>JARHVA010004421.1:55000-545000 GCA_037957365.1 Torreya grandis
TTTAGAACATTTTCACATGTTTTTCATGAATGCCAACTACCTTGAGGAGGTTTAATTATTTAGGATCATGTCTCTAGGTAGTTTCCATGTTTTATTCACCCTCTTCAAACAACTTGAATCAATCATTAATTTGAAAATATCTTCTCTCAGCCTTGAAAACATGTTTAGGCTATTTTCCTTGTATTGTATATGCTTGAGGAGGTTCAAGAGACTTTAATTTCATCATTGGAGGTCTTGAATGCTTAGAATATATTACTTTTAGGGTGTTTTCATCATTGGTATTGTCCAAGAGTGGGTTTAAGACATGCTTATTATGATTAAATTCTTCATTACCCTACACTCCAACTTACTACATGCCTCATACCCTGTAAACTTGCATTTCATCCTTGATTTATGATTTAAAGACCTTATAATAACATTGTAAAAATGCCTATAGGATTATAACTTCATTTAAAAATTCTTTGTTTTATGATTAGCCAGTTTAGCTTCAAGTTCATCCTTATAAGGTTTTCATGGTATGTTATAAGAGAGGAATAAACTTCCCCTATTATTTAGGTCTGTATAATCTCTAAAAACCCTATTCTTATTGAATCATCATGGAAAATTTATAAACCTTGTTGAATACATATTATTTCATTTTAATCATGATCTAAATGCTTGTTTTTACCTTACATCATCAAAAATCTTGAAGGAACTCTATCTGCATAGTTATAGTTAGGTCTTAGAGATCATAATCTCTTATAATATTCCTATAAGCCAATAGGATAGGTATTGAAAGAGTTTTAAAACCTTGAAACTCTACCTTTTAGGCTTATAGGTGCTCTAGATCATGTTATACAAGATCTAAAACCTTGGAAACTAAGTTTCACCATCATGGAGACCTTGAATGTTAGCATTATTTGATCATAGAAATTAGAAACTCTACTAGATTATTGAATCATGCTTACAACTCTTTGTCTTCTTTATCTCATCAAGAAACCTTGAATTTATATGTTTTAGACCTATTGATGTGATTAACTCATGCTCTAAAACCTCTACATGATCTTGATCAGTAAAGAAACTTTAAATCTAGGAATTGCACCATGTTGGGAAACCTTGGAAATAATGTTACAAAGGTGTTGATTCTCTTTGAATCAATCAAGAACCTTTAAAACTTAACTACATACTTATATTAGTATATATGATATTTGAAAACTCTTGTATAGAACCTTGATACAACCATGGACATTGGAAATAATTAATGACATATAGTGGGTTTGTATGAGGTCTTAAACTTGTATTATCTTTGTATGATCATATAATTTTTCATGCTTAATTTATATACCTATAGGTAGGTTTTGAGGCCATTATAATATTATCTTGGCCTTATAAACTTTATATTTTATACCTTAAAATAGTCAAAAACTTTGAACTATGTCTGCTTATTGCAGACCTTGTTTTTCTCTTGATCATACTTGAAACCCATGAAACTCTACCTTGTAGACTTGTATGCTTCTTTAGATCATAGAGACCTTGTCTTCACTACCTTTAGACCTATATGAAGGTTTTGATATCATGTTACTTTAGATATGGGTTCTAAAGGCTCTAAAAACTTGAATTATCATTGCCTTATCATGTAAAAGTTGCATGTTCTATTGCAAACCAATTAAGAACCTTGAAAACCTATTGATGTCCTTAAATAATTCTTTATAACCTTTGAAAATATAATTTCATAATTTTTAGTGGATTAGATCATGCTCTAAAAACTTATATGATCTTGATCAGTCAATAATAATTGTAAAATATGATTTAGCTAGGTTTTAGGGGCTCAATTCACAAGTTCATCTCACATCTCAAAAATTGGGGCATATATCACACTCATTTTATTCCAACTCTAGGCTCCAAACATTTAGTAAAATTTTTTATCTTGTAAAAAGGGGATTTTACATTTTTATTACTCCTATACATACCTATAATGTGATGCGTATTCCTACCATGAGATATATTGAGGATATTTGTTAGTCTTTTTTTAAATTGTATGACTCAAATTATTATTTTAGCCTTGATTTTTTGTCACTAAAATTTATACTTAGAAATGTATGTAATGTTTATCATAGATTCATCACATAATTCAACAAGGGCATCCTCACTTTTTTAGCAAAACCAGGTGTATCATTTTCATTTTCCTTTCCATATTTACACATATTATTATGGGCATTTATGCATGTGTAATGTCCTTTTAAGTTTCATACATGCATTGGAATTTTTTGTGGGGATTTTTGGGTTCTAAAATATTATATCCACAATATATATATATATATATATATATATATATATATATATATATATATATATATATATATATATATATATATATATATATACATATCAAAGTAATATATATATATATATATATATATATATATATATATATATATATATATATTACTTTGATATGTATACACACACACACACACACATTAAAGTGGGTCATTATGCAAACACCTAAAATTGGTCCCTAAGAATTATTAGTTGAAATTTTGCATTACTTTAGTGTACATATATTTTTTTATTATTGGTATAGGTTAGGATTTATTGGCACATATTTTTTTAGTTGTGGTGTGTCCCTTTTATTTTTTCTCTCTCCTTCATCAAATTTTTCTTCTATAAATGGCGGACTTCATAGAAATGTATAGTGTATATTTCTTGGGGTGTGGACCTTTTCACTTGTTAGGGTCCATTAGAAATTTATGGTCATGAATTACCCTTTTGTTCTCACATATGATGTTAGGGTGTGTGCCAATAGGTTCTTAATTTTAATTCAAGAGGTCTATAAATTACATAGTTATATTAGTGCATTTAAGGATCTATTAAGTTTTATAAATTTCCCATATGTTGTGTCTGTATAGGCACATTACTGTTGGGAAGTTTCACTACGTAGGACATTGTAGTAAAATAACATTCAGGTTTGAGAAGTTGGTTCCTCCTACTCTATCACTAACCTAAACATGTTAGCAGTGAAAATAAAGAGAAGAAATCTAAAAACTAAAAAACAAGAAATGAGTGATGCACTAAAGTAGTTGTATCCCCCCATTGAAAGGAATGGACACATAAAAAATACTTAAAATAAACCATTATAGAGCACATTACAAGAAATAAATAAGAAAAAAAATGCACACAAATAAATATTAAGGGTAGGAATCAACAACCAAATTTGTGTAAGGTACTACCAAAATTATACAGTTGCACACATAGTTTCTAGAAATGAAATTGAATTGGATTGAAATAAATGTTGGGACATAAAATTCATAATGAGTCTATCATGAAAAGATATGAAAAATCCATGAGTAAGGACTGAAATAATAGAGAGACTCCTTTTATTTAATACAATCAGTCGATAAGAAGAGTGGGTTTTGATTATGTAACCACATGTCAAAATTTTCAGCATCCATCAATGCAAAAAATTACCCAATACCTAATATTTATTTACCTAAGAATATTCCCATGAAATCAAAATGTGAGTGGAGAAAAAATAAGTAAATATCCTTTAATAATTTTCCATCACCCATAGATATGCTCCAGGGAAACTTTTAGAGGCTATTTATAGCCAAAAGGCTATAAGTAGTTTTTTTTTTTAATTTTGAAAAAGGTTAATTTTGTGAAAATATACATTGTTCAAATAGCCTCAATTTTATACAATTAATTATACATGTGTTTCAAATCACCTTATAGATTATACTCAATCTTAT
Organism: Torreya grandis; assembly: GCA_037957365.1. NCBI lineage: Eukaryota > Viridiplantae > Streptophyta > Pinopsida > Cupressales > Taxaceae > Torreya > Torreya grandis. The sequence continues at coordinate 58,729 of JARHVA010004421.1, forward strand.
TTTAGGATACATATTTTCTAGAGTTACTATGCATGTATGGGTCTAATTCATGAATAAATTATACGAGACATGTATAAGTTTATATATATATATATATATATATATATATATATATATATATATATATATATATATATATATATATATATATATATATACATACATACATACATACATATGTATATGTATATGCATATGCATATGCATATATATATGTATGTATGTATGTATGTATGTATGTATGTATGTAAATATATATGTATATACATATATATAATATATATATACATACATCTATATATACATATACATACATACATCTATGCATACATACATATATTTATAGACATATGTATACCTTAAGTTTTTTGTGTCTTAGGTGGTCCTTATCATATATGTATGTATACCTTATCATACACACACACATGTATGTATTTATATCTATACATACATACATGTGTGTGTGTGTGTGTGTGTGTGTGTGTGTGTGTGTGTACACACACATTTATGTATGTATGTATGTATAGATATAAATACATACATGTGTGTCTGTATGATAAGATATATATATACACATGTGTGTGTGTGTGTGTATAAGTTTATTGTGTCCTACATGGTCTTTATCATATGTGTTTGGGTATGTGTGTGTGTGAGTGATAAGGACCACGTAGGATACAAAAAACTTAAGGTAATAATTATATTTTGGTTGGCATGGTTTGTTAGTTGAAATAAAAAAATATTTGAAAGGTCAATTATGGATATGGTTAAGACATTTTGGCAGACCTTATTATATAGTTTATAATTTTAAAATTATGAAAATATTTTGAATTTTTTTAGTGCCATTTATAAAACTGAGTAAAACAAACATGCTCTTCCTTATATATGGTTTTAATAATTAAAAAACTTAATAATAAATAATTTTCAATAATAATCTTTGTTTTATTTCTAGCATTAAATGCAATACAAGTGGAATTAAAGATACAGAAATTGAGGTTTATATCTTAACCCATTTTTTAGTGAATTAGCATTGGTATATTGAGTGACCCAAGGAAAAATTTAATATTGGTTCAACACATCTACTATGGTATTAATTTAAGTTTCTCAAATACATATATGATAGTTTCTCAACCTTTTTTTTCATTTATGCAAACTATGGGTAGAAGCAAAGCTCTAGTAGTTGTAAGATTGAGACGAGAGGTTAGAAATGAAGGTACATACAATTCCTATGTTGATTTCCTTATGATTTCAATTTCAAGGTATAGATTTGTGTTTATTTTATTGTGAAGACTAAGATTGATTGTTTGCATGCATAGTCATCTCTCTTGAAATGAATAAATGTAATTATAATTTCCTTGAAAAGCATTTATTTAAAGATATTTGTTGGCAGTTTCACTATGACAAAAAATTAGAATATAGAGTATAAATAATAAACTGACTATTGATTATATTATCTCTATACTCTAATTTTTTGGCACTCATTGCTAATAGAATGTGGTTAGGTAAAGATAAAAATATGAGCCCAAATTGACCATTCACCATTGAATTCATAATTTAATCCTGCCATCCATCAATCTATTGAACACATTTCCACATTATCCCATGAATAAATCTTAAATTGGTAGTAGGTTACCCTCTTGTGAATACATGAACCAGATCTGATAGTCTCAAATATCAACTATATTTTAAGATAAAGGAATGACTCAAAAAATTATGGTTGGGGAAATGGAACTAAATAGACATTCCTATCTTCATCAAAGTCTACATCATGATTCATGACAAGAACTCCTATCTTTAGAATATAAAATGTTTCTTTCTAAAACTACATCCATTCTTCATGTATTCAACTACTATCTTTCTATAGAGTAATTTCCTACTCTACGTCGTATTTATTTTATTTTTTGATTCAAGCACTACAATTTTGGTTCCTACATATCCTTGGACATCACGACATAATTTTGAAGCAGAGGGCCAGTTCATTTTGCCTAAGTATCGAAGTGCAGTGAAAGGTGCCAAGTGTCGCCCTTCGAGCACGAGTCTTTTTCCCCTTCTTGTTTCCTTTGTCTCATTTTTCCCAAGTATCGAATTCAAGTAGAAGTCACCACGTGTCAATTTTTGGGAGACAAAGATGGATAGCTGGCATCCTCTGAACACCCTTTTGTAACTTTTGGGAAGGCCATAGAATGTGCCACGTACCTAATAACAGCTAAGTGGAATGCACCACATGTCAGCGTCCGAGTCTCATAGAGGCACCCGTGTTTCATTCTACCTTTTGACAAAGACTTTCAACAAACTAAGTAGCATAGAGAGTAGAAAGTGCTAGGTGGCAGTTGTAAAGACCCTGAATGACCTTTTTGAAGAAGGCAGTAGAAGATACCACATTCCCTAGATAGAGAATTGGAAGATGCCACGTATCTTCCCAGGAGCAGCAGAGATCGCCACGTGTCAATTTTTGAGAGACCATATTTGAGCCTAATTGCCAAATAAAGATTGTGGTGGGTCCTCGGGTGTTACTCCAAATAACTGTGGAAGCGACGAATGTCAACAAGCGAAGACTACCATGTGCATCCATCCCTTCTTAAAAGGTTACCCGAGCAAGGAATGCAATAAGTTTTGTTTTGTTAAAATTGCAAAATATCAAGGAAGCGGATTGCGACAGGTGTCAAAGGTGGAGTGTCCCTCAACAAAATATAAAGAAAGTGGAAGTGGCCAAGTGTCATCCTCTGGTGCCTTCTAGACCGTAAAGGATAATTTTCATGGATTGACTAAGTGTCCTCCCGTCTGTCTATCTATTTCAACAAAGATGGAAAGAAATTTAGCGTGAGTTATTCCTGAGTGCACCGGGTAGATTTTTGGGGGCTTCCAAGCATTGAAGATGCCATCTATTTGTCCCCTAATAGTAGAGGTAGAGTAGACAGTTGAGCGGCCAAATAGATGATGGAATGAAGAATTTTTGGCATGAAGAGAGGTACTAGACATGGATTGCCATGCCACAGTCAGGGCAGTTCTTGATAAGACCAGGATGCATCCAAGGCATTGAATGCACCATCTATTTTGTCCCCTATGAGTTAAGGATGAAGTGGAATTACACGGGAAAGAAAGTGATCGAAGGAGACATCTGAAGCTATATAAGCAAGATTGTAAAATCAAAAGAAAGGGGGGGAATTCTATAGTTTTAGATTTTCTAGAGTTTTTAACTAGTAATATCATTTACTCTTGTCTCAATTTTCTTGAGTTGTAAAGTTGATGTAACTGTGCATGTTTCTGTGCCTTTTATGTAACTGAATGAATTAAGAAGATTTGAACTCCATGCCTTGGTTGGTGTTATCTGTGTCATTTGCAAATTAGTTTATACTGCAGATTTTCTAGAGTTGTGATTAGGAATGTCATTTGCTTTTGTCTCATTTTCTTGAGTTGGAAGGTTTACATAACTTTACGTGAATTTTGCACCTCTTATGTGATTGGAAGATTCTATTTAGAAGATTGAACACTATGCCTTTGTTGACATTCTCTATATCTCAGCAAAAGAATCCCCTGTTGTGAGCCTCTGTTTCTATTATTTCAATCTTTTACATTGATCATGCATTTGTCTGCTCTTAAATGTAATTGAATCCTATAATAGTTTCACTGTGCTCAGGTTAGGATTAGGATTACACTCAGGCACATCACCATAGTTAGGTTTCATTCCTGCATTTGCATTTTTGTTTAATCTTCTATCCCTTTTCCCCCAACACTTGACACAAAAGAAGAGACCAGCTTCTCTAAAACCTGGAGGTTGTTTCAAGCTGCATTGTCCCATAGCTTGAAACTTCCCATTGTTGATTGATAATAAAATCAAGCACAATTTTCATCATCAACACTTTCCACCCATGCTGATTCCATTCTTAACACTCCTGCAACTCATAAAAAGGGGGATTTAAAATGAAATAAGCCATATAAATTACAAGAATTTTTGTGAGAGTTGATTTTTGAATCTCAAATTAATTGTTGTACATTTAAATATAAATGCATGTTATTTATAAATCAAATTGAGTTAATAAAATAAAAATTATGTGTACTTTACTAAATGCATTATAGTAAGAGAGCAAATCTTGTGACTTCATGAGCCTAAATCAATCAGTGCATGCTAGGTGGTACAATATGATTAGTCATAATAAAGTAAAATCCAAAGTAGATTAGACCTCAACAAATGGATTGTATATAATATAAGTGTCAATATATAATTTAAATATGATCACATGTACTAGTTTATTTTGAACAAGACTAGAGTGAAACATATGATAGTTATAAAGCAAGGCGAATAAACACATGAGTCCACATATTTTTCAAGGCCACAATCAAAATAATAAATAAGCATGTGAACCTAGTGATTGTGTGGCCTATAAATGAGTACAAAAAGTAATATTTTGGGTTAATGTATGCTAAATTTAATTGTAGACACATTATTTGTTATGCATGATCATGAATGAATGACAAAAGCAAAACATATTTTATAAATGAATGGGTCCACATATCTAATTAAAATCACAATGAACAAATGAAGATTATGTCACCCCATGAATATGTGACCACTAAGAGTGGAAAGTGTCACATGAACACAATTAAAAAATGATTGAACACTTTGTTAAGGTAGAACTTCATGACCATTAAGCACATATCCTGTGTCTCCTTTTGGTTCAAATGGTTTTTAAGCATGTAAACAAAGGTACATTATAATTGTGAATATAAGTGAATTAATTAAATAATAGGTCTATACAATTTATTAAATTCATTTAAAAATAGAGGGAATCTCATGAGTTTGTGATCCCATAGAAATTAGTGCATGGCATGTGGTACAATGTGATTGGTGAAAATAAAGTAAAAAACAACAAAGAGCATAGTTCAACAAAGGGATCACATATTATGTCAGTATACTATTTATATGTGATCACATATATTTTTTTATTATGAAAAAGATAAAGTGTAAACACATGAAAATTATAAATCAAGGAACACCATTTATCTGGAGTCCCTATAAACTTCTCTATTAATTTGCATAGTGTATGTACTTTCAGATCTATATAGAAAATTGTCATGTTGAAATTTGAAATTTAGGCATCTAAAATCTAAGTTTGATTGAAGAAGACAATATATTTTGTGATACCCAATAATTTTACATGGATTCATAAATATATATTGCATTTTGATAATTAATACTGGGTGACTAATTTTGATGGAAAAGCGCTAATACTTGATTAGAAAAATATGAATTTTTTGGCTCTGTTTGATTACAGTAACATGTCTATAAAAGTTGTAAATTCTATTATAGAGATGCATAAATATATTGTGGTGTTCCATTTTTATTTTATACCAAACTTATTTGAGTTATCTATAGTGTAATGAATTGTAAGTATCTATATAGGACCAATAGCTTCACTTCCACCAATAACTTGTAGAAATGACTAGAAAATTTGAGAATATTGTCACATATGTATTAAAGCAACTTATATTAATCCCATGGGTGATGTTTTGGACCAACATTAAATTTTACCTTAGCCCTATTGACATAGTGGATTGTACCCTTTGAAGGGAGGCTCATCTCTCTTCCTCCATATGGTAAAATGGAGACATTCCTCTTGTTGTGGGTTGCAAATGTGAGGGATGAATCTCTAGATTAGGGGATAGCTCCCCTTGATGCACCTTGAGGCCCTATATTTCCTACTGCTAATAATGCAGGGGATGAAAAGGGAGAGAAATACTAAAATCAAAACCTAAACTAAATTGGTGATGTACCAAAATGGTTGGTCTACTCATCTTTAACATACACTTTACACTAGAGATAAGCAAGCATACACTTCATTCAAATGATAACCTTTCCTGCATTAGTGTTTCAATAGGGGATCCTATGGAGATATAGGGAGGAATAACTACTATAGGTGTTCTAAGACACACTATGGACATCATGTTTATATGCACCTATACTCTGAGATGGACACTTCTTATTGATCTATAAGAGAATAACTCACAATACACTAGATATGTTGGAATAAATTTATGAAAGCATGAAAAGAAAATGACTTAACACAAGATAAAACCATAGACATATGTAAAAGTATAAGCTTAAATGGAGGTAAAAATGCTTCTTCTGATTCAAGGTAAATTTCTTCAGGGCTTCGCCATACAAGCTGAGATTTCATTTCTTAAATGAGAAGTTACAAATATACAGTGAACTAGAAATAAGATAGCTGACAAATCAAGGAATAGAAAACCATGCTAAGTTAAACACTTATGTAGAGACCAAAAGACCATGTTGTTGTCACTTTCTTCTAACTACCTATGGAGCCATGTTGTAGGCTATCCAAACCATTATTTATACTATCCTTGGGCTATAAAAGCATGGGAGACCATCCCCAACAATTGACAAGGCCATTCTTAGTTGTTGTGACCAACTATGCTCTCTTCAATACCTAGACATGACTTGCTTGCACATTAATGGCAAAGTGTGAAAACATAAGATATTGGTATCTATAGTTTGAAAACCAATCTATGTTATTGGTTTTTAGTAGATATATTCTACTTAAATGTATTAACTCCCTACTGAGTCATCTATGCGACTTGTCTTGGTCTGACTGGTCATTGATTCTATCATTTATCTTTGTTAGCAATTAGAACTATTCCTTGTTTTGTTTTTTTTGCTTTATCTTTGCCTCTATTTTTTCTCCTTCCTTTGACTTCTCCTTTACCTTGGCCTTTTCTTTGCTTGCTCTTTGACTTATTGAGCCTTTTTTGTCTTGGGATTTTTGCCATGCTTTCCTTTGGATAAAATATCTGAAGGAATTTCTTCAAACATTTTGTCTAAAGGAATTTTTTTCTTTTGATTGCTTCTTTTCTTGAAGGGCACATGCCCCTCAAGCATTTTGTCTTTATTCTTCACTTTCTCAAGGTGCCCTCTGCAAGGATACTTTGAGTCCAAATTTTCCTTTCAAAATAATTGTAAGGGTCCTGTGCACCACCTAAGTGCCCTCCGCAAGGGAACTTACCCTTCAGCCTTTCTCTAATTATCCTTCAAAAAAGTGAAAAGTCCACTTTTTTTTTGTTATGTGCCCTCCAAATAAAATTTGTGCCTTTGGCGAACTACATAGACCAAATTGGATCCTTCACTTTCTTTTACTTATAAAATCTGACAAGTATAACACCTGCACAAACCCAAATTTCATTAGATAGACCATTTCAGACTTCTCATGAGCTCTTACTTTGGGTTTTGCATCAACTTCAACTCATACAACAAACAAGTAAAGACACTTGGAAAACTTGATTTGGTCTGTCAAGACCAAATCAAGTTTTGTAAGTGTCTTTACTTATAAACCTTTATAAATAATGACATTTTCAAAGTCTAAATTACACTGTAAGGACCAAATCAATTTTATCAAGTAACTTGACTTATGAAAATTTCACAAGTAAAGTCATTTGGAAAACCTGATTTGGTCTGTTATAAGTGAATTAATTGCTCTTAACAAACCTAAAATGCACTTGGCTAATAAAATAAGGAAAACACTTAGCTTTTTCTCAAGAAAGGTCTGGCAGAGAACATTTTGCACAAGGCAGCAGAGGGATGATCTAGCCAAAACATGGATTGGATGACTTTTTCAAAGAAAAGGAGGGGGTGCCCAATTTTGGCTTGCAAGACCAAAAATTGGTCAATAGGCCCTTCAATATTCTGGTGCCAATTCACTAAAAAATGGGACCATATCTCAATCTCGATCCCTATAGCTTTAATTCCACCTTCACTAAATTCAATGCTATAAATAAAATATACATCAAGTTTAAGAATTTGGAATGTGAATCCATTTATGTCATTAACCTCTTTTAACACTATGTGGTTTCTGAAGCCTTGAAGACATAGAAATTTCAACTTACAAGTTTATAATGAAAGTTTTAGTTATTTATTATTAAGTTTTCTAGTCATTAAAACCATATAGAAGGAAGAACGTGTTTTAGTTTTATAAATGTGTTAAGGACCACTTAGGACAAAATAGACTTAAGTTAATAATTATATTTTATTTGGCATTGTTTGTTAATTGAAATTAAAAAATATTTGAAAGTCTAATATGGATATGGTTAAAACATTTTGGCAAACATTATTATATAGTTTATAATTTTTAAACTATGAAAATGTTTTGAATATTTTTTTAGTTATGTCATCCTCGCTTTTCATAGTTGTCTTGCTATATGGCCCCATAGTTGGTTTATACTCTATACTCTGATTTTTATAATAATTTTCACTCTACTTAGTTTATTATATTATTTGGTTGGTATTTTGAGAGACTTATAGAGGTATTTACTCAATTTATACTAAGTAATATGGCCATCAAATTTAGTCCTTAAAAATAAGGACAAATTTAATTGTTAAAAAGGACAAATTTAATCATTAAAAACAAGGAACCATAAATAATATCTAAACTTTAAACTTCTCATCCTCTAACCTTTTTTGCCATTGGTTTTTTAATTAACATTAATTGCCTCTTATTAAATAAATCTACATAAGTTCTTCAAATTGATTAAAATGCTAGAACCATGAACTTAAAACCTAAATTCATATAACTTCATTTTTGTTAAAGTTTTATTCCTTTGTGTTTGTGGGAATCACAAAGCAAGTAAAAATTATAAGAGGAGGCCAAAGAGGAGTCTAAACATCCAATAATAAAATACAATCCAATTAATAAATGCAAGCCCTACATATCTATAGATATTCACACACTTTTAATGAATTCTACCTTATTTTTTAGGGATTTGAATTATTTCCACATTTTTTCTTTAGATCTTTGCTCACAATGTGAAAAACCCATTTTTGTCTTATATAAAAACCCTTAATATTAGACATAATTTGGTTACCACATATGGTTATTTGTTTAGTAATGAGATCAACAAGATATTTGAATTTATTTAGGATTTTTTGTTTAGTAACAAGATCAACAAGACCTCAAAAATATTATGAATGTGTGTCTGGGCATTAATGTAGTGATGACTTTTTTTCAAAGTTTCACACACTTGCTTAGGGTTTAGGTTTGGGATGGGTTTGTATCAGTTATTATTAGTGTTATCTCTCATATCCTCCTTGTTTTGATTTATTCATTTGGGAAAGTGTTTGAAATGGCTAGACTACCCCAATTTCATAGGGTAAAGCAAAATAGTTGTTCTAAAAAGTTTAGGGTATCCACTGATCATAATATTTATTCAACCTCAAGAATATTTGCCCTGTGAATGTGTTTGGGGAAAGGGGTTTAACTATGATTTTTTTTCCATTATTTCTTGATTTTAATATGACTCTTGATTCACCATCTCTTTATAAGTTTTTTGAGAGAGTTAATAGAAATCACCAATCAAGTTATACCAACATGGAGAATTTACCAAAGATTTGCTAATGTAATTAAACCTAAACTCTAGGATTCATTGAGATTTTATAGTAAGATTTTAGGGGTCCATTCTTAAAATTATCCTTGGATATGCTCCAATTAAATATTTTAAAATCTAAAAAAATTAAATAAAGACCAAAAATACCTTAGTAGCCTCTCCACTTTTTAAGCCTAGCCCGCTTGCTTTCAAATTTTAAAGCTTAAAATCTTTAGTTTAATGTGGGCCCCATTTTTTTTATAAATTTAAGATGACTTTTTATATGTGTGTCCACCATGGTATTTTAAATTATAAGAGATAAATTTTTTTTGAATTTTCTACCTTTTTAATAAAGTCCTTGGCTTGTATTATGGGCTTATTTCAATCAAAGGTGAACATTCTTTGGGTTTTATACCCATATATGCATAAAAGGGGATAATAATCCCAAGACACTCCAAATAAATTTTATCTTGAAATGATCCTTTCCCCTTATAAATCACCAATGGTAGAGAATTCAACCTTGGCCAAAAAATAGTGCAATTATTATGGGGAGCAAAATTTTATAACAACGTCCAAGACAATCATATATAGAAGGCATCCAAGAATTTAAATGAAATATTAAATATAATATACCATTTATTGTCACAACATTTTATTGAGAATTATATAATTAAGGTCACATTCATTATATCATTTAAATTCATGGTGGTGCCACATTACATCACATTGTATTGTTTGGTTGAATCATTGTGTTTACTTAGTTTTTTGTCTTCGATATTGTGTACTGTAGATATATTGTATTTTGATGTAAAACCCACTTTTCCATAAAATAATAAAATACACATGAAAAATAATAATAACATCCAATTTATATTTCACAATCCATAAGTAGATTATTCACAAAGGGTTTATAAGTGTATCTTGAGTATCACAAGATCTTGTGACAATTGTCTAACTTAATGCTGAAATACCCACCAAGAAGTAAGAGTAACCTCATCAAAAAAAATTTAAGTGATTGAAAATTGATATAAAATGTGTTTTTGGCACTTTATACAGGTATAAAGTGTCCTGGGTATTCCATGCAATTGACAGATAGACCTAAAATTTATTTGACATCTATCTTCCTTTAATCATAGACTTTGATTAATTTATTTCAATCTTTGTGTTGTTATGCCTATAACTTGAAAAATAAACTTTCTTCTCCTTGATAACAATAATATTTTAAACTTAAGTAAATCAATTAATGTTTTAGGTCCTATGTTTCATGCTAAAAAAAATAGTGGTGTGTAGTGTGTGTTTTTCTCCTTCAAATGATTTATCTAGCATGAAATTATGTGCCACAATGATAAGTGCTCTAATGATTGATTAATCTTTTAAAAATGCATGTGGGTTCTCAATAAATTATCTATGAATGATTGGTAGACATTATGTGTCAAATTAACTACAATTTTTGTGTATTTATAGGTAATTTAAATTCCAATTAGGATGCTTTTGGTACCAAACTGATATCAAAATGATAGAAGGAAAAAAAAGACATGGGGAAGGGTATGGGTATACCTTGACTTAGAAGGACCCAAAAGGTAAGCCTAAGATAACTATGGGCACTCTAAACATACTTAAGATTGTTGATAGTGCTCTCAAAAATCAAAAAGAGAGACAAAAGAAAGGGTTAAAAGAAAGAAGGGACATGACAAAACACAATAAACACATCAATAATACCTAATCCAATCCAATTATCACAAATATACATGCACATAAAAATAATGCAATTTAACAATTAATAAAAACTTAGAGACCATATTTAGTTTTATACATTATCAAACTCTAAGTTAAATCAAAACATTTGTATCATTTGGAACAAATTTACTATATTGTCGATCCCAAATATTCCCCTTCCTATCCCTTGAGAAAAGAAAACAAATCCATGGTTGTGGCATATGTAAGAAAAGACCTATAATGAGGATTTTTAGAGTCGTACAAGTAATTCCAAGATACGATAAGAGGCATAAATAATTTAGGTATAAATACATGTTTAAACAAGTGTTTTTGGGAGGATTATGAAGCCATGTAGGAGGAGACTGGAAAGTTGAAAAATCATATAAACTCTGAATCACTATGAATCAACAATTATAAAATAAAAAAGTGATCTAATACACTTAAATAATATAAATTAAGTGAAAGTTAAAATCAAGTCACCCTAGGCCATTAGAGATTATTGAGGAAGTTTTCAAAACTATGAAACATGAGTATATGAGGAATGCCACTCTGTGGGCTATAAGGGAAGTTATAGAGTATGTTGTGAAATTGGGACCTCCTATTGTTAAAAACATTTTTGATTGTTTCTCTAACAGATGTATGTTGTTGCCTACTTTGTTAAATATGAATAATCCCCATTCTCCAATCAATATTTTAAGTGCTCTAGCAAGGATGATTTGTTATTTTCACATTGTTATATATTCTACGCAAGATTAGATTATGTTAAAATTTTAGTATCCCCCACTTTGGTATCCAATTTTTGATTAGAGGGTTTGGTTCCTTTGATTGAAATAATTGAGATTGATAAATGTAAAAATGTGGAATGTATATGAGGTTTTCATCTCCTTTAGGATTCTCCTAAAATTTCTTTCTCAAATTTTAGTTTAGTTTTTGAAAAGGATTTATTGTGGTACATTTCATTGAACAATCCAAACCTTAAGATGTTCATCCCCTATTAGTTTTTTCTTAAGAAAAGGATCCATCAAAAACAGATATGTAAAACTCTTGGTTATAAATATTGGTGTTTATTTTCAGTTTGGTAACTTATTGGACTATTATGTAGCTTCTACTTGTTATGTAGCAGTTGGTTTTTTATTCTAAAACTTTTTGCTTATCTTTTCATTAGTTGTCATGAGATGGTGGTATCATCTTCAACTTAAATTTCTAATCCTTTTGGCTAATTTTATGATCATTTTTTTAAAATTTATATATTTTATGAATACAAAGGGGTGAGGAACCTCTTAACCCTATTTTATTGATAAAAAAATGTATATAAATCAAGTGCATAAAAATGACCCTACCTTTTATTATTAATTATTGTGAGAGTTTACCTAAGTAAAATCTTTAAAAATTAAGTATAATAAATACTTCAATTACTTAACAAAATAAACTATTAAAAAAAGAAATAATATATCCCTAATCTGATTTGATATCTTTTGACAAACCATCTAGATACTCAAAATATACACCTTTTGTTGGAATATAACTATTCACTTGGCATTTATTGAAAATTGTGTCAATTAATTTTATTTATTTGATTCAATATTATTAGACATAAATAATGCATAGTTAGATTTAATTCACATATAATTATTGCATCTTCATTTCACATTATTCTTCCCTTCTAGATAAATATGAAGATGTTCAAGAAGTGCACGTTCACCTAACTTAGACAAATAGAATATATTTAACCATTTTCAAGTCAAAATAAAATTTAATTAAAATTTTTACTTTACATAGGCCTTGTTGAGGTGGTAGAGAAAACAAAGAGGAGGAGTCTCGTTCTAAGACAAGTCGCTGACAGTGAAAGCCAAGTCACTTGTAAAACTATGTTCAAGTGAAAGTCAAGAAATTACACTCCACGCCTGTACATTTTGGCCACAAATAACATGCATTTGCATTCTCCCATTCACATTGAAATATATTTTCCTCTATATTGGAATCTATTTTTGTTGATATTAGAATCTATTTTACTTGATACTATAATTTGACTTCCTTGATTTTGGAATCCAATTTCAACTTAATTGGATTATGTTATTGATTATAATATGTCTAGATTTAATGAAATGATGGTTAATCCTTACTTTTTAGATATGTGATTCATAAGTTTATTTAACATATAAAAAATGGGGCATATATTCCACTCATTTTACCTAGACTCTAGGCTCCAAACATTCAGTACAAATATAGCTCCTATAGAAGGGGGATTTTGCATTTTACTTACTCCTAAATGTACCTATAATGTAACACCTATTCCCACTATGGGATATATTAAGGATATTTCTTAGTCATGATTTTTTTTAGGACTCAGATTATTACTTTAACATTGATTTTTTGTCACTAAAATATGTACTTATAAATGTATGTAGGATTAGCACAAATTCATAGGCATGTAATTTGATGAGGGCATCCTCACATTTTTAGAAAAACCAAGTGCATCATTTCCAATTTTTCCTTTCTATATTTCAAAATATTATTATTATGGTCATTTATGAACATTTAACATTATTTTAGGTTTCATAAGTGCATTGGATTTTTTTGTGTGACCTTCAAGATCCTAAAATCTTGTATCCATACTCTACATATTATATTGTCACACACACACACACACACACACACACACACACACACACACACACACACACACACACACACACACACACACACACACACACACACACACACACACACACACACACACACACACACACACACACACACACACACACACACACACACACACACACGCACGCACGCACGCACGCACGCACGCACGCACGTACACACCAAAGTGGGGAATTATACAAACACCTAAAATTGGTCTCTAACATTTATTAGTTGTAAATTTGAATTATTTTAACATATATGTGTGTTTTTTTACTATTTTTGAAGGTTAGGATTTATTGTCACATTTTTGGTAGTTATTTTTTGTCCCTCTCCCTTTTTCTCTCTCCTCCCTCTACATTTTCCACTTTTTATGGTGGTCCTCATAGAAAATTATAATGTATGTTTATGTGGGTGTGGGCCTTTTTACTCATTAGGTTCCCTTATGGGTTTGTGTTGATGTCTTGTCTATATATTCTCCCATTTGATGTCAATGTGTACCAACAAGGTCCTAATTTTAATTTAATAGTCTATAAAGTACATATTTACACTAGTGCATTTAGGGATCTATTGAGGCTCATAAATGTCCCATGCACTATACCTGTATAGGTACATAACATTTTGGAAGTTTCATTATGTGACATTGCATAAAAATAGTCTTTGGGATTGAGAGGTCAGTTCTTCCCACTCTAGCACTAATATAAACATGTTAGGGGTGAAAAGAAAGAGAAGCAATCTACAAACAATAAGATAATAAAAGGTTGTTGTATCAAAGTAGTTGTATCTCCCCTATTGAAATAAATGGATGCACAAAAAAAATATTTTATATAAACCATTCCATAACACATTATAAGAGGTAAATAAAAAAACATATGCACACAAACAAAGACTAATTGTAGGAATCAACAATAAAATGTGTGTACAGTACTACTAGAACTACATAGTTACACACTGTTGCTAGAAATGAAATTAAATTAGATATAAATAAATGTTGAGGCATAAAATTCATAATGAAGCTCTCACGAGGGGATATAAAAAACCCATGGAGTGAGGACTCAAATAATAGATATAACACCTCTATTTAATAAAAATTAAGTAGAAAAAGAGAAGAGTAGTGGATCTTGATTATGCAATCGTATGTCAAATTTACAATCACCATCAATATAAAAAAATGTTTTATATCTACCATTTATCTACGTAATAATATTATGTGACCTCAAAATGTGAGTGGAGCAAAAATTATTAAATGGGATTTAACAATTTTCCTCCACCTATCAATTTACTCCATTTGATTAGTAGTTTCCCTAATGGTGCAAGGAACATCGGGATGGATTTGTCTATCTTTTAATTTTATTTAAAGTTATTATGATATTATTTAATATAATATTACTATTATAACAAATTTATAATAATAATAATTACATTGTGATATTATTTAATATAATATTACTATTATAACAAATTTATAATAATAATAATTACATATTATTATAATATTATCTAAAAACTATAGTGATCATAATCATTGTATAATAGATATTTATGTTGACATGTAACATATTTATTTTATAAGGACATGTAGCATTTTTTTCACAAATTTGACATAACAAATGACAAAATTAATGTCTATTTGAATAGATGGCACATCACACATCAAGCCATATTCTTCACCAAAGGTATTACTTTACAAGTATAGGTTTATGATCTCCAAACCTGAAAGTGGAAACAATCTTAGGAAAACTAAACCAAAATACATTGAAAAGTACTCAAAATATAGAGATGAACAATATTTTATATAGAAGCATTCTCAAACATACTAAAAAGTGGCTTTATCAGTATATAACACATAATAAAAAAACACTAAAAAGATATACATTATGTTGATCTTGTCCTATTCTAAGAAAGGGACTGGCAATAGTTTCATGAGCCATATTAAAATACTTGTGATCTTTGACATATCATTACTTATGTGTATCTCTATATTGACTTTCAATCTAAGAATTAAAATTAAATGCATTTTTACTGTATCTTGTTCTTCTCCTATTATATTAATGATATTGTCATCAAATGTATGAGAATCCCCTAAGCATGTTCAAATCCTTTTTGGCATAACTTTCATTTTTTTAGAGAGATATACCATATGCATGCATCAATACAATCATATAGGTCCAACTTATTTAAGCCAACCAATTGAAGTATCAACGAACTTATGTAACATGTTTTGTAAGACTTGATCTTTTCCTTCATAATCATACAATCTCTTGATGTGAATAAAAAGAGATTCCATTAGCTTAAGTGTTTATAGAGACAACATAAATAGACATTTGGATTCTTATGATATTGTAGACAATCAAACTTATACGAAAAAAGTGAGCATTCCTAAACGATAGTGAAGGTTGATAAGCAATGAGATAAATAATATAGAAATGAACTACCTTAATCCATCTCAAATTTAAGAATTCAAATTCATAGGGCTCCCTATAGCCATATATATCTAAAAAGGATTAAAAAAAAATATGTAAATGTACACATATCTAGTATCAAATGCACATAGTAGACATTTTGGTTCTATCTACCATAAATGGTCGCATATTCTATGGTGGAATTTTTATTTTTCCCCAAACTAAAGAGCTCACAAAAATTAACACTTTTCATACCCTTATCCAACCTACCAGGGTTGATACAAACAATTTCATATTGTGTGAAGTCATCGTGACTACCATTTTGTATTAGGATTAATTCTATTTTTGGAATGGCCTTAACTGGGTGAAAAACTTATAGTGACAAAATGTATAACTATAATGAATTAAACATTAAAATAAAATTCTATTGCATATAATAATGAGTTTCATCCAAATTCTATTACATTTATAAATTATGCAATATCATAGGGTAAAATGAGAACATTAGGAAAGGAAAGCATGCACAAAGCCTTTAGAGCAACATAAAGGTCTAATGGAAAACCAAAACTTATTGGAAAAAGTGGATAGAAGTTGTTCATATGGAACAAGCTTACATCGTATTATTTGAAACAAGGATACCTTTCTAATCATTTTAGTTAAGGTATAGAAACTAAAATAGTCAGAAACATTATGTAAATAAAATTCATGTGTTGATTTAGAACATGAATTATAAGCCTTGCAAGCTAGTATTCGAGCTACCTTTAGGAATCCTTGATATTTCTTCACCATTAATATTTATTAGGACATCTAATGTGCAACAACCAATGGTAATCTAAAAAATCATACTAATTTTTATTTTAAAAGAAGTTAGATAATCATTCATTTATTGGCTTTATGCACATAATAATCAATGTATTGATTAAACTAAACAAAATGGATTTTTAATATAGGTTATCTGCATTTATTTAGTGATTTTACTTATGTTAAATTTGAGAATAAAAAAATAATACTAGTTGCATACACTTAAATTTGCTCTCTCTAATTATTCTATTAATCTCACTAATTTATCCTATAAACCATAATCCTAGAAAATTAATTAAAATCCCATGTCCTATTAAACATTTCCTACATCCTACTAACCTTTATACACCCCCACGACCAATTAATCACCTGATTATCCTACTTAAACTACTAATCCTACTACATTAACTACCCACTAGCCCACTTGCAAATTAAAAATTCATATTTATTCAAGTACCCCCTAGCTAACCTACCACCCTAGCCTTTCTTACATCCCTATGAGCCTTAAACCTCATTTAATCCCCATATAATCCCTATTATCCCTTAATCTACCTAAAAATCTCTATATCTAGAGAACCCTCTCTAAAATTCTAGAACTCTCCAAACTAGAGGCTTCTAAATAATTAAAAATTCCCCCAAAATTACTTCCATTAACCTATAAATAGCCATGCTTGGAGCATGTCTAAGCTAAGAACAAAGACCATAATCCTTCCATAAACTCTCACACCATCCATCTAGAGCATCCATACATTCTTGTAATCTACTCAAGCATCCAAACAGGCCACTAAAGTTATTTTGAAGCCATTATCAAGCAATCCACATACAAGTCAAATAACATTGGAATCAGTAGGAAAATCTTGGAGAGAAGCTACTAGGAGTAAGGTGATGGTAAAAATTCACTCTTGAATTATTGATTTTTCATAAATTCCTCTCTTTTTGATGTTATTGTTCTTTTGGGTTAAACTTGTTATTTATAATAGTTTTGATCAATAGCTAAAAAATTCAATCATACATTGGTGACCATGGTGGGATAACTCCTTCAAATTAATAATTTTCCATGTTAGAATTGTTTTGATATCTTATAGGATTGATTGATGAAGAGAAAGCTCTATAATTTATCAAACATTCACATATAGGAAAAGGGTATTTTTGCTCTTTAAACTATGATATTACATCGATGGTATTGAAGATCATAATTGTGATTTTACACTAACCATACCCTCTAACTATTAACATATAGCCTCTTGTGTAAGGTTTTCCCCTTTCACAATATTGCAACTTGAAAAAGGAACATTTGATGATAAGATGTGGTTTTGACTTTTAAAGTGCGCTTTTACAAGATATAGTTTTAAAATCTAAATAATCAGTCTTACACATATCTTTTAATTTCTAACAAATTTATAATAACTCATTTTGTCTTATAGGGTTAGCATTAAAACTTGTCAATCTTAAAATTAGTATTTGTTTTATTTAAACAAAATTACATTTTTGTATTCATGATATTGAGATTGAATCGTGTTTTTGCCTTTATAAATGGCTATTTTGACTTTTGTACTAAAAATATTAGTTCAATCTACTAACCTTGACTTCCTACTAATTTTATGTCTCCATTTTAATATTTTTTTCCCACAAGAAGGGGAGGTGTTGCTTAGGATAACTCCTTAACATTCATAAACACCCCCTTTACTACCGATTGTAATACCACACATTTTTAGAAGTGATTTTGTCTACTAACTATAGTTTTACAGGGGGCAATGTTGGTTTTACAGGTAGCATTAGAATAATTGTTGGTAGTTTCTTTTCTAATTCTATTCACAAATATCTAGTTGTTTTTAGTTCCTTATGATTAAATAGTCTCAAAATTTTATATTTTTTATATAACTAAATCAACTTTTAACTTGATGCAATACCACAGTTTATGAGAAGCATTTTTGTTTCCCATAGGTGATTTTGATTAATAATAGGTGGTTTTGACTTAAATAAATCAGGTAGAACATTATTTTGTAAATTTTATATTCTAGTCTGTTCCAACTTCTAAAAATAGTCAAAAAATATTTTAATACTTTAGTATCATTTATACTCTATAAATAGTGTGTATATTTTATAAATAAATCCAAATTTTATTTTCCTTTTTTATCATTAATACTGCCTTTCAAAATAAGTAATATTGATGCTTGCAGTCAGTTTTGCTTATTAATAGTTAGTTTCAAGTAAATAGGTCAAACCATAAATTTGACTAAATTTAGTTTTATTTGCATCATTCTATACCCATTGATTTGCATGAAGTTGTCATCATGTCACTAGGTTTATTGTTTTTTCCTTAAAATTATAAAACTACGAATCATAATTTGTGATTTTGAATTTTACTAGCGGTATTACTTGATAATATATGCTTTTGCATAACCATGATGTTATAGTTAACTAACAGCTTATAAAATTGCATATTAGTTAGTCGCAGTATTGCCAAAAAGTTATGATTTTGTACTTTCTAGAATCAATTTTACACTAATATACTATTAAGTGCATTTTTGTAAGATCAGAGGTAGTTTTGACTACTTTAAAAATACTAATAATTTTTAGTGTAGGACCACCTTAGCAGGAGGCACTAGATTAATTTACTATCCCATTTTTTTTTAGTAATAGTGCTTAGTCTAATAATTTTAATCTTGAGCTTGCATATATCTTTGTGTGCTTACTTGCTTAATTTTCTCACATAGTTAATTAATCATATAAATAAATTTTTGGTTACTTATTTATCAACCCATTTTTTTAGGATTGCACGTGATGTGGAATTTATCCCCACACACTTGTCTAGTCACTATGGGTTGGTGACACAAAATTCATCACCACACAATTAACCAAACTCTGTGTTTTGGAAGAGTATAAATATCAAGGATAGCTATCATTGGGTTAAGTGGTTGACCCCCTACAAGTCATCCATCAATGGGAAGAGTTAATTCTATAAACTAGGAATTAGAAATCACCCTATACATATTTAGGCCCCATATACCTTCGCATATCTCAGGGATGCCCATAGACACTTTTGTGTATAACTAGTTTAAGATCTATCAACTGTAATAGGTGACTTACTATCAAATTCAGTATTAGCTCCCAAGTGACCATAAAGTGTAAATGGGGTTGAGAAGTTTATTTATATTCTATAATGGGTCACCATCCTACAGCCTCACCCATGAATCCATTAGATGGTGTAGTCATCAAGTTACACACCCTTTTGATTAACTAATAATAGGGTTTGTGATTAGGTATGCTTTTATGTGTGTAATGCTAAATCTTATACTATTTGTGAACTGAGCTAGCCTATCCCTTTATCACTAGAAACACCTAGAAACACATTAAGATGCACACTATCTTAGGACCAAACCAAACTATTTCATCTTCATATCACCATCCACACCTTTGAGTATTAGATTTTGCCTTAAAACCAAAACTTTAGTGGTCATTCATAATTCTCTATCATAGTCATCACTTTATTCAAGTCAAACCTTGATTAAACATTTTCAAAGTCTAAAACATTGTTAGGTTTTGTCTAGCACCCATTATCTCATCATCTTGCCTATTCATACCTAGCACTCATCTAATTATCATCTTGTTGGTGTGAAAGGGAATTTAGTCATCTCATTCCTTTTGTCTCCTTGTTAAGTTAAAGCTCTATAGGTTTGTTACTTTGATAATATTTGGTCACTCTAGTCTTCAAATCATCAAATCAAACTCTAAACCACATCTAATCACGCCTCTTAACCACTTTTAGTATTGGGTTTGAGATAAAATTAGTATCTAAAGTTACTTCCTCTCTCATCATCCTATATCAAAACAACACCTAATCACTACTCTCACATCACCTTCACCATCCACCATGCCTATTATAACCCATGCCCAAATATTAAGAATGGGATAAGGATCTAACCAATAAAATGATATCCTTTAGACTCTAGATGAGTGAAACTAGGATAATGAAGAAACACATAATAACATGTACACCCTTGGGGAAGAAGACCGTTTTACAAATGACTTCTTTACTAGTGATGAGTTTAGGGCACAATTTGACCAATACATCTATGAGAACCATGATAAAATTCTTGCCCAAGTCATTAGAATGAGGGGAAAACTCCCTCCTATATTTGATCCGAGTCTCTTACAACACCTCATCCACCCATCATCAATACCTAATACTCCACCTCATCAAGATAATGTTAACCAAGAAAAAGAGGAAGACAACCTTGTATATCATGAATAAGAATTGGAATAAGAAAAATAATCCCCATATAATAATCACATTAAAGCTAAAATGAGGAGATTTGCCTTGGAAGATCACCTAAACTAACTGACTCAACAAATTAATTCCCTAGCTTCCCAATTTTGTGCTCAACACCAAAGACCAACTTTACCAAGATAGACCACTAGAAATACCAATCCTTATTCATTGAGACCAAGAACAAGCCAATCACACACCTATAATCCATTAATAGAACCCTCATTCTCCTAAGAGTGGAGGATAATGAAGGAGACTCTTCAACATATTGACCCTTGCATGCAGGTGATGAGATATAAGTATGAATACTTATGTACATCTCCATTGGATATGAGAATCTTACAAATACCCTTCTCAACACACTTTGAGATCCTAAAGTTTGATAAATATAAAGGAAAAGGGGACCCACATGACCATGTTTAGTAATTCTATGTGTTATGCCATGAGGTTGTGTATGATGATGCTTACCTACCTAGTTTTTTTCCCAAAAGTATCACAAGATCCGTACTAGAATGGTTCATACATCTATGTAAAGGGTCCATCTCTAGTTTTAGGGAACTAATAGAGAAGTTTATGTGATACTTCTCCTTTAATATTGAACATGACATGTATACTATATATCTTTATAATACCAAGTAGATAAATTGGGAGAGTTTAGCATCATTCCTACAATGATGGAGAAGCCTCACCAACCAATTCTATTACACGATCCTTGAAAAGGAGTTGGCCAAAATATTTATTGACAATCTTAATGTTTTAGATTATGGTAAAAGCAGGTTTTGAAGGGACCTTGAAACCCTATAATAGTATCAAAAAGGATAAAACATTAACAACTACCAGGAAAAGCATTCCTGAAACCTACTAAAGAGCAACATCAAAATCAAGTTTTATAGGGACCTGAAACCACAAACATAATTCAATAAAAGTACCTAGGTTTTATAAGGACCTGGAACCTCAAATAAAGTTTTTAAACCAAAAACCAAGAAACAAGACCAAACATAAAAACCAGTTGCATCTACCAGCAATAAAGACTAGAACATAAACAAAACCAGCAGAGAAGATCCTAGTCTTTTATTGCAATTCCACGATCATCTGAACAGCCTCCTTTCCAATCATATCAATATCTTGAATGGATTTAGCAGTCGAAGTAGCAGCAGCTTCCAAGGCTTTCTTCCTCAAACTCTGCCTTGTCTTCTTACTATGACCCTCCAAGGATATTGTTTCTTCATTTGCTCTTTTACCAAGGTTAGCTGCAGTAGCACAAATGCTTGATGTTAACTGCTCCATCTTTGTTCTACTTTCCTTGATGAGCATTCTAAGATTATGCTCATAATCTTAAAGTTTTTATGGGATATCTCTCATTTGCATCTCTAAGTGGTTAATTTTGGTCTAATCAACATCATGATTGTGTTGCATTGTTTCCACTTTCTTCTTCAGCCCCATTATTTCATTATAGATCCAAGAATCAACTTGGAGAATAGAGTTATCTTTGAACTTGGAATAATGCAGGAAGGAAAGCTTAGTTTCCCTCTATGGAGAGTCACAAATATCTTCTGTAGTCTCATGTGGAGGGGAATCAACCTTTTGTTCCTCCCTATCCATCAGTTTCTCCTCTCTAGTCTCAACAGGGTCTTTATGCTTAACAAGTTCCTCTTCTTATTTTCCCCCAGTCTCCATAGCAAGAGTTGAAACCAAAACAATATGATCTTCCTCTCTCATAAAAACTAGATCATCAGTTAAGATATCTTTGTCTTTATCACCTTCCCCAAACACAGTCTGATTACCCTCATTTTTAGAATTGCTCTGTTCTGAGTTTCCCTCAATAGTATCCTCTTCATTCCCTTTCTCAATTTTTCCTTTAGTTTCTAGATATCCATCCAAATTGGAACTAAACTCCCCAACATCCATCCCTTCCTCTTCCTTCAGGACATCCTGCTCAGAGCTTTCAGTTCTCTCCAACTCAAAATCCTCTTCTACAATTTGTTTTTGAGAACTAGAGGGTTTTGGTTTTGCCTTTTCTTTCCCTTTAACATTCTCATCCTTATTACAATTTTTGGAACCCTTATGTTTGTCAGAAAAAGGAATCAAAGCTATGGATTTATTTTTACAAAAACCCTATATGAGAAGTATCAGACCTTCATGTAAAATGGGACGAGACTCCTTCTTCCTATGGGCATACAAGCTTTGAAGCAACAAAAAATGCAGATAGAAAGGGAAAGAAATTCTATCCTTATGCCTAAAGTGGTTGAGAAAAACAAAATGAAATTTGTGAACTCTTTTATTCCTACCATCAAGGATAAAGTACTCACGGATACAGCATAGCACATCTCGCCAAATTCCTTGTATCTATTCCACATCAAAGAAGTCTCCATTCTTTTCCAATTGCTTCTCCTCTACATCCATCTTCAAAATTTTTTTGTAGGCCGCATTGGAGATACTTGTCTATTTTGAGAACTTAATACCACCCTTAGGAAGCCCCGTGACCTCAGCAATGAAATCCTCAGTAAGCTTCACAGTGACTCCGTGGAGAGTAACTCTATCATCAACCCAATTTTTAAAGAAGGTAGTAGTGACATGGGGTTTAAAGCCATGCAAATGCTCCATATAACTGACCACCTTCCCTTTCTATAGAATCTTCCATATGTCCTGTTTAGCCTTCCAGTCTTCACATTTTTTGGGCTCTTGCTTCCGCGGTTCACCCCTCATATTGCAAAGCAAACGAAAAACCAAAAGCACCCGAACACAGAAGTCAGAAGGAACCACTTATTTGTTACTTGAAATGGAATACGCCTTTTTGGTGATACATGCAGCACCCACATTACATTCTCATGAATGTACCTCCTCGGAGAAGGTAATCTTACAACCATAAGGCCACTCCACCAAATCATTGAATTGCTAATCCAAGCAAATCTTTCCCACTTTGGAATGGATGGCATCATAATTAATAAGCACTTTGAGATCCACATGCTTATGTAATTCATCAAGCCACCTCACCTTATGCCCTGTTTTAACAGCATGATTGGCTATCCAGTCGGTGACCCCATAGGCTTCTCAATATGTATGGGATATGGCCACTTTTTCAAATTTTTGAATTGAGGATTTGATTTCCATAACCGTAGCCTCAATAGACCATGAGATTGAATTTTTATTATTTAGGGTATTAATAATATTCAAAGAATCACCTTCCAACCATAATTTGGAATACCCCAACTCAACGGCTAATTTAATAGTGTAGAGGGCTGTAGTAGCTTCAGCAATATGGCTATTCGAATTACCAATTGGGACAATAATAGCATCAATTACATTTCCCACATGATCTCTCAAGACCCCTCCACATCCCGCTCTTCCTAAATTTCCCTTAGCTGCTCCATCAAAATTCCCTTTAATCCATCCATTAGGAGGAACATACCATTTTATTATCAATCTTGGATTATCATTTTTCAAATTTGACCCTTCAGATCGTAAAGGGTTATCAAATTGAAAGGTTTGATCAGAATCCCTCTGGGATTTAAAGTTCTCCTTAATGGCTCTAATGATATTCTGACCAAGCACCCATCCTGGAAGTTCTTTACTCCTGAATATTCTATTGTTTCTTTCTTTCTAGATTCCCCACCAGAGATGAGGGAGAGTTAGTTTCCAAAGAAAAAGAGCATCAGGATCCTTAGAGGGGCAACACCAGCTTTTAAAAGAGAGTTCCACATTATTTTGATGAACCCATTTTATACCCCAAAAATTAAGAATCTCAGTCCACACTAGTTGGGTATAAGAGCAATTTAAAAACATATGGTCTCTATCTTCAAATCCATTTTTGCATAAAATACACCTATTTATCACATTTATACCTCTTTTTTGCAAAATGTCAAGGGTCAAGATTTTATTTTGAAGTAGAGTCCAAAAGAAGATTTTAATTTTGGGGATGAGCCCCTTAATCCAAGCATGAAACCAAAAAGGTTGATTA
Organism: Torreya grandis; assembly: GCA_037957365.1. Classification (NCBI taxonomy): domain Eukaryota; kingdom Viridiplantae; phylum Streptophyta; class Pinopsida; order Cupressales; family Taxaceae; genus Torreya; species Torreya grandis. The sequence continues at coordinate 83,885 of JARHVA010004421.1, forward strand.
CCCTTTTCCTTTGAAGAAAAGATAGTAGAGACTTTAAATTGGCCACGAGGGTCAGCATGCCAAATAATCTTATCCTCAATATAAGGATAAAGAGAGACAGCATTGAGAGATAATTGTCTGTTACTGAAGCCTTGATCAACATCAATTAAATTCACCCAGGAATCATTCTACCAATAATGACTGACTAATATACCATATCTCTGCTTGCATCAATCAACTAAATCCTTATCATGAAAATCTCCAATCAATGGATGATCCTTTAACCATACATCGTCCCAAAATTTCACCTTAAGCCCATTACAAATTTTCCATGAACATCCTTTTTCTAGAGTTTTCTTGGTCCCCTGAATAGCCCCCCATATGGAAGAAGGATGGATAACATCAGGAGAAGAGAAGCAATCAGGAATGGATTTAGCATTGAAGAGGTACTTATGTTTCCATATGGTACTCCACTCTTTGTTGTCATGGTAAACTCTCCAACCTAGTTTGGCTAAAAGAGCTTTGTTCATACTTTTAATTTTCCTGATTCCTAATCCCCCTTCATGGAAAGGTTTGCAAACATGATCCCAAGAAATTAAAGGCATTCTCCTTTTTTCCTCAGTACCAGTCCATAGAAATTTCTTTGAATTTTTTCAATAGACTCAGCAAATTTCATAGGAATTCTAAAGAGACTTAAAGCATAAGTACGTATGCTTTGAAGGTAAGTTTTAAGAAGAGTTAACTTACTAGCCTAGCTTAAAATATTTCCTTTCCATCCCGCAAGTTTCTTACTGAATTTATTAATAAGATCTTCCCAAAAGGTATCAGGGACCTTCAGGCCAAGAGGAAGACCCAAGTAAGAAGAGGGGAGAGATCCTATAGAACATCCAAGGATTTTAGCAATTTTATTTTGTCTCTAGATAAGGGTGTTGATAAAGAACACTGCACTTTTATTCCAATTAACCAATTGACCAGAGGCAGCAGAATATAGGTTAATAGCTTCTTTCAAATTTTTGGCTTCCTTAACTTTAGCCTTACCCATAAAGATTGTATCATCAACAAATTGTCCATGAGAACAAATTAGAGGATGGGAAGAAGGTTGTAATCCCTTAAAGAAACCTCTATGGACTAAGTTCCCAATATATCTCCCCAAACAATCAGCCATAATAACAAAAAGGATGGGGGATAAAGGATCACCTTGTCTCAATCCCTGAGAGGGATAAAAGAAGCGAGATGAGCTTCCATTAACTAGAACAACAATAGAGGCGATGGAAATCAATTGATGAATAAGACCAACAACCTTTTGGTCAAATCCAAAAGCTAATAGAATGTTTGAGAGAAGTGACCAATCAACTCTATCATATGCCTTTGCAATATCAACTTTCATAATGAACCCCTGATTGTTAAAACAAGACAAGGAATGAATATTCTCATGAGCAGAGATGATAGAGTTAAGGATTTGTCTACCTGGGATGAAACCATTTTGTTGATCATCAATAATCAAAGGAATCACTTGGATAATTCTGGAAGTAAGAATTTTGGAAATAATTTTATAAAAAGAATTACAAAGGTTGATTGGTCTAAAATGATCAAGAGAATCAGCACCAATTTTCTTAAGAATCAGGCACAGAAAGGTGGAGTTGACTTCCTTAAGCATCTATTTAGCTCCATAGAACTCCTTTACAGCATCACATACATCTTTACCAACAAATTTCCAAAGTTTTTGGAAGAAAAACATAGGGAATCCATCAGGACCAGGAGCTTTATCTCCTCCCAGAGAACAAACAGCTTTGAAAATTTCATCATCCTTAGGAATTGAGCTTAACATTTTATTTTGTTCCTTTGAAACCAGAGGAGGAATCACTCTAAGGATTTCAGCCTGACTATCCAAATTGATGTTTGGATTAGCCTTCTCTAGAGAAGAAAAAAAGGCCACCATTTCATCCATAATAGCCTTATCCTCTATAATCTTCAAGTCTCCCTTTTTTAGGTGTGATATATGAATTTTGGCCCTATGCTTAAGAGTGGATAGATGGAAAAATTTTGTGTTTTTATCTCCTTCATTCAACCATAACAACCTTGATCTTTGTCTCCAGTAGATTTCTTCTTTAGTGATGATGTCATGATATTGAGCCAACTTTTCATTTTCTTCAATGAGGACGTCAGAAGTATATCCTTCCTTCTAAATTTTTTCCTGTATTTTTTGAATATCCTCCTTAATAGCATTTTTGTTCTCAAAGATATTCCCAAAGCTATTCTTATTCCATATTTTAACTTCCCTTTTAACATTTTTGAGCTTAGAGGCAACTCTAAAGAGAGTCGTGCCTTCAATATCAATACTCCACCATTCTTCCAATTTACTTTCAAATTGTGGGTGTTGCATCCACATCTTACCAAATCTAAAAGGAAAATTCTTTTTAAGATTAATCTTTGCAGCAGTGAAAATGAGGGGAAAATGATCTGATCCAATTTTCTGGCAGGCTTCCAACTTACAAATGAATTCTTTAGTCCAATCAGGAGAAATAAGAGCACGATCAAGCCTAGCCTGAATACATTCATTACCAATTCTCTTATTACTCCAAGTAAACTGAATTTTATGGAGGTCCATATCCATTAAACCCTCTTTATTTATAAACTCCAGTAAATCCATTCTCCCTTCTAGCTGGGTAGCATTACCTCCCATTTTCTCATGATCATAGAGAGGCACATTGAAGTCTCCCATTATAATCCATCGTCCAGAATAATCCCTACTTTTAAAATTAGAAACAAAATCCCAGACCTTTTTTCCTTAGGTGCTTAATGTTAGGAGTGTAAATATTCACAATATACCAACCCTCCTTTTGGTCAACACTAGTAATTTTGGCTATCATAAGATATTTACTAGCAATCATAATGGTTCTAGAATAATAATTCTTCTTCCATAACATTAGAGTTCCCCCTAATGCACCTTCTGAACTACTAGCATTTATAGAATAATTTTTAAAATCTTTAATCTATTTCGCTTTCTCTTTATTCATCTTTGTTTCTTGTAGCAAGATAAAATTAGGCTTTTGTTCTCTAACAAAATTCCTAACAATATCCAGCTTATGAATACTATTCAGCCCCCTAATATTCCAAGTAATGATTTTCATATCTATTTTTTAGGGGTAAAATCCAGAATAGTTGCCTGCCTACCATCAGCAATATTCTGCATACTTTCTATCTCTCTATTTTTCTTAGTTGATTTTCTTCTAGGTTTGTCCAGGAGCCAACATCCAGTTTCACCTTAGAGTGTTGTTCAGCTCTTTTTCCAAATTTATTTGGAGTAGAAGCAAGAGGTTTCTCCTTAATTTGGTGATCTATTTTACTGCTCCTAGTTTCTACCCCCTTAGTATTATTCTTTTTTTCAGCCCTTTTTCTTTGGTTTAGTTTGTGCTTTGAGTTTTCTCCATTATCTTTCACGGCTTCTAGAGGAGGAAGCTCATCCAAAGGAAAGTCATTATCAACCTGAGATAACACCTGAATCTCCCTAGACTGAGAAAAAAGAAGATCTCCCTCCTCTAATTTATTTCCATCTTCAACCAAGATTTCACCTTCCTCTATCACAATTTTGCCATCTACATCTCTCCCTTATTCTTCTATCCTTTGATAGATAACAATTTGTTTTGATAGATCTGTCAGCTCCTCTATTCTTTGTTCAGGTATTATGATTTTTGATTGCACCCCATATCCTTCTTTCTCAGAGTTTACTTTCTCAAAAGAAAGCTCTTTATCCATCTCAGCATGTTGAACATTAAAATCTTCAAAAGAAGGCTCTTTATCCACCTCAGCATGCGAATCTTTAGAATCTACATTATTCTTTTGTTCTTGACGATGATCTTCTTTGATTTTCCATACTTTCTTTTGTTGAACCTTGGTCTTTTTCCCATCCAAAACACTACTAGGATGACTTTTACTTTTGGAGGGACAATTTTTAACCAGATGCCCCTGTTTCTTACAAGCATAGCAAGAGTTAGGCAAATCTTCAAAAAAAAAAAATTGAGTTTTTTTACCAAGCTTGGATATTAGTTCCACCTTTTCTAGGAGATGATTCAGATCTGCCACTTTAATATAAAGTCTAGCACTTTGAAGTTTTGTTCTAGAAGCTGTAGCATTATCCAATGCCACAAGTTCCCAAAAATAACTGGCAATACCTTTAAAAATGTCCTCATGCCAAAATTCCAAAGGGAGACCAGGAAGTCTAGCCCAAATGGGAGTGGTTAAGAAAAAAGAATCTAAGAGATCCATGTTAGGCTCCCATTTTTTGAATCCATGGAAGTCTAGCCCAAGTGCCCCTCCCCTATCTTTATGTCCATATATTGTTGTTGAATCTCTATCATTGAATCAAGTGCATTGCAACTGTAGGAGGTGTTGTGTTAGAAACCCATATGCTGCAATATGCAAAATCAGAGAAATACTAACAAATATTGGCTATATTAAATCTATGTTCCTTTTGTCGAAGTAGCAACTCCGAATCACGGGCCACTTCAAGAGGGCTACCTCCTTTGAGCCAAGCTCAATTACAATAACTCTTTGATGCCCTATAACATCATATGCCCCTATACTTATACTATTTCTTACCTACCACACTCCATATTCTAATGCATGTGGGATTATTCCTTATACTATTATATCCCTCTAGGTACATTACATTCTGTCTCCCTTAAATATGTTTCACCTTCAAAACATGAAAAGAAATAGGAGTTCCTAACAAGTTAATCTAAGAATCAACAGTTGGGTGTATATCAGGACCCATTACCTAAGCACGAATAGAGGAAAAATAAACCACCAAAGGATCAAGGTCAAGCCTCTACCTCCAATAAAATTGACTATTAGTCCATCCCCTACAATTACATTAATATGATTAAAATATGAGGCCCCCAAGAGCCCACACATCCACCATCCACCATCCTTAAAATCAACAAGGCAACAAATAATTGTGTAGTTACTACATGACATGTCAAGATCATAGCTCTTGGAGCACCTCCAAAGGACCCATCTACTTCCTCAGATCAAAAATTCACTATTTCTAAGAAAGTCTTGAGCTCTTAAGATAAACCCTATGATATCATTCATAAATTGAGAAAACTCCAGCCAAATCTCTCTCATGGATATTATCAAGACATCGTTTGTACATCGAGAGATACTCAATCAAGTCTTAAATAAATTGAAAGTCCCTAGGGATATTGACATAAGTCAATTTCAAGCCTTGGTGGGTCATTTATCCCCTTCCTAAAAGATTAATTTCAATACCCAGGATATGCCACCTATAGGACCTCACCATATCTATCCATTATTCATTGAAATTTCCATTGCCAATTATAAGATCCCATGAGTACTTATAGATGGAGGGCATCCTTGAATCCATGCAATCTTGACTTTTTTAAGAATTGGGGGTACTCTAAATCTTCATTAGGGCCTACTTTGATAATGATTAAAGCATATGATGATAATGAGAGTCTGTCTATAAGCACAATTTATCTTCTCATAGTTTTGGGACCCATAGTCCACCAAACCCTAATTCATGTAGTGCACATTGATCTCCCCTATATTCTAATTTTTGGATGCCCTTGGATCAATGTGATGAGAGTGGTATCCTCTACCCTCCATAAATTTCTAAAATTACCACATTATAAAATGGAGGTCATGATCCCAAGTGAAATTTAACACTTTCATAGTTGCCAAATAGATCAATCAAATCCTAATTTTTATTACCCAAGGACCCATAGTTCTTATAATCCCAAAGCCACAAAGTATATCCACCCTGATGATCTATCACCCACTTCTCTAAATACACAGACATCACTTGCCTTAAAATCACTTCCAAAGGCTATGAGGAGTATGTATATAAGACTCTATGTCAAAAATCTACCACTATTCCCATGCAGCTAGGTTCCCCTGCTATGAGGCAAGATAAATCTGTTGTTTACTGATTTGGATCTATGGCCTTCACCAATGTAGGTATGTTATCAGATGAATACTTTAAATAACTAGATGATTCATGGGTTATTTCTGAAGATGAGGCCCTATAATTTCATTATCAAAAATACCCCTAGCTTTAGAATATGCTTTAGAATATGAACTATAAGGGCAAAGGATTAGGTAGAGAAGAAAAAATTAGGCTAGAACCTATCAGGGTTCAGAAACATATAAAACATCTTGGCCTCAAGCAAAAACCACTAGGAATTAACTTAAACACTATCTTTATGGATACTTCTTTGGTTATTAAAGGGTCTACCTCTAATGAAGAATTCAATATGGGCTTTTTCTATAGTCTCTATGAAGACATAGCTACCACAAACCTCTTCTCTAACATTGCGATCTCTAACATCAACATATAACTCCATTAGCCCACACTCATAGACTAGGGTTAGAAGAATGATTCCATCATTTTATATCTTACAAAATGATGAATCCATCATTGAATATCTAAGAACTAGGGATTTTATACCATCAAGAAACCACAAGAAAGGATTCTCTATCATTCTAAACAAACCCTCATATTTTGGAGAACAAAAAGTGTCACTAAATCAAATCGAAGAAAAAGAATATGAAGCCAATGATCCCTCCCCAAATATGGAATAAATCTAGTCTACTCCTAATGAATAAGAATCTTATCTAGAATTAGATGTAGAGCTTCCAAGAGAATTTGTTTCAAGAGAAGAATTACCACCACCCCTAACATATCTACAGGTTCATTCACCTTCTCTTATTGAGGAGGTTATAGAAGTGAATATTGGGATAGATGAAAATCCTAGAATGGTCAAATTGGGGGGCAATTCTCAAATCTAAAGAGCAATAAATCCTTGATGAGATTCTCAATGAATATATAGATGTGTTTACATGGAGATATTTTGACATGCTTGGATTGGATCCTACCTTGGTGTTACATCATTTAGTAGTTCATCTAAATGCATAACTAGTTAAATAGAAACTCCAAAAAGTACACCCCAAGGTGACCCTCTTGGTCAAAGAAGAATTACATAAGTTCTTGGAAGCCAATTTTATTCAACTAATTGACTATTCTGAGTGGATATCTAATATTATGCTTATGGCCAAACCACAAGGAGGAATAAGAATTTGTACCAACTTCTGGGACATAAACAAGGCATGTCTTAAGGATGACTTTCCTATATCCAATATTGACATGATCAAAGACTCTACTATAGGGTATGACATGCTTTCCCTGATGGATAGTTTCTCTAGTTATATCAAATTAAAATAACTTCTAAAGATCAACATAAAACTACATTTATTACTCCATGGGAGACCTTCTACTAACAATTCATGCCTTTTGATCTGAAAAATGTAGGAGCCACTTACCAAAGGGCCATGACAATTATATTCCATAATATGATCTTTGATATTGTATAATATTATGTGGATGACATAATAATAAATTCTAAGCTCCAATTAGAACATCATATAGTCCTAAGAAAGATTTTTTAGTGGTTTAGGGAATACAAAGTCATATTGAACCTTAATAATTGTGTATTTGGAGTCACTCCAAGAAAAATTTTTGGGTTCATAGTTTCTATATGAGGAATTGAATTATATCCTACTAAATTAAAAATTATCATTTAAATGCCTCCTCCTAAGAACCTAAATCAATTAATAAGCCTTCAAGGGAAAATACAAGCCATCCATCAGCTTATATCAAAACTAGAAGATAAATGTCATCCCTTCACCCATCTCTTAAATACGTAAGGTCATTTCAACTGGAACTTGGAATGTTAAAAGGATTTTGATAATTTGAATCATTATTTAGTGAAGTCTCTAGTCTTATCACTGCCTATCTCAAGAAGGTTGTTACTTTTATATATTTATGTTAAACCTTGTGCTATAGGGTATTTACTACATTAACATAATAATGAGGGAAAATAAAGATATATTTATTATCTAAGCATAAATTTAATCTCATATGAGCTTAATTACACCCCTATTAAAAAACCTTGCTTGGTTTTAGTCTTCACCTCATAAAAACTCATGCACTACATGTTGAATAACCAAGTCAAGCTCATAGCAAAGGTTGATCTCCTTAAATATATGCTATCAAAATCATCCATAACTAGTAGAATGGACAAATGGATCATATTATTAAGTGAATTTGATATAGATTATGTAAATCAAAAGGCCATTAAGGAGCAAGTCATTATAGATCAACTTACAACAACACCCATAACACTAAACCATTAATCATGGCCTTCCCAGATGAGTTTATACTAGTAATTGAGGAGTCATCTAGTTGGAAATTGTATTTTTATGGATCTTTTACCATGCATGGGTCAGGATTAGGAATCCTTTTGGTAACCCCACAAGGTGACCTGGTCCCTAAAGCCTTTTAAATCACTTTCCCATGCACAAATAATGTTGTTGAATATGAAGCATTAGTTGCTAGACTACAACTCATCATCTAATAGAATATTTAACATATTAAGGTCTTTGGTGATTTTCAATTGATTATAAAATAGATGAATTAATAGTTCAATAAAAAATATGATAAATTACTTCCTTATAAATAATTAGAAGATCAATTGAAGCAAAAAAATTAGTCAATAACTTTTGAGCAAGTTCTTAGAGGAAGTAACAAATCTATTGACTCAATGGACACTATTGGTTCTTTGATAGATATTTATAAATATGTACATGAAATCAAATTTTTATTTGAATAATTATTATTATCATCTCATCAAATAATGGCTCATTATCAAATTTTTGTTATACCTAATCCCAGTCTACCCTAGTACTATGACATTTACACCTACCTCAATGACAACATACTAAAACCAAACCTCAATCACCACCAACATAAATCCTTTATTCATCACACATCCCATTATACCATCCTTGAAATCATTCTCTATCAACAAGGATATGATAGGACCTTTTTGAGATTCCTAACATCAGAGAAGGTTATTCTTGCAATCAAGGAGGTCTATTATGGTATTTATGGAGGACATGTTAGTGAGATGGCCCTAACCAAGAAGTTACTTTGAATTAGATACTATTGGCCCATAATAGATCATGACACCTATGAGTATGTGCAAAAATGTGTATCCTTTCAAAATCATGACAATTTCATCCATGCCCATGCATAAGAACTATAACTTATAATGAGCCCATGGGCATTTTCAATATGGGAACTAGATCTTATTAGCAAGATTAATCCTACATCATCTGATGGACATAAGTTTATAATCATAGCTATGGATTACTTTACCAAATGGATTGAAGTAATGCCACTAATTTATACCATAGTCTATAAATATCAAAATTCATTCTAAATCAGATTATTTTTTGCTTTGGAATCCCAACTAAAATCATATCAGATAACAAAAAATCTTTCAAAAATAAAAAAGTAGAAGAATTGTATAATCATTATCACATTGATCAATATTTATCTACACCCTACTATACCTAGGTTAATGAACAAGCCATATAAACCAATAAAATGCTTCTCAATATTCTTAAGAAAATTGTCAATGATGATGGTAAAAATTGGCACTTCCAACTATATCTAACTCTTTGGTCTTATACAGCTAGTGTCATAACACCTACTAAGGCTACTCTGTATTCTTTGGTCTATGGAGTAGAATAAATCTTGTCCATTGAAGTTGAGTTCCCAACCTTATGAATATTCTTGCAGGGCATGATTGTTGATTATAATTATTGACAAGAGAGGCTACAAGATCTTGAGTTGTTAGATGAAAAGTGTCAAAATGCCTTGGATCACCTTCAGATATATTAGAATAAGCTTAAGTGCCAATATATAAAAAATATCCAATCTAGACAATTTAAATTTGGTGACCTAGTCCTAAAAGAGAATCAGAAAAACACCAACACTGATTGAGAAAAGAAAGGTAAATTTGCAACAAATTAGCTTGGGCCCTATGTTTTTATTAAAAAATTATGATCAGAAGCATAAAAATTGGATACTTTAGATGGTGATGAGCTTGATGATCCCATGAATATTATGCACCTAAAGCACTTTTACATTTAAAGGGATCCAAAAAACCCTTCATCTATAAGTCCTTACTCTTAGGGGTACACACATCTGTCATCACTCCACTTCTCTCATCTTTTCATTTCATCTCATATGACTCTAATCCTAATATTTGGTATAATATATGTTCTTTGTAAAAATTAGGAGACATGAGTTATGAAATGGGGTAAATAATTATTAAAAGTGTAAAGGGGATACCTATTGATGAGTTATCTATAACATCTAATCCACTCTTACAATTACTAATTCCATTTTGACCTCTTATCCCACCAAATTAGTTGCATCCTCCTAGATGACTCTTCTTCCTATCAATCTCAATCACACCCCACTTACCCAATCCCCATTCACCCCCTAAGTATAAACCTACATGAACCCAATAATCTCATCATTAAATAAGGGTCATGAAATATTCCTACTTCAAAATCTATAATATAATTTGTAACTAAATCTTGACTATTCACTTTAGATCCTAAGATAGTTATTATTGTGAAAAAGGAATATGTAGAGGGGAGGTTAGTCTTGTGTTATTCCGATAAAAAAAATCAAAATAACACACAAAACACTTGACACCTCTAGCCTAGACACTAGGGAGAGCATATGTAACAAGCATACAAATGAAAACACAACTAGAAGACAAAAAAAAACATTTGTTTACCTTCCTTAGAGCTCCAAATGGCTTGTTGAAGTGGCTTGTTCAGTTTGTGCATCAATAAATCTTCATCAATGGAGATTTTTTTGCTTCACATCTCCTTGGCACCTTGGCTTGGTTTATTGTCTTATTAATTTGTCATGGTAATATTACACTGATGAATCTTATAAGGTAAATCCTACATAATAAAACTACACTATCAAATCTTAGATATCAATAGGTATGGCCTTGTATTTATATCCTCAAAAGTTAAATCTCACCCAAGGTGAGTTAAGGCTAACTCCAATTGAGTTAAAATTTTTCATGTAAATATGATTTTAAATTTCTAGTAATTGCTCTCAAATTAGATATTTTGGAAGAGCTTGACAACTCATAAAGGCAATGATGAAAAGGCTTGATATTTTGATTTTTGGAATTTCCATTTTCATATATTCATTAATTGCAAATGGATAGTTCAACTAAACATTTAATATGGTTTAATTAAGTAATTCAATTTGATAAGTATTTTATCTCTTTTAATATTTGATCAAATTCCCCACTTAATGGGTTTATAGGCCAAACTGCCAGTTATTAGGTCACAAGGTGATTGAGAATGAATCCATGAGAGGTTATTATTGTGTACAGTAGAATAACCCAAATAGGGATGTCTCAACATGATTTTGAGCTTTGATGAATGATGCACATATGAAATTGAGATGTTTAGTGATTCTTAGGCTTAATTTGTAATGTTTGGTAGGAATCAGTCTAAAGTTCAATCGAAAGCCAGTTGTCACCAAAATTGGTTGTCCATGGTTATAACTAGTTTTTTATCCTTGTCTCAATTATTAAAAATATTATTGGGCACAATTTACCCTTCTAAATACCCATTTTTAAAACAAAATACTAAATTAATTTCTCTTAATCTAATTTTGATTAGGACATCTTGTACATATTTATCATTATTCTTCTTTGCCTATAGTAACCTTTTAGGTTATGATTTGAAACATAGAAATCATTTTTAACTCTTTGTTAAGTCACTTAGGGTTTAGTTCATTTTTTAAATAATACCATCATTATATTTTTATTTACAATTATTTGGTTATCCATGTAAATTATGTTTTGAAATCATGTATATATTTAGTATTCATTAATTTTGCTTTGATAAAATTAGTGTGTCATAATTTTATCATAGTCTTATTATATTATATTCTTAAGTATTAGTCTTTATACATATTTTTCATGTCAATAGTGTCATTAGTTTATCTTATTTTCTTTAGATTTGTGCTCAAGCTTGAGGGGTCCCTATCCCAATCACTTTTGATCAGAGCTCCAACTAATTTGGGACACAAGTGGGGGCCCAGATCCCCAAGAGAATATCAATGAATGACCACAACTAGCCCAATAATACAATTGAATGGCCACTACCAACCTAAGAATACATAATAATTAACCATAATTTTCCCAAAAATACCAATGAATATCCACTACCAACCCAATAATACCTATGTTTGACCACAACCAGCCCATGAATACTTAACGAATGGCTACATTCAGCCTCTAATACCAAATTGAGATTTGAACTTGGGTGGTGCTTAAAACAACCAAGACACTTTACTAACTCACCCACATCTCATTGATGTCATTAGTTTATCTTATTAATAATCATTGTGTCATGTAAATATTTTCTATTTTTGTCTTAAACCTTTTGTATCATTTTTCTAAGTGTTAGTTAATAATCTTGTTTTTTGTCTTGTTATGTTGTCTTTTTAAGTATTAAATTTTGTTATTTTTTAACAAAGGGAAAGAGTATGGCCTTAAGTGACTACCCAACATAGTAATTGGTAATGTCACTCAACAGAGTTCCTGCTCCAAGTCCCCCATGCACTCTAATTCAAACATGACCTTGATTATCCTCATGTTGTAGGAACACATGACATCATAGTGTAAAGAAGCATAGGATTGCCTACATATCCAATGGTTTCAAGTCCCCATAAATCCATATATATTCCTCCCAATTATACCACTATCCTATTTAAATATCCTATCCTACTACTTAACCCCCCCCATCTCCTTGGTGTAGGAGGATTTTACCCAAAATCAATTTGTGAGACATATGGTTAAAATTAATGGATTGTTTATTTATAGCACATGTCATTAGTTTCCATCATTAATAACCACCATCCATCATATATCTATAAACCATATCACATAATAATCATCCATATCATTATAAATAAACAACATACATAATCGCATCCAATCTATGTCAATATATCTCATCATCATATATCTAATGTCTAAACATCCCATAATCATAAATATCTAATAACATAACATAAATCCATATATCCATAACCAATAATCACATGTAAATAAACTAATCCATACATCATCATACAAGACATACTTGCAATAATATATATCAAAATAGTCTATAATGTCCATAAGAGTCCATGTCAAAATATATAACTAAAAAAATGGGCCCATGGGCATCAATGTGCTACAATGACACATGTCCATAATATGCACTATGTCTCACAAATACAAGTCAAGATCATTGTTCTCTATGTGGGCTCCTAGTAGGCCGATGCACAAACTGGGAAGATGAACTGGCTCTAAAGGTTAGGGCATGCATTTATTGGCATTGCTCCCTCATATAACTCCCTATAATATTAGGCCTCACAATTCAATTGAGATATCTATCTCATCAAAACCCCCATACCTTGTTACTCTAATAAAATAGCATCCTCTTCCTTGGCCTTCTCATCCACCTACAACTTTGTCTCTCTCTACCTCAATCTCAACTAAAGTTGTGCAATCTATCCCCATAATGACACTATCTATGCATCTTAGATCTAAATCTACCTCTAAAGTATAGCTATCTACCCATCCTAAACTTGAGTTTGGATCAGCTACCCTTGTAATGCTAAAACATGTCCTAATAAACCTATGACCTATCGTAGTACACCTACCATTTGGCTATCTCATTATTTGATATGCCTCTATAGGTCTACCACCATCTTATCTAGCTCAATAGTAATACCTACCACCTCTATTGCCTAAGCTTAAACCTCTCTCCTCAACCTATCTAACAATGTCTAGTCATCTACACTTAGAGGTGGCCTAAATGGCCCTACATCATCTAAACCCACACTCCTCATTGTATGATCTCCACCTATGTCCTACTCTCCTCCTCTAGATCCTTGGTCTTCACTGTCAATAACCATAACTTCTACACCACCCCCATCCTATCCATCCAACCCCACTTGCTCATCATGTTTGTCTTTTGCCTAGGGTTGTGGCCTCTAATCTTGCCTCCTCCCTAAAAAATGTGCCTATAACAACCTCTGTATATCCCCTCTCCTCACTCCATCTTCCTAAGAAATATCTAGGGTCATCTCTGGGACCACCACTCTCTATATATGTTGTTACTCTTAGATCACCTATGGGTGTTTGATGATCCCATATCATTGGGGTAATAATCTTATAATCCACTCTCACCAATGATCTATCTACTATAGGCTCCCACTAAGGCCTCTCTCTGTCACTATGGGAAAATAGGTACTCATCTCTTAGTACATCATGTTGCTTACCAAACTATCATTGAACCTAATCAGGCCAATATCTCTCAATTATGTAGTCACATTAGCCAGTCAAATAACACTCTATGAGTATAAACTATGTCACATCTTCATCCTTATCCCATCCCCACTTTGTACAATAATAGGGCATCCACGTAATTTGAAAAACCCTCAAACTTTCAAATGCTTATCTATAAAACCACATGTCTCCAACATGGGCTCTTTGAACTCCTAAAATGATATAACACCCAAACACCAGATGTTGGTCACATTCCCTACCTCCTTGAGTGCCCACTAGTCTCTCTATAGTAATATGCTTCCAATTCCATATTTATAATAATAAGGTTAGGCCAAGTATAGCTTCACCTCTATATGTACCCATATTCATCTCCCTATACAAATGGACTAGTACTATAAGACCCCAATCAAAAACATGATATTCATGTACCATGTTGGCAACCACATCTCCTAATCTAAGGAGGAACCACTATTCACTTTTATTTGGTAGTTGTATGCTGGTAACAAGAGACATCAAAACTAGTGTTAGCATATCAATCATCCCCTCCCTCAATGATCTATCAATATCTACTTGGGCATCCTATACTCTAATTTGTACCTACACACACAATATCTAAATAGTCACACTAATGGTACAAGATCACCAATAGTTATGGTCACCTCTCATCGATAGCTAAAAAATGCACAACACATCCTCTAGTGTCACTAACATCTCCCCAATCACAAAGTGAAACATGTTGGTCTCTAAATACCACCACTCCACTAAGGTTGTAATCAATGATTTGTCAATCCACACCATTTATATTGTAGTAATATAATACATTACAATCATATTTATCACCCCATAGTCTATAGGAGTCAATCGATGCATCTCATAAAACACCAATGGTCATCGTATTCTAAACACCAATACTCCTAAGTCCTCTTACACCAGTAAACATCTTATTAGTCCACACCCCTATTAATATATCACATCCTATCCATCCAACCTATCACAAGCCTTATATCTATCTAATCACACCTATTTATCCTACCCATACCATCTAACTAATCAACCCTCTAACAAATCTATCTAACTAACCACTAAACCTTACCTATCTAACTAACCCCTCTTAATTAACTTTTACCACCTATCATATTTAACTACTAACTTACTCATCTAATTAAACTAACCTAAAACCCTTATTCCCTACCCCTTTATTCATTCAACCCCTTCATCTACCTTATCCACCCTCCCCCATTCCCTTCCTAACCCCGTAACTAACCTTAACCTTCATTTTACTCAATATCACATATCCCTTTTTTCCCTAACTTATAATTTTGACAATACCATAGCCTGTAAATAGTAGTTTTGAAAAACCACATGTCAACCCTTGAGGTTTATAAAACTACTCCCCTTCTATAGTATTAAAATTGATCCTATCAATTGATGTGATATTGTAAAATTATAGGTCACCCCTTGCAATTTTGTAAGACTGTAACTTGAATTTGAAATACCATAGCTTGCATTAGCAATACCATAATTAGGTTTAGTGCCCCCAGAGGTGTTATTGCCTTAGACATACATAAAATAAATAAACATAATAAATTCAAAATGATAAAATCAACTAATTAGGGTTAAATTACTCACTAGTGGTCCTGCATTGGCATCCCTATGGTACTCTCAGGCTCTCTCTCTGTGGTGTGACGAGTGAAGAATGTGGTCCATAAATTTTATATCCATCGACTATATCCAAAATTCAAAATAACTCTTTTAACACCATTTCTTCATATTTTACCCCCCCCCCAAATTCCTTGCATTCTTTACCCCATTCACCCCATTTAACTCTTGCTAACTATACCCTCTTATCCAATGAACTAAATTTGACCCCTAAATCTCTTTCTACATCCTATTATCCCATTTAACCATATTATAGTCAATATTCCATATTCACATGTCATTTTAAATCTTTTTTTGGGCATGACTTTTCATTCCCTACTCCACATCTCACATATCGAGTCATAACTACATCAACCTGAGCTTTCTTATGACTATGTAGGTAGTAATTGGTCACTATCCAAGGATAGCTCAGCCACTACTAACATCCAATCCCATTCCATCCTTGGTCACTATCCAAGGATATCTCAACCACTACTAGATTTGACCCCTAAATCTCTTTATACATCCTACTATCCCATTTAACCACATTATAGTCACTATTCCATATTCACATATCATTTAAAATCTTTTTTTGGGCATGACCTTTCATTCCCTACTCTACATCTCACATATCGAGTCATAACTACATCGGCTTGAGGTTTCTTATGACTATGTAGGTAGTAATTGGTCACTATCCAAGGATAGCTTAGCCACTCCTAACATCCAATCCCATTCCATCCCCTGTAGGTCACATAAAGCTATTAAATTATATTGAGCTATGAACTTTCTACTAAAGTTATTTATTATCATAAGTTTCTTGTCAAATGTCCTTTATAGGCTTTTAGCTATCCCTTGCATGAAACCTTTCTAGGGAGTTATTTCCATCTTGTGTTCTAACTCATCTCTCGATTCCCTGGAACTTTGTTGACATCTCAAAAATTTCCATCTTATCATCTCAATAAAAATACCTCCCTCCTAGGCATTGGCCATTTCTTAGGAATTATCCTCTGAGGGTAAGTAATTTTATCCCATAGTAAGTATTTTTGGGGAATCTCAATTATAGCTCAAAAAACACTCAAGTCACCTTAACCCCCTCATTATCTTTCTTTTATCCCACCCTAGGGATTTATTTTCAAGTGGCCATCTAGCTCATTCCTCTCCACATGTCCTCTCGAGGGGGCATCATGTATATTAACATCATTTGATAATTTATCCATAAAATGGTTCTTATTTGAAATTCCATTATTCCTTCCACTTCATCCACTCATAATTCCATTTCAAATAGGGGTAAAATGTATGCACCTAAATTTGCTCACTCTAATTATTCTATTAATCTCACTAATGTCTCCTATAAACCATAATCCTAAAAAATTAATTAAAATCCTATGTCCTATTAAACATTTCCTACATCTTACTAACCTTTATATACCCCCATGAAACTTTCATTAGGCCTGAAAGTTTCATTAGGCCTGAAAGTTTCTTCAAAAAAACTAAGTCTAAAATTTTAAATATGCCCTAAAATTCAAATCAAATCTATTTTTTAATTAGTTTTTAAAAATATCTTGTTTTTATTTTTCCCTAAAGAGGAAATATTTTCCATTGAGTTTCACATGTGAGTGGTAGATGACTTGGCTAAGACTTAGTATTGATGTTGAAGAGATCATTAATTCAATTCCCAACTTTGTAATTAAATTAAAAAAATTAGTCAAAGTGAATTTAAAATTTTACTATGCATATTTAATTAATGGACCATTAATGATATAAAACCATATTAATTGTGATTTTTTATCGGTAACTCAGAATTGACTATCATTTTATTCAAAATTGCATGGTTTTTCATGTCCAATCTATTGGTATCATTTATTTTTTAATCACACTAAAATTATAAAGTGTCAAATTGGGGTGGTTTGATCAAAATTAATTTTAGGGTAGTGTTGTGTTGTGGTGCATTTTCTTTAACATTTCTTAAAATTATTTTATTTATACATCAAAAAAATACAAACTCCATTTCTGTATAATGGATACAAATTCAATTAATCCTCTAACACCATTTAATTATCACAAAAAAAATAAAACTACAAATTATTTTAAGGAGTAAAGGTTTACATCACATTACAATGGGGTTACAAACTGAACCAAATATAGATACAAAAAAAGTTAAGTGGTACAATCGTAGTGATGAAGCCTATGGATTATTGTGTCTTTTAATATCTCTTGATCTCCTCTTTCATATAGAACCTTCCAAAACAAACAATCAAGTGTGGACCATTTTGGAAATCTCTTTTGGAAGCAAGATGTGATGAGAGGTCATGAATTAGAAAAATGAACTTATCATCGTAAGTCCTTGCAACTTTGACACCCTTCAATATTTCTTGACCAAGTTTATGGATTTGAGATTTTATTTGAAAATATTTGGAATGGAGAATAAAAATTACCAATTTATTCTTTCTATACTCTCCAAGATAGGTCTCGATTACTAAGTCTTTATCTCTACCAACTTGACTCGAGAGAAAGACATGTTAATACAAATGAGAACATTTAAGTCCTAAAAACCTCAAGGCCTAAT
The DNA here is from genome assembly GCA_037957365.1 of Torreya grandis. Classification (NCBI taxonomy): domain Eukaryota; kingdom Viridiplantae; phylum Streptophyta; class Pinopsida; order Cupressales; family Taxaceae; genus Torreya; species Torreya grandis. Next base: position 102,317 of record JARHVA010004421.1, read on the forward strand.
TATTAGTAATGGGAAAGTAAAAGCTTCAAAAAAAATAAGAATAAAAAGAAAAAGGATAAAGGGAATAAGAAAGAATCAACCTTTGCTAAAATGACCACTAAAACTTCCTTTTCTAATGATAAACCTAATAAAGAGAAGGTTAAGTGTGCCTATTCCAAGAAAAATGCGCATGATGAACATAAGTGCATGAAGAAACAAATTGATCACCTAACTCATCTTCTATAAAATAACAAAGTAGGTATTCCTAATTCTATCAAGAAGAATTCATCAACTCAAGATTATTATAAGGTAAAAGGAAAAGGGAAAGAGAGAGAAAAGGGTAACAATTTTGTAGTAATTACAGCTCCAACATCTTCATGGGTTATTGACTCTTGTGCTTCTCACCATATGGGTTATTCATAGGTTTATTTTTATTCCTTAGAGTCTTGTAACATGTCTTCAATCACTTTGGGTGATGACACTCCTATACCAATTTCAAGGAGAGGGTCTATTAAAATGGAAGGAGAAACATTCAATAATGTTCTAAGTGTTCCATCTCTTTCAACTAATCTCCTATCAGAGTACCAAATCACTCATATCAATAAGGGAATGAGGGTGGAGTCTTTATCAGATTCATTTATAATCATAAAGTTACATAATGATTCTAAATTATTAGTGGGAAAGGTAGATCACCAGGCTAGGTTATATAACTTCTCACATTTTGCACCTGATTCTTCTTTGACTACATTGTTGACTCATTTGGATGGAATTATAAAATCATAGAATGAGTGGATTAGCCACCTCAACTACCACTACCTATAATAACTTATCAAAAATGACATGGTCATAGGCTTACCTCATGTGAGGGTTTCACCCTTGGGAATCATCCCAAAGAGAAATTTGATAAAGGGAAAGCTTAAAGGATTTCATAGGCATTGGATTTAATACATAGTGATGTATTTGGGCCTCTTCCCAGTCTATATTTCATAATGGCTAAGTATGTTCTCACCTTTATTGATGATTTATCAAGGTACATATAGATCACTTCCTTAGGCATAAATCTAATTTTTTTTGCAAGTTTTAAATTTAAAATCTCTTGTAGAGAAATAATCTAATAAATGCATCAATGTTGATAGAACTAATAATGGGGGTATGTCAATAACATATTTAAGTAGTTTTGTACAATAGATGGGATTTATTGTCAATATATAGTTTCATATAGTCCTCAACAAAATAGAGTTTTAAAATGTAAGAATAGGTCCTTAAAAGAGATGGAAAACTATATTATTCACTCTAATTCACTTACACCATAGTATTGGACTGAAGCAATCAATTATACTTAATACATTCATAATAAGGTTCCCCACAAAGATTTAAAAGGCATAACTCCCTTTGAAGCTTGGTATAGTAGGAAACCCATATTTGAACATTTTAGAGTATTTAGATATCCATCTATGGCATGTATACCTAAGATTAAATGCAAGGTTATGGAGTGTCAGAGTAAGCCTTGCATCTTCATAGGTTATCTAGATGGTGTCAAGGGGTATCACCTTATTCATCTAACCACACATGGGTAGTTCATCAAAATAAGTGTTCACTTTTAATAAAGTCCTATATATTTCACACTTGACACTTGTCCCACTTCATTAGACTCACTTGTATTTGATTTAGATGATTCATATTAATGTGAACACATTTTAGAGGTTGAGGATACTTCTTTCATTTCTAATAGTGAGAGTAGTGATAGGGATTAATCTCCATTTGCATCTAACCACACTTTAGAGGATGATGTTTCCTTACCTGACTCATCCACTTTTGATCCTCTTTAGGCTAGGTAGACACTAAAAATTAAAAACACATGGGTTAATAATCCTTTAGATGATATGAAAACTTGTTTAGAGTTTTAGATTGGTCCACATGATTTCTATGCCTCTACCTCATATCCATAGACCTTTTGAGAGGCATTAGTTATTCTTGAGTTGGATGCATGAGGAGTATAACTCCCTAATTAAGAATCATACCTGGGATTTGACACTTCTTCATAAGGTAATAAAAATGGTATGATGCAGAAGGATATATCAGACCAAATAGGTAGTAGATGGGTTCGTTGACAAGTTCAAGGTATGGTTTGTCACTAAAGGTTTTTCACAAGTGCCTATAATCAACTACATAGAGACCTTTGTACAAATCACCAAAATGAAATCTATGAGACTCAAACTTGTTATTACTATAACTAATCATTGGGATGTTCATCATATGGATGTGATGAGTATCTTTCTTCATGATGATCTTGAGGAGGAGATTTATATGGAGCAACCTCAAGACTTTATTGAGGATTTTTCATTATTATGTATACTCCATAAATATATCTATGGCCTCAAATAGGCCCCTAAGGATTGGTATGCCAAGATATATTCATTCCTCCTTTCAACAGGATTGACTAGATGCCATTCAAATCCAAACTTCTATCTCTTGTAGTAGGATGATTCACTTTTGAATCTGGTTCTTTATGTTGACAATATTTTAATCATTGGGTGCTCTTCCTCATCTTATATATCAATGAAAAAGGATATTTAGGATAAATTTTCCATAATATACTTGGGTTTGTTACTTTACTTCCTTAGGATCCATATTTATCAACCTGATTCAAGAATCACTCTTGTACAACCTGAGTATACTCTCGATCTACTTACTCAATTTCACATAGTTGATTATAATCTAACTCTAACTCTCTTTATATTTGGATTTAATCTTGAGGTAGGTTTTACTTCATCATTGGTTGATGTTACCTTATACCAACAACTTGTAAATAATCTTATCTTCTTAACATATATCATACACAATAGACCTAGTCTCTAGATTCATGTAGGAACCCCATGATTTATACTAGAAAGTAGCTAAGAGTATTTTACATTGCATTTAGGGCACACATAGATTTTGGATTCATTATAAATATACATTAACATTGAATTGAATAGCTATACTAACTTTGAATAGGTTTATGATATTCAAAATCTCAAGTCCACTTTATGTCATAGTTTCTCCATTTGTTTAGGATTGATTAGTTGGTTGAGGAAGAAGTAAAATGCTATTAATTTATCATCTACTAAGGTAGAATATAAATGATCTATCAATTCTACCCCTAAGGCCATTTGGATGTAGGGGATTCTTATAGTGCTTAATATTCAATTCATATGACCCTCAAGTCATCTACTATAACAACCAAAGTACTATTTAGATTTATAGGAATGTGGTTCAACATCAACAAACTAAACACATAAATATTCACATGCACTTCATTAGAGACATCATGCATGGGCAAATCATTATTTTGAGATATTGTTAGATGATATATTAAACATCAAGAATTTTCACCAAACCTTTCATAGAGAGAAAGTATATTCAAAGACAAACTCTTCTTGAGGTTTAGGATACCACAAAATCATATTATATGGGGGCCTTCTAACCTCTTATTTTTGTTTTTCTTTTGGGGGTAATTTATTCCTGCAATTTTTGTCCTTTTCTCTAATTTATGAGAGATTGCTTTCTACATGGGTACCTCATCAAGCCTTGTTTTTGGGACCCATTTATGTTACCCACCTAAGTTATGCTTATGGGGGGGTGTTAGAGTAGGCTATTATTATTTTCCCATATATTTATTATGAATTTTTTTCCTCACTTTGAGTTTGCCTACTTTCATAGACAAGCTTTCTTAGATGTATTTGGAGTTATAGTTTAACTGGAGGAATAGGAAGTAACTCCCTTGACCAAATATTTTGGGTATGGGAGTTACTCTTGTATTATTGCCTCTTTAACCACTTTTTGTGGAGATTTCTAGGGAGGAGTTACACATTCACTCTCTATATGTACACCTCACATTTATGATCTTTGCTAATGGAAGATTGGGATTTGGCTCTTATTTTATTTTGTGTAATATTCTCATGCATGTGATTACATTTTGCTTACAACTATTATGATGAGTATTAGCTTGTCTTATGCATATCACAAACTTGTGCACTCTCTTTATCTAGATATCCTAGCATCCACTCTAATAAAAATAAAGGAGGAAGGGAGAATGGGATAATTCTATCTAGTTAAACACATAAAGTTGCTATAATAATCCTAGGGAAGAAAAAAGATAACTCTTAGTTGTTAAACATACAAACTCATTAGAATAATCCAAGAGTTGTGATTATAACATAGAAAACCTTTATCATGAAAATGAGATGAGAAATACATATTTTGAACATATGATTAGGATGCATGCACTAAGGATATTGAATAAAATTACAAAGAAAGATATAAAACAACCTCATATTTCCAAACAAAAACATATATAATTCTATTTTCAATCTTGATGGAGTTCATATTGAACTCATACTGCCACAAGATCACTCTTACACACCATTACCATAGAATAACCATCTTATATATTATGCACATAGACATGAATTATGTACAATCTAACCTCTTCATTATTATCTCTCAACAACAAAATACAATCTGTAGATTCCTTTCTTCCACCTGTCTAAGAGAATTATAAAGAGAGCTTATTAAATAGGCTAATGAGTTGGTTTCACAAAAATTGATTGGTTGTTTTAAACAACCCAAATATAGGTGGACTATCTTAAATTGGTGCATAGTAAAATATTGTTCATGCACACAAATAAAACAAATCCAATGACAATAATAAAACAATCCAAATCATCCTTAACTCCATGAGTGGATGTAAACATGACTAAAAAAAATAGTTTAGAAATAAATCAAACCATATCCAGTGTGAATACGAGCACTCCAACACCCTCCCTTAAACATAGAATAGGGAGTGATAAAGATAAATCAAAGAGATTAAATTGGTCTTGATAACTAGGCCTAATTAAGTACCTATGTATATATCATAATAAAATGCAAATTATCCCTATGGTAACTAATCCATATTAATAGAATACATGAATGTTGAGTCATTATAACTACCAAGATAAATAAGAACTAATACTCTGTACAAGGCTAACTCTATAAAAAGACTGATCTTAAAACACTAGGAAAAAAGAGTCATCAAGGATGAAATGTATAACCGTAAGGTACCCATAAAATAGTAACAATAGTTAAAGTTGAGAAAGTAAAAACATATGTTACAAGGCATCTCAAGAAATCAAATAGCTAAATACTTGAACATAATTTTGAAAAGGTGCACTAGATGGAACTAAGGCCATCAAATAAAAATGCACTAGTTGGACTCAAAAGTCTCAATGGAACTCAACTCTACATGAGTGGTCTAGATCTACTTCTCGATCAAAAAAAAGCTAACACTAAAATTCACTAGAATAACTCTTAAAAAAATAGACTGTTAAAGGTGTTGATAGTGTAAAAAATTTCACCAACTAAATACAGTTTACTACTAGAAGATGAGAAATACCAAGGGTTAATAAGGAACATAAAAATTGAAGAAGTAGGATCTGCACCATAACCTCCCATACTATTGACTGGGTGGAGCAATGCAAAAAAGTCTAAATGAGTGGGTTAAATCCACTACTCAACCATTAACATGTTGATATTGTATTCAGTATAATAGCTACTCATCATAAGGAGATCAAGCTCCAAAAAAAAATTTAAGGAAACTATCAAAAAAGTATTAAGGATATAGATCAAATATCTCTCAAGAAGATGGCCTTGGTGGTGATGGTAAAGTCAAGCAACTGAAAGAGTGAAAAGGTGCCTAAAATAAAGCACATAAATGTATGAATGTAGATAAGGTTGAATCAACAAATCCCCCATGACACTTTTTAACTTAGTGTGATTAAAAAATATCCCATACATAATAAACACCAGATGATGTAGGAAATCCTAGAATGTTGTCAATCTATAGAAGATGCCATCAAGAATAAGAGAGTTCTTCCTAAAATAAGGGATCATTGTGCAGACAATAAAAACATAAGTGGTACAAAAATGTACTAAATAATTTTGGATGTTGAACTCTACCAAAAATGAATCATGTGTACAAAAAGTGACACAAAAAGACAATACACACTCAAAATGGGATGTTAAACTCCACCAAAAAATGCATCCATTGGTGTGCAAAGTGTGATGATAAGGATAACAATGTGGTCCAAGAGGGTACAAGCACAATAAAAATGAAATCCAAGAAATTAAGGTAAAAAGGAGTGAGAACAAGTTTATTTTGTTTGTGATGGGGTCTGACCTCCTACCAAACTGGACCTCACCCTCTGTCTTCAACAAATGAGACATAAAGTTACAAAATAAAATAAGGAGACTTTCCTTTGGAATATCCCACTTTAAAATATTGTTTTTAAATAAATCAATAAAAAAAATCTTCACTTTAAAAGTGAGCATGGCCACTTTTCATAATATCCCACTTGCAATAAAATTCACTTCCTTTACAAAAATAAACATCACTTTATAGTGATGTCCCCCACTAAATAAAAAATCACCACCAAAATTTTATTTTAAATAATCTTCACATTTATTTGGGATTGAGGGGCCTCAAACCTCCAACCTCTTGGTTTAAAATTTGTTCAAAATCTTATATATCAATCCACTATGAGTGGTTTTAAATACACTAAAAAAAATTCTCTTTAAACCCTTTTAAAACAACAAGCTTTGAAATTAATAGCCCACCTTTTGGTTTAATAGTGCCATGGCTTTGCAGGAGGATTTGAATATATATCTCAATATTGTTGTACCCATGGGAAATACATTTGATGGTGAGGAAGGTATATGGTTGTTAAATATCTAGCTATGGGCATGCTACAAACAAACCACCTTTGTTTAGGGAGTGAAGTCATGGAGCATGCCAAAAACTAGGATGAGGTGACTCAGGTTGAGCCATGTGGAAAGATTATACATAGTTTGGAATTTTGAGGATGGTCAGATGTGATGGTAGATCCAATAATGGGCAAGCTCTAATCTAGAGGCTAAGACACGTCAGATTTGAAAGAATGGTCTAAATGGTGGGTCAATCATTCAACTTATGGATAGGAATCACTAAGAAGAGTTTCTCCTATGCCTATCATTTTACCACGTGAATCTCTCAATACTAACTAAGACGAGAAAGAGATAGAACCCCATACACCACATCACAGATTTCATCAACCATGACCATTTGTTCAAGGCCTAGTTTTCCCTCTTTAAATAAAGCTACACCATTCATTTTTAGGTAACCCACACACATAAAGATTCTTGGAAGGCCTCTAAAAAAATTTATTCCCCAATCAACTCACCTAATAGATCATCCAAGACAATCTCCATCCCTTAAATGGAACTTTCAAACTAGTAATGACTATTTGAAGGGGGATACAAGAGAATATTTGGCCATGAGCAAGATTTTATCTAGGACACATCAAGAATCAACTTGAATAAGAATGACCACTACCAATGTTTAATTTTTTATTTTTAGAGTTTGAATAAATCCATGTCTAAGCAAGAGGAGAGTGGATGATGTAGTGCCATATCAAAACAAAGAAATCTTTAAACTCAGATGTAAGTCTTAGTTTTCATGAGCCAATGCAAAAAAAAATTGAATGCCATAAGGGGCCATAATAATTCTAAGCCAATGGGAATAAGGTTGTGGATGAGAGGTAGAAATGTACCAATGAAAAATTATTTGAATGCTAGATCAGGGGATAATTGTGTCAAGAGGTCAATAAAATAACAACATAGTTCTCCCTACATAGAGAGATAATTCACTGAGCAATGGTTGTAAAATATAGCATTTATATCATGATGGATCTCATATTGAACTCATGTAGCCACAAGATGACTCATGCACACCATTAACACAGAAAACCCATCTCATATATTATGCAAATAGACAAGAATTATGCACAATCTAGCCTCTTCATTACCATCTCTCAAAAACAAAATATAATCCATAGATTCCTCTCTTTTACTATCTTGTAGAAGCATAAGGAGAGATTTATTAAATAGGCTAATGAGTTGGTTTCACAACAATCACTTGGTTGTTATGAACAGCCCAAATATAGGTGGATTGTCTTAAATTGGTACACAACAAAATATTGTTCATGCAAACAAATAAAAAAATCCAACAACTATAATAAAACACTCCAAATCAATCTTAACTTTGTGAGTGGGTGTAAACACGGTTAAAAATAAAACTAGTTTGGAAATAACTCAAACCATAGCCAATGTGAACATGACCACTCCAACATATCTCACCAAGGTTTAACAACGACAAAAATTCCTAATGTAGATTTAATAAAACTTCTACACTCAAATATTTGCATTCATTAACTATCCAACAATAATATTTTATTAAATTGAAAGAGGAAGAATCAAAATAGATTGACATACTTATGCACATCATTCATCCCAAAAAAATCTTGGCATAGTCTTGTAAATTATTTCTATATTGGTCCTTTGTTGGGTTGTACATATATACTCCTTCCTTCCATCTTGCCAAAAGTTCTCATACTATCAAAAATCCCTTCAAATGATCTCAGAACTCTTCTTTATATATTACAATAGGTGTAACCACCCATGACCACCTTTTTGGCAAAAGACTTGTATTTTACATTACTTTATCTTTTATAACTTTAAAAATGTAAATATGACCTTTTTAAGTGATTACAAAAAGTGCAACAAAGAAATAGAAAAAATAGAGAGAGAAAAAATGATTCCAAGTGGTTATCAGAAAGAAGAAGATTTTTTTTGCTAAGACAAACCCTATATAACAACTAAAACTCTATTTGACTCAACCTACTTATTTTGTCATAGTTTCTTTCTCCTTTGGGCATTTCATCCTGAAATATGCTACAAATCTTATACCCTCTATTGTTTATCTTTATCGAACTACTCAATCATATTTTATATCACTTCAAACACATTGGTCACTACTATTCATGATGTTCTTTTTATAATTCCTTGATCTCACCAATCTATAGTCATTCCATCCAATACGACAATGTCAAAAATTGGGCATATTGTCAAATAACTTACATACCTTCTTTATGCTTCCACATTGTTACTTTGAAATGAAATGTATATAAATTCATGAATACCAAGAGAATCACATTCACTTGTGTTTTCTCTCCAATGACTATTTTCAAAATGAAACATTTGTGCACCCTTTTTAACACCAAAAACATCAAATGTGTCAACCCCCTCTATTTTCTTCCTCCATCCTTCTTTATTTCAATACTTGGACCATCACTTGAGCTTAAATTATTTACCCTATTGTTAAATATAGGCTCATTTTCATCAATGGTATCCTTTTCACCAAACCTTAAAAAACTCTCCTCTATATCATTAACTAATTAATTCCTAGTACTATATGATTCCATAAAATATTCACACCTACCCTGTACATATTCATCTTCATCTATGCCATCCCCTTATTCACAATTTCTTGGTCATTATCATCATTTGGATCTCTACAAAAATAAGATGGAATAGGATCCAATACAACCACTCATCATTCTCTTAAGGTTTGTTGAATTAATGTCTTCAATAAATTCATTACTTGTAAATCATACATTAGAGTTGTTAAGGAATTAACCATTTGTATCATGTTGGGTGCATTTATCATTGCAATACTCTGGGAATTCATCTTGTTGTATTTCTCTTTTTAGACATCTTCCATTATATTTATAGCCTAGTCCAAGAGAGTTGCTTGAGTTGGAGGAATGTTGAGACATTTATAAGGTGGTATAGAATGTTTTTGTATTTGTGGAAGTTATTTTTCAAGTTGGTGGGCTTATAAGGATATATTTACATGCAAAATAGCCTTAAAAATGCCACATAAGCACTTATCATAGGTTTGTTTGAGCACAACAACCTTTTAAAAATTAAATACTACAAATTTCTAATTATAACCACTTTTGAAAATACTAAAACCATGAATTTATCCACTAAAACTACCCCTTCGTTCAAAACCATAAGTATCTTTGTTAAAACCACCTCCCATATTTATCAAAACCAACCTCCACATTCAAAACCATAGTTTTCTTTTCCAAAACCACACTTTAAAAGGCCAACACCATGAGTTTCAAGTGGAAAATACCTTTTAAATAAAAATACCATGAATTTCCTTTAAATTAAACTTGAAACCTCTTTATAAATCCATATACCATGAATTTAGGTTTAAATCAACCATTTTGAAAACACTTTCATGAGTTTTGAAGTTGCCACGTGGAAGGATGGTGGTGTTTTGAAAGGGCTTGGCATGTTTTGGAGGGCTATTTTGCATGTTAGAGGGGTTTAAAGGTATAATTTGCATGCTGGTAGGTTTGAGAGGCTTAAAAAACCTTTCAAATGTCTCTTAGACACATTTTTGTGGGTTTTAGAAGTTTTTTATGCATGCTAGCAAGATTTTAAGGTGCAATATGCATGTTAGTAGACTTTTGGTGATAACAATGCATGTAAATATCTTTTTCAAAGGCCACTTCATACAAAATATGTGCTTTTATAAAAAAATTCAAGGTGGCGAGTTTTTTAAAGTCATTTTTCATGTAAAATAACTCAAAGAATGTTGCATAAGCTCTTTTAAAATCATGAATCAATGTTGGAAGACTTATAAGAGACGTTTTACATGGTTATGGATTTTAAGAGATGATTTTAAATATACATATGTAAGGAAAAGATTACACAAGTTTATAAAGGTTATAATATGTTATTAAAACCTTTATTTAATTAAAACAAAACATACAAAGGACTTGTATACTTCTGAAAAGATTTAGAATGTGTTTGAAAGGGTGAACAACATGAAAACATGCTACAAAAATTGAAATTGAGGAACCTACTTTTATGAAACTTGTAAAAGATGAATAAGAAATTTTGAGAATCATTACATGGATGACCAAGAAGGGCTAAGGAACTTGTGGGTGTGAACAAGGGATACATAGAGGGGAGGTTAGTCTTGTGTTAGTCCAATAAAATAAAATCAAAATAACACACTAATCACTTAACACTTCTAGCCTAGACACTAGAGAGAGCATAGGTAACAAGCATACAAATGAAAAAATAACTAGAAAATAAAAGAAAATATGTTTACCTTCCTTGTAGCTCTAAATGGCTTGTTGAAGTGGCTTGTTTGGTTTTTGCATCAAAAAGCCTTTAATAATGAAGCTTTCTTTACTCCTTCTCTCCTTTGGCACCTTGGCTTGGCTAATTAGATTATGAATTTGGCATGGTAACACTACTTGAAAGGCTTGTGAAGGAAATCTTGCATAATAACATTACACTATCAAATATTAGATATCAATAGGTATGGCCTTTTATTTATAGCCTTAAAAGTTAACTCTCACCCAAGGTGAGTTAAGGTTAAGTTTAAACATGTAATGAGTTCAAACTAACCCTAGGTGAGTTGAGGCTAACTCTAATTGAGTTAAAAGTTGTCACATAATTATTATTTATAATTACTATGCATGACTCTCAAATTAGATATTTTGAGATAATTTGGAAGAGCTTGACAACTCATAAGGATATGATGAAAAGGCTTGATATTTTGAATTTTAGAATTTCCATTTTTAGATATTCATTAATTATAAATGGATAATTAAACTAAATATTTAAACTTGTTTAATTAGATGATTCATTTTGATTAGAATTTTTTCACTTTTAAGATTTGATCAAGCACCCCACTTAATGGGTTCATAGGCTAAATTACTAGTTGTTAGGTCATAAACTGACTAAGGATGAATATGTGAGAGGTTATTATTGCATACAATATGATATCCCAAATAGGGATGCCTCAACATGATTCTGAGCATTGATGAATGATGCATAGATGAAATTAGGACATTCATTAATTCTTAGGCTTAATTTGTAATGTTTAGTGGGAATCAGTCTGAAATTTAGTTGGGATCTAGTTGTGGATAGAATTAGGTGTCTATAATTTACCCCCATTTGGGAAGGTAGTTCAAGCTATATGCATAATAATGTCTTCTCAAATAATTAAAATATATTGTATGCCTAATGCCCTAATAGTTTATGGTTAAGCCCTGGATGCCCCCTTGAGGGAGTGATTGGAAAATAAGATCGGTGATTATTCCTGCAAAAAAAGAAACAATAGGACCACAAGGTAAAAGGGGGTGTAAAATATTGATTTGCCCATAGATAGTTATAATCAATGACACAGTTAGATGACCTATTTGGGGACATAAAAAGGATGATTTTCCTAAAGGTAGTTATAATCATTGGTACAAGAAGGTAAAAAGATAATGATTTACCCATAGGTAGTTATAATCATTAGCAAAGTGAAATAATAATTTTCCCAAAGGTGGATAGAATCATTGGTAGAATGAAAATATGCTCCAGTTGGGTGGATAGAGCTAATGATTTTCCCAAATGTGGTTATAATCATTAGCACAATGAAAATGTGCCCCAATCAGGTGAATAAAAATAATGATTTTCCCAAATTTATTTATAATCATTAACATCCAAAACGGTCAAAACATAATGATTTATCCAAAGGTAGTTATAAGCATTGATATATTAGTTTGAATCGAAACACAATGATTTTCCCAAAGGTAGTTATAATCATTGGCACTGTTGGTGGGACAATATTATAAATTGGAAAAGGGGACTTATTGATGAAATACATACTCATGGAGTAAAAGTAAGATGGTACAAAGGAGAAAAATGAATTTTGGAAACCTAATATTATATATATGCATGTCCTAACTAGCAAGGATTAAAATTTTTTTGTGATTGAATTACTCTATATTTGGGAAATGATTGGGATAGTTTGGGAATTTTTAAGGTGACCAAGGAGAAGTATCCCGACCTCATTTCTTGTAATATTTCTTGAGCTAATTTTTACTATAAAATGTGATGGTATGCATCATGATATAAAACACCATGATAAATTATTTATAATATGCATAAGTATTGACACGTGGTCCAATAAACAAGTGAAAATAATGCACCAATCATAAAAACTAGGATGACAATGTTGACATATGAATATGGATGGACTTAATTATAATGCACAAGGAATCACCCAATGAATGTAGGTATACTAAGTCAAGGCACAACAAATAAAGTAAACAAATAGATAGATAAAAAGACAAGACACCAAAAAATAAAAAGGAAATAAAATGATCAAAACAACATAAAACAAACACAAATAATGGTTAATCACAATGTTAGTGCAAATAGAAGATAAAAGCAAATGACACAAGGTTGCCCCTAGAATATAGGGAAATAAGGACTCTGAAGATGACAAACATTATCCCTAAGTTATAGGAGATAATGAAACAAACAAAATGGGGGAATAGAAGAAAAGGAAGGGGTAGTTGACCTGACTCTAGACGCACTAGGCAAGTGGGCATTGCCTATATAGTTCTTTGGATGCAAGATCCAACATAAAATTTAAGCCAAATGTAGTTCTTTTAGGATTGGGGATAGGAAAAAAATGATGATGGAGAAAAACATTATTGTGTTGTATAGGAAAATAGGAATGAACTCACAAAATGGTGAGAGCATAAAATGAATCTAAACATTCATTTATGTATCAAATCTAAATATATAATACACAAAATAAAAACTCACAAAATGGTGAGAGTGTAAGGCTAAGGCCAAAAAGGATGGGGAAACTAAGTGATAAGTGGTTTTTTGTGAAATAGCTAGGAGTCCCAAAATCTATAAGGCAAAGAAGTGGTTGAAAAAGAAAAGATGGTATAACTGAACTGAACTGAGATACCCCATGTATCCAAGTGATGCCTACATATTTTGTGCAAACCTCAAGCTGATGTAGTTCTCCCAAAAATGGGAGGAAACATATCAAGGTGGTCTAGAAATAGACTGAACAAAGAAAATGGCCCAACCAAAAAAAATTGAGTGATTTATACCTCGTATGGATATTCTAGACCAATTTTCATGATTTTTAGAATTTTTTAGGTCATAGAAATAGATTGAACAAAGAAAATGGCCCAACCAAAAAAAATTGAGGGTTTTATACCTCGTATGGATATTCTAGGCCAATTTTCATAATTTTATGATTTTTAGAATTTTTTAGGTCCTTTACCAATGTTTTTGGAATTTTAAAGCATCTCAAATTGATTGAGAATTACAAGATACTAAATGGTCTAACTCACAATATGGTGAGAGTGTTCAAACTTGAAATTGCTCACAAAATGGTGAGAGCATGGAAAAAGGGTGATTGAGTTGACCTTAACATAAATTGAGCACTACCTATATAGTCTTATTAGGACCTCAAATCACTATAGTTTTTCCTTATATTGGAGGAATCTAACTAGGTAGGAGGAATTGCTTAAATTAGGAAAATGGCACAATATGACATAAGAATGGCAAGGTAAATCGGTAATGAATGATAAAGGTGTTGTTCTTAATTTTTCTATAGGTAGTTATAATTAGGTAACAATGACATAGGTCAATGATACTAATTTGCCCAAAGGTGATTATAATTAGTAACATAGAGTGGGATACTAATTTTCCCAAAGGTGGTTATAATTAGTAACACTCATAATGAAATGAAATAAAAAATAAAGGATGCAACTACCAAACCACTATCCTACTGGTCCAAGATACTACCTATATATATAATACTAAATTAACTACTAAAACTTGATTTGAATTGTCTCACTGAAGGTTCCCAAAGAACCAATAGAATGAAATGAAGGTCAAAGGGTTTGGTGAGGAAGGGTTAAAAACAATTTCAGTCAATAGTGAAGGTATGATATAATGGTATATGTTATGGTACAAAGAAGAATGATGATATGGTACAATTTTAATGTGCCTCATAGATAATAATTCAAGTCCTTCAAACAAAGTAATGCTTGAGGTATATGATTTTCATAGGATCATCAATTTCATCTCCATGTGGTGTAGTGAGCCTATATACTCTAGAGCCATAATTTGAGATAATTATATAAGGGCCTATCTAGTTAGGTTTAAATTTTCCCTTCTTCTTCTCAGCCATGGTGTTCTTTTGGTTTTCTTTGAGAACAAGATCCCCAAGCTGGAACTCTCTATGTTTTATCCACCGGTTATAGTATCCATGAAGTCTATTTTGGTATGCTTGAAGGTTATTTACAATGGCTATGCATTTTTTAGCCAGTAACTCTAGCTCTTGCAGTCAAGCTACTTAATAATATTCATCATCTAAGACATATTTTAGTTATATATGTAGAGAAAGTAACTCAAACTCAATCGGAAGAATGGCCTCAGTACCATAAACTAGGGAGTATAGAGTGGCTCTAGTTGGAGTATAGTAATTAGTATAATATGTCCATAGCGTGTGGAAGATTTGGAGATGCCAATCATGGCTAGTAATAATGATAATCTTTTTAAGGATGTTTATAATGGTTTTATTGGATGCCTCTACTTGGCCATTACCTTATGGGCAATATGTGCTAGAAACATTTTGGGTGATATTGTATTTGGTACAAAGTGATTTGACATCTTTTTTTAAACAATATATAGTTATCAGATATAATATTAGATGGGATACCATAGAAATAGATGAGATGATCAAAAATAAACTTAGAAATCTATTTTCCAATCACATAAGTGAGGGGTATAGCTTCAAACCACTTAGTGAAATATTTGGTAGTGGTAAGAATGTGTCTATGGCCATTAGATGAGGTTGGGTTAATCTTTCCAATGATATAGAGGCCTCATGTTACAAATAAAGAGGGTGTAAGAATTAGTTTGAGTGTTTTGGCTAGGGCATGAATCAGATCAGCATGCCTTTCACATTTATCACACCTTTTAACACAAGCATCTACATATACATCCATAGTTGGCCAATAGTAATTGGTACATAGGAGATTTTGGATAAGATGGCCCTACTGGTGTGGAATCTACATACTCCTTCATGAACTTCCTATAACACTAATTTTTATTCTATCAAATTTTTAAAAAATAGAGTTCCATCAAAGGTTTGGTTATAAAGAGTTTGGGCCAAGTTGGGTATATCATGAGGTTTTATGCATAAAGTCCTTTTATTGTTTATGTGATAGGTCTGGTGGCATGATATGGTCATGAAGGTAGGTAAAGAGTTTTGAATACCATATAGATCTAGGACCAACAATATCATAGATCATTATGATGGTTGAAGGTTCATGAGCAAGCACTAGAAGATTTTCAAGGAGTAATTGATATTATTTTGCCTTGTTTGTGTGGTAGATCTAAAAATTGATGGTGGCCATGACATCCACTATCCTATTATTGGACCTTGGTATGTGTTAAAACTATATGGTGGTGATTTACTATCTGATAATGTCAATCATGGCCTTATATGGCACTAGCTTGTCACCTTTGTTCTGAAAGTGGTTTGTAACCTGATTGATGAGTAACTAAGAATCACCATTAATTGTGAGATGTTGAATATTCCATTGTACTACATAACAAATCCCTACAACAAGTGTTTCATATTTAGTCATGTTATTAGTATAAGGAAAGATAATATATAATGATTTATGGATAAGATCCCCTATGGTGTAATAAACAATAGGTGTTCCCCTTATCCATGTGATGTGAATGAACCATCAAAATATAGTTTCTAGTATTGCTCCTCAAGAGGTGTTTCTATGATGGTCATGTTGGAATCATTTAGGAATTGAAAAGTAAGGGGTTCTATATCTACAAGGGGATCTTATAAATAAGTTGATTTGTAAGTACTTTTCCCTTTATGTCCTTCTAGTTGACATAATCTATCTCAAATTCACTCAAAATCATGATCCATTTAGCCATGTGGCCTTGTAAAGTTGTCTTGGATAATAGATACTTGAGATGATCTACTTTATAAATAACTATGGTCTTGTTATTAAGCATGTAATGTTGTAATTTTTTGGCTATAAAGACCATAGTGTTGACTAAATTATACTCTTAGGCCTAGAAAGGAGTCAACCCATGCATGAGAACCGAAACTCACCTTGTGTTCACCCTTCTTATACCTCTTGAAGTGTTAGGATTCTCTATTGTTTGCCTGATAAAGCCTTACAATGAGTGATTCATATGTGGCCATGTTATTAATATAAGAAAAGATGATATGGAATGATTTGGGGATAATATCCCCCTATGGTGTAATAAACAATAGGCCTACCCCTCATCTATGTGATGTGAATGATCCATCAAAATATAGCTTCCAATGTTGTTCTTTATGAGGTGTTTCAATAATGGTCATGATGGATGATGGACTCATCTGAGAATTTAAAAGTAAGGGCTTCAGTATCTACAAGGGGTGTTTTAACAAGTTGATCTGCAAGAACTTGTCCCTCTATATCTTTTTGTTTGACATACATGATCTTGAACTTACTCAAAATCATGATGACTTTATCCATGAAGCATTGTAAAGTTGTCTTGGATAGTAGATACTTGAGAAGATCTAATTTAGAAATAACTATGGTCTAGTTATTAATCATGTAGTACCGTAACTTTTAGGTTATAAATACCATAGTGTTGACTAATTTATACCCTTAGGCATATACATGATTTAACCCATGCATGATAACCCAAACTCATCTTGTGGTCACCCTTCTTATACTTCTTTAACTATTAGGACAGTTCAAAAGGAGGTCATGGGTTATCTTGACTAGACAACAATTTCAAAGTGTTTTATCATGTCAAAGAACACCATGGTAGTCATATAATCACCCTATTGAGATTATATCAAATGATCTCCTTGTGATTATTCATGTTTAAGGATCCATAATAGGCCTTTGGTCCAAACCTATTCAAAATGAAGATTACCCAATGTTGTAGCTTATGACTCATCATGAATCCTTCTAGTATGTTGAAGATCTACAAGGTAGGGTTTGATCATAAGGTTTAAGAGTGTTATATAGAATAGATGGTAACCTAATCTAGGTATTTATCATGTTTTAAGGTATATTTTTAAGTATTGAAGTAACCTCCATTTGCACCTTTACTTCACTTCATGTGTATTGTATTAAAAGGGGGTGTTTAACATTAAGATGATGCTAGTTTACCTTAAAATGCCACTAAAACCATCAATCACATCCTAAAATTCCTACATGAGTCCCATAATGCCATGATCAAACCATTTCATATGTTAAGGTTGTCTTCTCACAAGTCAAGGACTTTTATTTGCCATTAAGGGGGGCCCACACATGGGAAACAATGACTCTTCATCTTCCCCAACTGTAACATATGCTATGAAATGTATTTTGAACCCTATTTTCCCTATTTCTACCCACCAATGATAATTCATAGTCTAAAAACATGAGAAAATGTAGGAAAGTTGTAGGTTGTAGGAATTTTCAAGCAAGTATAAATATGTATAGTACAACATGATTAGGAAAAGTTGGGGATCTATAAGGGGAGTTCAACATAGGCATCAAGTGAGAGAATCTAGGTGTTTCAAGCCAAAAATATCCAAAAAGTGATCCACTTCTTCCATAAAACTCTTTGGTAACCTTGGACAATGAATTAGGTTCTTGATCATTATAGATAGGAGAGAAGATGGTGACTTTAGCTCTTAGCCAAAGGAAGGGGGTCTAATGCCCTTCCAATCCTAGGCATTGGTTTCAATATTAATCCTCTATGATTTATGAATAAACATTCATAATTTAAGTAGTATGGGTTGCCTTCCTCATATTTAGAGTGTTAAAAAATGAAATGGCTTTAGTGCATGGTTGGCCTATTTTATGAAACTAATGGTCAAATGTCTTCTACAGGTCCTCTGGTTTCTTCCATTTCATTTTCCACCCTTGGTTCACACATGTGAGCCTATGTGAGTAAGAACATCCAAGTCATCCCAAGATGTAAACTATAAATGATGTGCCTTGGTGAGGAAGAACATCTAATGCACATATCTAGAAATGAATAGTGGTTTAAGGCTTGATAATGGTTTCTTGAATTTGATCATATCCTCTTGCCTTCTTAACTTACGTATAATGGTCAAATGTAACTTCAACTACCACAAGATCTTGATTTCAAAGAAGAATAGAGTTTTTCATGAGGATTTTTGTTAAATTTAATCAAGATACCATAAAATTAGTAAAGTAGTGTTTTATTCATATGAAAATGTCCTTATTTTAGGAGAACCAAACTCCATGAGAATCCTCATAGGCAAAAAACTATCAATTAGATCTCCAAAGCATTCACAGACCTAATTAGTAGAAGTTAATGTTGTTAAGTTGAAGTTAAATTATTCAAAGGATCATAGGTTTTAAATTTTCACTCCATATGTCTGATTTATGAATTCCAGGTGTCTTGCTCTATTGAGTATGTGGTTAGGGATGACTAGGGTCTTCATAGATCATCTTGAACTTGAGTCAATAGTCCATTTTAAGTTCTCAAGGAAACTCTTCCATCTAATGGTCTTATCAATGTAAATCCACCTCATATTATGTTGGAGTTCTAAAAGAAGACTCCATAAGGTCTTATAACCATTACCTGCAGGTTCAAACCTTCTTACCTAAGCTTAAAGCATGGAGAGTAGTTCAAATGCACCATAATTCTATTAATACCCATTAAGGTTGTGATATAAGGGGCCAACCTAGGTGTAATTACTATTGATAAGCATAATGGCCACCTATAGGATACTAACTCACCCCAACCTTTAAAGGGTTCAAAATCACCATATATGATTGAGTATTAAAATGTAAATAAAGGTGATAGATTATGAAGGTGGTTATCTCAAGGGGTGTGAGTTGGATTAAAGAAAATCCACTGAGGTCTCAATCATGACATGAAATTATTCCTCTTGATTAGGATCATACTTAATGACCCTTAACAATCAACATATCTAAATCACTACTCAAAGCTGTAGGTAGTCTATCCCCAACCTTGAACATGAAATGGTATATGTACATAAGGGGAGAACTCAAACTAAGATTGTGTTTAAATCATATAAATTATGTTTCCAAGGATAAATAATTTACATAGGTGACTAATTAGAATGGCTCAAGTATATATAGTAAGTTAGGCTTACTTAGTTAGTCTAGAATGCATGACTAGAGTAAATGGAAATGCCAAGAGCATGTGAAAAGAAAGATCAAAGTGATGATGATATATTTATCTCTTAGATTCTCATATGATGGTGATCCCAAGTTAAGGTGATTATCTAGTCTAATTTGGATATCCAGGACACACATGCCTATCTTGATTGTGTAAGTAAGCCCTAATAACAAAGTTAGGGAAGACAAGCCTCAAAGGCTATATTTAAAACATGAAAATATGTTGTTTGATCCCTAACTCCACCACTATAAGGAGCTAAAAGAGGTTTATCAAGTCACTAACACCAACTATTTCAAGCCTCTACATTGAATGGTCGTAGTTAAGGTATACTTAAGAGAGGGAGAGGTTGAGATGGTGGTCTAGGCAGATAAGGACAAGTGTATAAGGTGCAAACTAGATTGAGGAGGAGGATGATATGATAACATTAAGGCTATAAATGCTCCTACAAGTTATTTGAGGTTCCTATTGATGTGATTTTTATCACACCTCAAAGAGTTTAAAATGTGATAGCCTCTAACATTTTGGTATCTCTATAGAACTAGGTTTCACTCTAGGGCATGAGTTGCAAGTATGTGGTTAAAATGACTAGGTTTTGAAATAGTAGATTGAGCCTATGGGTTTTTTAACTAGGTTTGTGGTTGGATGCATGGATTCTAATAAAAAAGGTAGAACACTAGGTAAATTGGATGGGTGGAGGACTAATCTATGGTGGGTAGATCTCAAATAAACTTAAAAGGAAAGAAGGGTAAGGTAGAAAAGAAGGTTTTATATCTTTGAAAAGGAAGTTCTAAGGTTGTTTCTTTAGTGGACAAGTATCTCAAGAACTAGTTTTTGTTGTTTGTAGCTTTTACATACCCTCTAAAAAACATAATTAGGAGTATGGGATAAAAGATATAGGATCTTTAATGGTCTCAACTAAAGGTTTCTCTTCTCTAGGCTATTGCTGCATACCTTAGTATAAGAGATTATAATTCAGACTAGGAAGTTATCTAGGGCAGTTTTGGCTCACACCTAAAAGTATATATTAAAGGATATACCTCTAAAAAACTTTTAATTATTAATTCAACTTATAATACTATCTAAATCAATGAAATATATCAATCTTAAATAGATAGTGCACATCTAAAACTAATATTCATTAATAAAACAATCAAATTCATCTGTAGCATTGGCACACATAGGAATTATTGAATCAATATAGACAAATAAACTTCAAATTCATGAAGATAGATAAGGAAGAAGAAAGAAACAACATAGTTTCATGAAAATCAATGGCTTGATTTCTACTTGTATATTCATCCAAAAATTTGACCCTTTGAAAAGAGGGATCTACGTGATAAACAACTTGGGGAAGGGGTCACCTCATCCTCCAAGTTTAGAAAATTTTGATTACATATTAAAATATTATCTAATAAGTCTTAGTTACATGTCAATATCTTATAGATATCTCAATCATTCAATGTGTGCATGCTAACAAAAATGATCCATTTAAATATAATATAAAAGTAACTAGGACTTAACTATTCATTTATAACTACTACATGCAAAAAATTTAAAAAATAGCCTTTGATATAAATTAGTTCTTATTTAATGTGTCTCAAAATTATCATTGGAACTATATTTATACATATTCTTAATGACATGGTAACTATATCTATACTTAGTGATGCATTCATTGATTGAGCAGAAGTTACCATCAGAGCTAAAGTGTGAGGTGGAGCTAATGTGGCTATATTTGTTGGCACTATAAGTGGATTCTATGGAGTATAAATATAAGGTGGTGTTTGTGATACCTTATTCTTATCATCTAGATCTTGGTAGTGCTTATATACCTTAGTATGTTGTGTTCAAATTAGTTTCATATCTATAAGATGTGGCCTAGTCACCCTGCTTATCTATTCCATCAATTTAGTATGTTCTAACTTGGTGGATCTAAAGCCAACCTAAAATACTTCTACATATATCACCTTTTTCTTGGTCATGCTTGATTTGGATTAAATATCCTCTAAGCTTAGAATTTATAGACTTTATTTGAATCCATTAGAGGCTTGTTGAATCATTTGATCAAATGTGGCCCAAGTCACCAACTTCCATCTGTTATCCCAAATTATTATTAATTCTAGCTCTTTCAAAATTTACTCAACCTACTTCTCTTGTTCAGATAATTTATTTAATATATCCTTAGAGGATGCTACCCAATCGTAAGCCTCATTTATTCTTATTAAATATAAATTCAAAGCATCGTATGCCTCCAAAGGGGTCATCAAGTCTAAGTGGCTAAATGCCTTATTGGGGGTATGTAGCACTAATAAATTTAGCTTATTCTCATCCTCCCTAAGAAGCTTAAACAATTTGGTTATAGAATTTATATGGGGATCCAAATTGACTCTCAAAGAATGAATTAAATCTAGAATTTCGTATAGTCTAAGTGTTGCATTCTACACATCCTACTTAATACCTTAGGGAACTTGAATTACCTATTATTACTCTTTGAGAGTTTCCTATTCCTTTTTGAGCTCTTATCTAGCCATCTAGATTCCCTTGTGTATGACTATGATTACCTCTATATGGATCTCCATGTAGGACTTGAGGTCCTCTATATACAAGGACTAACCCTTTTGCCTATTATATCTCTTCAATAAGGAATAAACCTCTTCCCTTTCCTCCATTATCAGAGTTCTACTAGAGCTATCCTCTATCTTCCTCTTCCTAACCTGTTGGATTAATGTTGCAGACTTATCAAATAATGAGCTCACCATTAGTAGTTTAGTAATATTTATATTGGGCCTCCTAGAGGCCAAAGCTCTTAACTCCTTTTCCCAATTTGGAAGAGTGAGCTTCAAATGATCTAATGGTTGAGCTTATAATTTCACATGCTCTTCAGACTTAGGCTTAGTTTCATAAGAATGATTGGGAATAGAAGGCCAAATTATTTTAGACCAATCTATATTTCTAAATTGTGGCTTTAGATGCACAATAAAGACTCTTGGGTCCCTTTTTGTGGTCACTACTATGGTTATGGAGGTTAGAGTTGAAGAAGGCAAAGGTGAACCCTATTGGGAAGAAGAAGAAACAATTGAAGTGATGGATTGGTTGAAACCTAAAATGGATAAAACTATGGTTGATGGGGTGGATACTAAAGGAAAAGAGACTACATTAGTAGAGGTTGGAGAAGGTGAGGTGGTACTAAGTAGATTAGTAGATGGGTACATAAAAAGGAGAGCCATAGAAAGTGCTTGAATAGGAATAAATGTATAAACAATTAGTGGAAGTATGGTATAAATTATGGGTAATGACATCAAAGGTAAAAGGCATAAGGGAGCTGTAAGTAGAGGACCCTTACTAGATGGTTCACCAATGAGAGGTACCTTGGATTTTAGTGATTATAGGCTTAATACCTTGGCTTGTTATAATTCCTCTTCATCTACCTATTGTGTTGGTGGGACTTGTGGTCTATCCCACTTTGGCTTTCATTAATATCACTTTGTTGCTCTGCAAGCTTGTGAAACTATCACCTCTTGAGGAAGAGAAGGTGGAATGATGCTAGGTGTTGGGGCTATAGAATCATTTGTTTCCACTTCATAAGAGGAGCCCAAGCAAATAATCCCAACTTCTTCCCTCTGTGAACTATATTTTTCTTGAGTTAGCTCCTCTACCATCTCTTATTTAACTTGTATCAATTTAGCTATTAATGCTTGAACTGGGATCATTTGTTCTTAATCTACTTGTGTAGAGGTAGGCACTTCTTCTTCTTGTTCATCCTATTTTCTCATAAGAGGTGCATCACCTACCAACTACTATTGATCTTATGGTTGGTCTTGAGTTATGAAAGGACCTTGGGGATCTTGTCCCTCTCCTTTTAGTTGTTGTGATGGCCTACCACTCCAAAATTCAAAATATATCCATCCTCTAGGAGGAGGGATCTTGAACTTTGCCTGATCGAGTGTGAAAGAGGGTTCAGCATGTATCACCCTTAATAAGTCCTCACTCAAATGTTTATTTTTTTCCCTTTATTTCACCTATTAATCATCCTTAGCATTTAGGAATAAAAAACCATGATTCATTAACTCATGTTTGTAAGCAAGGCCAAGGGTATGAATCTTCTTTTAGATCTTCCCATGAGGGTCCTAATCTCTATGGAGAATATTAGGCAATGCATACACTTTTTTGGCATTTCTAACTTCCTTGAAATGCCTTTGTATAGTGTATTGAATTCTCCCAATAGTGATGTGGGAGCCATGAAATGTAACCTTCTTTTTCTTTGTCGATTCCTCATCAATGTCATTCCATATTTGATATGCAATTTCCTACTTAGTTACTATGTCTGAAATAAACTTAGGAAGCTAAAGAGGATCCACCTTGTAGCCAACAACCATGATAACAATGTATTTTAGGTAGATCTAGTAGTCTCCCACATTATTGGTGAGTGTTTTGGCTATACTAGGTGAAATGCTATCCAAATACTAACTGTGGATGGCCATCTAGACCTAAGGGTAGATATCCTCAGTGATATTAGCTATGTTACTCACATATGAACATATGTGAACAAAGGAGTAGTAATCACAAATTATATTCTTAATAACATCTAGGTTTGGATCCCATAAGACTCCATTGTGCCTTTTTACTATCCCCATGACTTTTCTAATAGATAAAACATCATGTAGAAATTTTCTCCAAGTGGCCTCTTGTCTTTGTGTAAGATTTTTTCTTGTAGGTGTGTGCTAATTACTTCCCCTAATGTGTAGGTGAGCTCTGAGGTACTTAGTAGGTATAGTATGGGAACCCATTCCAAATGTACAAAATAGATGCTTATATGGCCAAAAATTTAATTTAGTAGTGTCAATCCCACACAGATCCCCATTTCAAATTAGGTGTTGGGAATAGGATTCTTGACATGTTCTTTTAGAGTGAAAGTTTTTTGGGGGAGGATACACCTAGTTGGTGCTCACTCCACATTATTTTACTACTTCTAAGTAATGACAATAGGTAAATCAAACATGACATATGATATGGGTAAACTTAAATACCTATTAAATGCATCCCCTGAGATATATGTGACAACTATGTTATTATCAATATAGTAAAGCTATCTGTTGTCAGTTATTCTTCTCTTAAAGAAGAGGCTTCATAGTAAGTCTATGCATGGCATAACATCTAGATTCACACCTACGTAATATAGGGCTTAACATTTAAATGGAAGTAAGTCCTTCACCAACTACTTATCTTCAACTAAAATATCCTTTTCTAGTATAAAAGATTCTACATTCTCCACAACTTCTCATAAGGCTGAGTAATTGGGATAATGACCATCATATACAATGGCATCAAAATTATGTCTAAATACTCTATAAAATCTTTGATAGAGAAACTAGAGGGTGTCGAGGCTCCTTTGTATGACTTGGATGATGATGTCATGGTGGTTTGATGAGTATTGGTATGCTCTAAGCTTTTGGAAATGGTGTGTATTGAATTGAATTTTATGGATATAAAATCACTGTGATAGCAATTATAGATTTTGATATTGCTTAATGTTAAATTTTACTCGAGCTCTCAAAGATGGAATGATGTGAAATTATCTTGAGGATTGATGTTAATAGCTTTTTGCATTGATTTCTAGTTCATGCACCATTAATTGCCAATATCTACATGCTCATCACCTTCATTCAATTTGAATTCTACCACCTTATCCTAGTGTACACGCCACATAAGATGCCTTATCATTTAGGGTGCCATAGTGTTACCTTTCTTCTTTTTTCATTTGTAATTATGTATTCCAATCAAGGGAAGTCAAACTTTACTTTTGGGCCAACAAACCCAAAAAGTAAAATGTTCTTTAGAGATATTGGTTATGAAATATTTTATCCTAAATTTTCTGAAACAAAGGTCTTGAAACAAAAATTTCCAAAAACTAAAGCGTCAAAGCAAACCTTCTGATGAAAAGTCTTCAAAACAAAGTTTCTTAAATGAAGTCTCTAAAATGAATTTGCCAAAACAAAGTTATTGATGACTAAGTACTCTTTGGGAAGGTTGTGGTTTGGGTAAAAGTAATCACATAGAAAGTTCTTGAATAGAAAGCATATGAAATGAAAGTCTCTGAAATGAAAGTTACCAAAGAGAATCTTCTAAAACACATTCACCAAAATAAAGTCTCAAATGAGAAAGTTCCCAAAAAGAATCTTTCTAAAGAGAAGTTTTTGATGAAGTAAAGTATCTAAAGTGAAACTTGTCGAAGAAAATCTTTTGAAATGAAATTTACTGCCACAAAGCCTTCGATGAGAAAGTTTCCAAAAATAATCTTTCTAAAACAAGTATTCTGATGAAATGTCTCTGAAATGAAAGTTGCTAAAGAGAATTTTAGAAAAAACATTCACTGAAATAAAGCATCCGAAGACTAGATTTTGAAGACCAAATTTATCAAAGAGAATCTTTTGAAACACATTCACTAAAATAAATCCTCTGACACAAAGCTTTAAAGAAAACTTCTAAATGAAAATCTATCGAAATAAAGTTTTTGAAGACTAGCTTTCAAAGACTAAACTTATCGAAACAAAACTTCTTAAGATTAAGTAATCTAAAATAAATTCATTGAAACAAAGTAATCTAAATTCCTATCATGTAAAGTCATGCTTTCTATCTTTTAATTAATAAGTTAGTTTGAATAGGCACTTCCATATGAAATAAGTATACCCAAATGTGATTCAATGTTTAAAGTAATGAATTTCTATAGATAATAAAAACCATCATAACCCTCAAAAACACATAAATACCTCAATAAGATATTCACTATTTATAAAAAACAAAGGGAGTCCCCACTTTTTTAGATAAAAATACAAGGTGGGATGTGTTGAATACAACAAATGGTGACTCATAGGGGTTAATACTCTAGAGTTTTCAAGAACCCAAAATCCATGGTTTCGTAATCCCAATATCAACCATAAATTCATCCCAAAATAAATAATTAAACTAGACAGGAAAAGAGACTCTTAATAATCCTAAGCAACATACTAAATTTACTTATGCCTTCAATATATATGTGAAAATTGATATTATTTACCTCTTGTCTTAGGTTTTTAGGCAAAGACATGGGGGTGAGCCACAGGTTTCACTTTGATTGGGAATTAGGTGTATAGACATTCGGGAGATCGAGCATTGCTCTACTACTAACCAGATGCCCATAGCCCCGATAGAGATACCTTTGATCACCTATTCCTCCTTTATTCATATTTTTCATGGTGTGTGATGCATTCATCTTATTTCATCATGTAGGCTTTGAATCATTTTTTAATTTTCTTTTGGATATTTGGATTATACCTTTTATTTTTATTCTTTTATTTGTTTTGATTTATGAAAGAGGAAGAAGGTGACCACAATGATCTGGCCTTAGTAAAGTATTGGTTTAATCAGAATGTCCCTATCATCTCTTTCTCATGTCAATGATTATTGCCTTAAACAAGTTTTAACATTGTGTGCATATGACCTAAGGGGATAAGGAGAGTTTTCTAAATTTGCACTAAACTATGGGAGAAACTTTCACATACCTGAGGAAATCATTAGTTTTAGTACATATTCATGGTCAACTCTCTCATTGTTTACCTAGAATAAGAATTTTGAACTACAGTATGCAATACTCATTGATTTAGTTTAGATTCAAAACACCTCAAATTGCATTTGATTATACTAGGAGTGACCAAACTTAGACTGCCACACCATCAAAATAAAACTATCCTAGAAAGTAAGAAAACTACAAAAAGTAAAAAGGCTAATATAGAAGAAAAATTAACCTATTTAATAAAAGAAAATGACTAAAAGTAAGAAACTAACTAATAAAGCAAAACTAATTACTCCTACCTCTACCAGGACATCTTTTGTTACTCAAAGACTTCTCTAGATGGGGCATCCATGAAGTAGTGATTAAAAAATTATCTATTAATTAGATATGTCAAATCATTACCTTGAAGATATTTCAAATATAATGCATTATTACCCAAGATCTCTAAAATTTGATATGGTCCTATCCATAGTGGGGTAAACTTGTCATGCATTCTTTTTTTCTCATGGGATTTGTCCCATAGTATCACCAAGTTGGAGATCCTAAACGCTTTGAATTTTTCTCTCTTATCAAACCATCTCTTGGCCAAGTCCTAATGTTTGTTGGAGTTTTGTAATGTTTTATCCCTAGAGTCTTCCATTTCAATGATATTCAAAAATCTATACTCTATTTTGTCATTGGGCCCCATGTATTCTTGCATAAAATGATATGTTATTAATTTTATCTTGATTGGGAACATTGGTTATATCCCATAAACCAGTAAATATGGTGAAGCTTTAAGGGCTTATTTGTACCTAGTTTGATCTACCCATAGTGCAAATTTTAGTAAGAAGTGTTGCTCCTTGGGTTTATCTACAACTAACTTCTTAATTGCATCTATGAGGTTCTTGTTGGTTGACTTAGCTAGTTTGTTCCCTTGAGGGTAGTGATTAGAGGAAGATCTAATTGTATTCTGGTTATCATGGGCACATTCTATGAACTTGACTAATTGAAATACTAGCCCATTATTGTAAACTAAAGAGACAAGGGTGCTAAACTTGGTTTTGATATCTTATTCAAGAAAAATTATCACATCATGGGCTCTACAGTTATTGGTGGTTGTTTCCTCAGTCCACCTAGTGAAATAATATGTAGTAGTGAGCACAAACTTCTATATAGCTGAGGAATTTAGATTTATAACACTGATGAAGTCTAATCCCCATTGGGTAAATGGCCTACCTTCAATCACCAACTATAGTGGCATTATTTCATGTACCTCTTTTTTTATAAAACTTGGCATTCATAACATGTCCTCACATGGAAGTAACCATCCTTAAAGATTGTCAACCAGTAATAACCTATTCTAAGTATTTTATGAGATGTAGTATTGCTAGATGGATGGTCATTGCCTAAATTTTGATATAAATTTTCTAAGATTTCCTAAGATTCTCCACATGACACACATCTTAGATAAATTCTTTCATAATTCTTTCTATAGAGGACTCATTTCTTGATCATATAATGAGCATCTTTGAGCCTTAAAGCTCTCTTTTTATCTCTTTTGAGTTCTTGGGGACATGTTCCAGTGAGTAGGAACTGAATAATACTTGAATATCAATCTTCTTGGGAGACTTGTGTTTGGAAGACTTCTTCAATGGTTATGTGTGGGTTTAGTTAAGTCAATAATTGAATAATTCCTTGTCCTCTAATGATCTTGGCTAGTTTAATTTCAGTACAAAATTACTATAATTTCACCATCCATTTACCTTTATGCTCACTCATTTCATTATGTCCAAGCGTAAGCTTGGAAATAAGATCTAATACTATGGACATTGTCTTATTCTATAAGATGTAATGCCTAAACTTATTAACTACTTTGATGAAAGTGGAGATTTGATTATCAATCAGGGAATACTTAAGCTATGCATCTTTCAAGTTAGTATACATAAATGCAATAGGATGTTCACTTTCTTCCATTTTTGCATAAGCATGGAAATAATAGTATGTTCGGAGGTAAATGAGCATAAGAAAAAGTCTTTAGTGAAATTGGGGCTTACCAGTAATAGGGCTTGAAAAATAGCCTTCTTTATGTCTTAGAAGGACTTTGTAGCTTTAGGTGTCCACTCCACTTTGTCATTCTATTTGAGCATTGTGTTCAAGTGTTTGACAATCTTTGAAAATCATGATATAAATTTCCTTATGAAAATTATTTTTCCAAAGAAGGATTTGAGCTCATTTTTGTTGTTTAGAAACATTATTTTTTGAAATCCCCTAGATCATGTCTAGGTCAATAGTGATTCCATCCTTAGTAATAATGTGGCCTAGTAGCTTGCCTTTAGTAACATTGAATATACTCTTCTTGGAATTAAGTGATACCTGAAACTTCTTGAACCTTTTAAAAATAAACTAAAAATGGTCAATATGATTAGCTCTATTTTTAGAAAAAAATGAGATTATCCATGTATATATTTATTCACTTCCCTATTAGTCCCTAAAATGCATGATCAATTTCTCTCTAAAAATTATCTCCAGCGTTGATCATCCCAAGTGGCATTCACTTATATGCATACGTTCCCCATTTCATGGTAAATTTTTTTTCATCATATCCTCTAATTCAATTAGTACTTGATTATAACTTGAAAATCTATCCAAGAAAGACATCATTTCATACCCACTCACACTTTGTATTACCTCATCTATGGAGGCTAAAGGATAAGTGTCCTTCGAATCTTTATTCAAAATCCTGAAGTTGATGCAAAATTTGATCTTGCTAGTCTTTTTCCTGACCAAAACTAGATAGGCCACCCAAGTCAAATGTCTAATAGAAAAACCTATCTTAGCACTTAGTAGTTTTTCCAATTTCTTATGAATTAATGGTTCTAAGATAGGATTAACCAGCCTTTGCCTAAATGGTTTATGATCAGGCTTAAGTGGAATCATATGGGTGATGACCCTAGGATTTAATATACTTAAGTCATCATAGGTCCATGCAATTACATCTTTATACCTAATAATCATTTCCTTGACCTTTCATCTTTCTTCTAGTGTTCAACTTAATCTAATATTAGTGAAGTGTTCATTCCTTTCATCACCAAAATTTTTTTATTTGAATTCATATTCATTAACCTTGAGTTGTCTTGTGATTGGGATTGAGGATCTATATCAAAGGTCCTTTTTAGGGTAGCCATTCCCAATGGGAAATAATTCTCTTTTAACTGGATGATACCTTCTTCATCAAATTCTTCATGACACCTTGGTTTATTTCCTCATCATCAATTATTTGAGATTTTAATTGTCTTAAATTTGTCAAAAGTTGGATAATTTGTTGGTCATCGTCAAACACTTGAAATTTTTAGACATTGTCTGGTATTGAAGGACATGTACCAATTCAATGGAGAATTTATAGATTTTTGACATCTATAAGGGTGATAAATTTGTTGTTAAATTATTTGATGAATCAGTGGCTCCATTTTATTCTCTCAAGATAGATACTATGTTTTTGATAAAGTAAGGCGACAAACTAGGGGTCGAACCCTATGTAGTCAAAAAAGACAAGAAGGCAAACAAACAAAAAATGCCTTCAGAGAGACGATGACATAGCTGAGAACAATAGATAGAAACAAAACACAAGCCACAAGAAGACCAGAGTCAGAGAGGTCTCCCCTTACATAACTATTGATTTGATAAGATCATTGAGTTTCTCATCTCTGTGTTGTCAGCATACCTAGTATTACCCACCACTTCCAGCATAGACATGTTCAGCAGAATTGTATTACGAAGCCCTTTGGCAAAGACCTTCTCCAGCTTTTGAATGCGATCTTTCAGGGCCCCAATTTTAGTTTTCCAATCAGTCTCATTCTCAGCTCCCTCACCAGCTTCCTCGACACACATTTTCCCCTTATTGTCAACAGTTCCCATAGTGTCAGCACCCTACTCCTCAATAACCTCAAAATCCCTAGTAACCTGCTTCCCTCCAATGTCCTCTAAAATTTCTTGGATTTCTAGCTCCTCAGACTCTTCCTCCTGGGTTGCTTCTTTCGAAGCACTTTCCAAATAATCAATCAGTCTGGCCTTCGAGGCTGGTTTACCAGCAATCTGCCCCAACCTTCACACTCCAGAGGGGAATCCTTCCTTACTAATTTTGGAAGGCTTGTGAGATTCACCACCTTGGCCCCACGTGGCCTTACTCAGATTCCTATGGGTCCCTTCTATAGTCTCTTTAATATTTTCTTCCTCTTCATCAACCTTTCTCTTCTTACGCTTCTTGCTCGCAAAGGAGTTAGGAGTATCAACAGGGGTCTTTTCAGGGTCACCAATACACCTCATTCATGATAAGTCATCTCTTTTTAAATGATCTCCCTAATTTTTAAGGGAATATGAACACCTTGTCACCACACCCTCCAACCTAAAAATTGCTGCCCAAGGTTGGTACAAGCATCAACGACCCTGTTGCCTTCTCTGTAGGTATGGGAAATCTCAACTTCAAAAATTTTTTGTAAAAGAAATTGGATATCAGTAATGATGTCTTTTAGCTTGATTCCCACATTTGAAGCTTTATTAATGGCATCTATGACCATATTAGAGTCTCCTTGTATATAAGTTCCTTATTCCTAGGGATATGACTAACTTTAATCTCCATAGTAAAGCCATTACTTTAGCATAGTTTTTGCTCTATCTAATTCCACTAGCATAGACAGCAAACATCCATCCTTTATCATTCCTTATAATTCTTCCTCCACTAGCTTTACCATCTAACTTGGATGCCCCATCAAAGTTGAGTTTCATCCAGTTAGGTTTAGGGAGGATCCATTTAGTATTAAGTCTCTGTAGTATTTTGGAGTTATTATACCCAAGGATCTGGTTTAAAACCTTCCATTTGGCTACAATTTGGCTTTCAATTTGAGATAGGGGTTTCTTCACAACACGAATATGAGCTGTTGTAACACTTTCCATAATGGTCTTAGCAAAGGAGTTAAACACCTGAGAAGCATTTCTAGCAGTGTCCCTAAAAATTCTATGATTGCGCTCTTTCCATAAAGTCTAACTCAAACATGGCAGAGCTTGCTTCCATAATTCCATAAGCCAGGGATGTGTGAAGGTTGGGTTCCAGCTAAGAATTACTTCTTTAAGGTCAAAATTACAGACCCATTCAATACCAAAGTTGTTAAGTATTGTGCCCCATAATTCTTGGGCAAACTCACAGTGGATAAAGAGGTGTGAAACTGATTCCTCTTTTGAACCACACAGGAAACATCTGTTAACCAAAGGAAACCCTCTCTTTTGAAGGTTATCCTGAGTAAGGATTTTTTTATGAGCAATAGCCCACCAAAACATGTTAATTTTTGGAACAAGTTTATGATTCCAAACCTTTTTCCATACATCTTTATTCTGAGCTTCAGGAATGAGCAAATGGTAAGCAGATTTGACATAGAATGATCCATTCTTATCTGGCCACTAGTATTGTTCATCCTCCCATGGAAAGAGAGGGATTCTGATCTCCTGAATGCACCACTGGATCTCCCAAACTCTTGAGAAAAGATCAGGTTGATGCACACAGCAATCCAAAATATTTTTCCAACTCCTCATCCCATTGTTATTTTCCATATAATCACTGACCCTATCTCCAAAAAATTGGGTAGTCAAGTCAGCAATCTCTCCATAGTTTCCCTATGTGATGAGAGCCTTATCCTTTAACCATAAATCATCCCAAAAATTAATATGCCAGCCATTTCCAAGTTTCCATCTAATTCCCTGTTTGAGAAGGCTTCTACTTTTTAGCATTTTATTCCATATCATAGATCCCTGGGGTAATCCTGTCTATTGAAGAAAATTGGAATCATCAATGTCATGCATGTATTTGGCATACATTATTTCCCCCTAATCATTGTTTTTATGGATCAGGTTCCAGCTAACTTTTGAGAGAAGGGCTTTGTTCATGTTTCTGATGGACCTAATATTAAGTCCACCATGAGATTTTGGAAGACACACTTTTTCCCATCTGACTAAAGAAATTATCTGTTTGTCTTCCACTCCCATCCATAAAAATTTCCTTTGGATCTATTTCAATTTCTCAGCAAAATACGTAGGAATTTTAAAAAGAGATAGGAAGTATGTAGGAATACCTTGCAGCAAAGCCCAAAGAAGTTGCAGTTTACCAGCACTGCTAAGTAGTTTCCCCTTCCAACCAAGAAGTTTCCTCTACACTCTTTCCACAATTCCATTCCAAAATCTAGGAGATACCTCTTTGACTGAGAGTGGGAGACCCAAGTAGGTAGCTGGTAGGTCAACTTCAACACATTCTAATATATCAATGATTATATGTCTAAGTTCATTAGGAGTGTTGAAGAAATACACATTGCTTTTCTAGAAATTTATCCTTTGTCCCAACTCTCTGGCATAATTATTTAAGATATTATTCCATCTTCTAGCTTCAATCACCGATGAGATGCCAAAGAAGATGGTATCATCCACAAACTATTGTACCACCATAGGATGAAGGGAGGAGGCAGGTTTGATGCCCACTATCTTTTTTGAGGCTATATCTGCTTGTATGTATCTTCCCAGTGCCTCAGCCATAATGATGAATAAGTATGGGGAGAGAGGGTATCCCTGATGAATTCCTCTCAAGGATGAGAAAAACCCTATAGAAACACCATTAACCAACACTGAGAATTTTGCAGAAGAGACCACGTTCCATAACAAGTGAGACATTTTATCATTAAACCCAAATTTTTTTATCACTTGGAATATAAAAGTCCATGAGACTCTATCATAAGCTTTAGAAATATCAAGCTTGAGAGCCATCCCAGGGATTCTACTCTTATCCATGGAGTGAATAGTCTCATGTGTGGTGATCATAGCATCGAGAATCTACCTACCCGAGATGAAACCTTTTTGAGCAGGAGAAACAATTTTGTCTAGCAAAGGTTGAATCCTCATGACTAGCATTTTAATATATAACTTATACACAGTGTTGCATAGACTAATAGGCCTAAAATTAGTGAGGTGTGAAGGTTGTGATTTTTTAGGAACAAGTACTATCAAAGTATTATTAGCTTGTTTCAAAAGTTCACCTGATCTTAAAAAATCACGCACATCAGTCGTGAGGTTCGCTCCTACTATCTCCCACTATTCCTGAAAGAATATAGGAGGAAAGCCGTCAGGACCCAGGGCTTTAAAATCACCCATGGATAATAAACAACATGGACTTCTTCCTTAGATATAGGCTTTAACATCTCTAGATTATATTCTTTCATTATCAAATAGGGGATTTTATCAATAAATTGATTCATAGGTCTATCGATTCTATCATTATTATTTTCTTCCATAAGCAGATTCTGAAAGAAAGCCTTGGCTTGTTCCCCTATTTCATTATCCTTTGTAATAATGTCACCATTATCTATGACAATCTTAGTTATTCAGTTGGCTTTCCTATGTTTCATAGTTGAGAGATGAAAAAAGGCAGTGTTCGTATCCCCCTCTTTAAGCCATTGAACACGGGATTTTTATTTCTAGAAAACCTCTTCTCTTTCCATAAGATTCTTCCATTCTAAAGACAATATATTCTCTTCTTCTAAAGTGTTCTCATATTCATCCCGTTGATCTATCAGTTGATGTATATCCTTGAGTTTTTCCACTATATTTTTCTTCTACTGGAAGACCTACCCAAAGCTGTATTTATTCCATCCATAAACTTTTTGTTTAATGTGTTGGAGTTTCTTGACTATTCTAAACATAGGAGTACCTCGAATATAAATTTTCCACCATTGGGCCACCATTTGTCTAAATTCTTTATGTTTGATCCACATAGCCTCAAAATGGAATGGGGAAGGTCTGGAATGTCCCTGTTCTCTCCAACTAAGGAAGATCGGGCAGTGGTTAGACATGGTTCTAGGGAAATCCTGTGCCTACATATTATGATAATCCTTCCAATTGCTTGATATAATAAATCTATCTAATTTAACCTGAATCATTTGATCTCTTCTTCTATTGGTCCAAGTAAAATTTTGGTTTTACAACTCTATGTCCAATAATCCCCAATCATTGATGAATTTAGCAAAGTCAAACATGTTGTCTGAGTAATCCATAATTCCACCCTATTTTTTAGAAGGGTATAGAGGAGTGTTAAAATCTCTGGCTAACATCCATCTAATGTTCTAGGGATTATTCCTAAAATTGCTCAAGTTTATCCATAATTTTTGTCTCAAAGCTCTGTTATTCGGTCCATAGACATTGATCAACAACCAGTTCAAAGATTTCATAGAAAAATTGGTAATCAAGAAGTGCTTATTATAAGCCATAAGAGACCCCTAGATATTAGCACTATTCCACATAGTGAAAATCCCCCCTGAAGCCCCTTCAGCAGGACTAATACAAAAAGCTGCCTTAGGCCATATATAGGCAGTAATTTTCATAAAATTCTCCTCATTCATCTTGACCTCTTGGAGTAATAAAATATCTAATTTATTATCTAAAATGTAGTTTTTAACCTCAAACTGCTTTGAGGGACTGTTAAAGCCCCTCAGGTTCCAAGATAATATTCTCATTTAGAGGGTTTAGGGGGTTGGGTCTCCAGTGTATTCTATTTACCATTGGCAATCTCCCTAGCGATCTCTCTTTGTCTTGTTTCTCTTAGGGTTGGCCTCCCTTGTTTGGGCTCGGTGCCAACATCTACAAATTTTTTACCTTTTTAGTTATTTTTCTTTGGGGTAACCCATTCCTCCTATTCATTACTACCACTTTGTCCTGTTACACCTATTGCTAAGTAGTTTCCTACTTGGTCTCTAACTTCCAGAGCATGGAAAATGTCTGTATTTAGTTGTGGGTCTACTTCTCCTTTAGTGGGACTTTCTGGAGTTACTTCTTCCTGTCCAACTCTTGGAACTTTGTCTTCTTCATTAACTTCCTCTATCAAAAGGTTACCTCTTTTTCCTTCCTTAGACATATTAGTCTATTTTTCTAGAGGGTTGGTTGTGTTAAATATAGCCTTCTGACTATCAGCTAATACTATATTTTCCTTTGGGACAGCTTTTCCCTCACTACTAGTGATATCTTCCTATCTCGTCTCCTCCTCTCCCTTTTTTGTGTTGTCAAGATTTTCCACATTAGTCTCTATTTCTTACTTGTTGTTCTTTCTATAATTGAGAGCCTGATCCTCCCCTTTAATCTGGGAATCATCTTTCCTCCCCTTTTGCTTTGTTGTGCATTGTGTCATTAAATGTCCCTTTCTCTTACATATTTGATAGAAAGTGGTAGCATTTTCATAAGTGATCGGTTGAGTCCAGGTCCCATATTTAGAGTTTAGCTCCATGGTCATAAGGAGAGTCCTATTTATTTCAACATTGACACAAAGTCTAGTGTACACACATCTAGACTTTGTTCTGGTTGTATGATCTGTAGTGACATATTGGCCAATAGAATTGCCAATAGCTGTGAAAAAAATTTCATCCTAGAATTCCAAAGGGAACCCTTGTAGTCTTACCCAAGCAAGAGTATACTTATTAAGTTTTGAGTTAGGATCAAATCATGGTTTCCATGAGCATAGGGCAAGAGAATGTGGGCCATACAGCCATGGTCCTCCAGCAAGAGTAGCGATCATGCCCTCCCTATTCATAAAACTAAAAAGGAATAGGCCTCTTTCCATGGTAGTGATCTAAACACTACCCTTAACTTTCCACCTAGATAGAACCCATTTCCTAATCATCTCGATACGAGGATGGAAAGAAAAAAACTTACCTACCAATGTAAGGTCCATGGATGCCATGATTTCCTCCACTAGATCGTCTGGGATATGCAAGGTCGTCCCTTCTGAGATAACAGGGAGGCTCATCATGCTTTTTGAGGGGCACGTATTTTCACCTGTAAGTGCCTTCTTCCATCCATTGGATGGACTATCCACTACTAGATTTTTGAACAGATCCCTAGAGGCACTGCCACCAACAGTGTCCTCCATTGGATCTGTGATCCCACCAGTCGCACTCAGGGGCCCAAAAGCTTCAAATGATTTAATTGAATCATAGGATTTATGCTTGTATTTATTCAAATATGACAATTTGAATTGATATTTATTTCTGAGCTAGTTAACAATGAGTTTAGAATCTCTATATACCAGTAATTATTTGACATTATTCTTGAGGGTAAACTATAATCCCAAAATCAGGGCCTCATATCCTACTTTGTTATTGATACATGAAAATTGGAGCCTATATGTTGCCAATAGTTTTTCTCCTTGTGGATTTATCAACTCTTTACCAACACTTGATCCTTACTTAGATCTTGCTCCATCAAAATGGAGGGTCCATAATTGAGAAGGACTTGGAGTTTATTTCTATGCCTCATCTTTTATGGTAAATGTATAAATTTCAATATTAGGAGATTTATAACTTACCTCTTCACTGACAGTATTGTATTCTATAATGGGATACTTCATTCTTAGCTCTTGATTGATCCTGATCTAATTAGTTATGCCTCTCCAAGTCAACTAGATATGTGAAAAGTCTATGGAAAGATATGCATTTAACATTTTCAACCAATCTCTACTCAACAACAACCTATATCATTTAGGAATATCCACTACCAAGATGTCAATAGTCAATTATACTCTCGGTTTTGAGGCAACCTAAATTTTTACATCATTAAGCTCTCCCAACATAGTAACTACTATTCTATCTAGATATAACATAATCCTCTTGGATGGCTTCAGTGTTAAACTAAGCTTTTGACAAATGGAATTTAGGATTACCATTGTTTAAGCTCTAGAATCTACCAGTAATTATGTATATTCTTTCCAAATGCCCAAGTGGTCAGCAAGAAAGGGGAAACTTCAAGCTTGATTTTGTATATAACATTCATGTTAGCTATCTTGGACATTTTTCAACAAAGTTGCATGTCATGGACTTCCATAAGAGCTCATTCTACTTCATGATTTGTGTGAGTTCATGAAGAGTGAAGTTAGCCTTAATTTTCTTCATATACTCAACAATATTGTATCCTCATTTATTATGTTTCTCTCTATGTTGAGGTTGATCATTCCCTTTAGGGGGAGGAGGATTATTATTAGATTTGGGATTTGGAAGGATAATTGTATTATTGGGAGGAGTAGAAGTTAAAAAAAGTTGTTTTTTCCTTATATTATAATTATTCCTATTGAACTAATGGAATGCTTATAATTCATCATAATTATCCTCTGGGATATTGTCCTCTTTGTTAAGGAAGGAAGATTCAAAAGTCTCAAAAACCATAGCTGAATTGGATGGGCCAGATTCATGAAGGAGATCTAGAGGATTTATAATTGTATCTTGTCTAATCATTTCTCTCTAGAATATTTCAAAGGCTACCCAGAACTCTATATAATCCAAATTTCTATGTTGTGATGTATTTTGGACCCTACATCAATTGGGAAAAGTGGTTTCCATGATACTAATTTCTATAAAATTTATTTGACTATTTTTATCTTATATTGTTAGTGGGCCTATTAAAAGTCATGTTATATCTTGGAAAGGTATAATTTTGATTGTAATTTGGATTATTGGTATTACCCATCCTCTTCTACATATTCAATAAATCATTGATCATCTACCAAACCATTCTTTGTATTGAATCCAATTTATCTTTGTTGGATTCAGAACCCTAAGTGACTATCACATTGGTATGAGCCTGATGTTGATTTTGCTATCGACTATTCCTTTATGTCTGATTATTTAAGAAATCATAATTCTAATTCATTATATACTACATCATGGGAGGTAGAGTGTATATTTTATTTTTATTAAATGTAGGGGCATTCTAATTCATGCATGGAATTATATTCAAGGATGGCAATTCATGGAATGGGAGGAAGAGTGTTTGTCAATGTTGATAGGTTCTTGGAATTCTAAAGCTAGCGTATTAGTAGTGGAAACCCTTCACAAGTACATTACAATAATAGGATATAGGGAATTATTTTATATCTTGAGGATTATATTCTCATATGGCTTATATGTAGAATTTAATCAAGTGTGGATCATTTATAATCTTGCATTGAAGGATTGGATCAACTTGTTAGGTTCTCTTTTCATGTTGGTAAAGAGATGATATACTAGACATGGATTAGTTACATTCCTAAATTATGCAAGGAATTTATTTTGACACTCATTCCATGAGATGATGGAATTTTCCTGCAAGTTGAGATACCAATCATAAGAAGAATATTATAGAGTAAATGGAAAAATTATTCATGCAACATCCTCAAGGGTAATATTCATTAATCTCAAGGTGGCCTTGAAAGATTTGATGTGTTCTTAAATTGTCCTCCCACTTGAAGGGGATAAGGTAAGAAAATATTATTTTGTATTCCTTGGTAAATCATTTTGGTCCCCAAGGATGGTAGTGGTGGATCTCATTAACCATGGTTGATCCATAATAAGTTTGATAAGGGGGATGTTCCTTACAAGGGAAGGTGTTTAGGATATACGTATCTCAGGGATGATAGGTATTCATCTAGTCCTCCTAGAATTTGACAATGGTGAAACCAAAAGGTTGGCTTTGGCCCTAGACCTTGTTACTCTCTTAGGTGCCTCTATAATTATTGGCCCCTATTTATTTGGAAAACACACAAATGTGCCCTCCTTCTAGTGCCATCTTTTTATTTTATGTTGATGTGAGTTTTATGCACACCTTAGAGATTTTTAAATGAGGTAACCTATAATGTTTTGAGATATTTTTAGAACTTGATTCCACTTTGGGTAATTGGTTTCAATTATCTATTTTAAAAAATTGACTGGTGGAATAGCAGGTTGAGCCTATGGACTATTTAACTAGGTTTGTGGGCGGATACGTGGATTCTAATAAAAGGGTAAAACACTAGGCAAATTAGATGGGTAGAGGATTAATATATGGTGGGTATATTTTTTAAAAAATCAAAGGGAAGGAAGAGTAAGGCATAAAATGAGGTTCTATGTCTTTGAAAATGAAGTTCTAAGGTTTTTTCTTTGGTGAACAAGTATCTCAAAAAAAAGTGTTTGTTGTTTGTATATTGTGTACACTTAAAAAAAAACATAGTTAGGAGTTTGGGATAACATATTTAAGATTCTTAAAGGTATAAATTAAAGGTTTATCTTTTCTAGGTTACTATTATACACCTTAGTTTAAGAGATTATAGTTTAGACTAGGAAGTTATCTAGGGTAGCTATGACTAACACCTAGAACACTATATAAAAGGAGATACCTCTACACACCTTGAATTATTAATTAAACTTGTACTAACTATCTAAATCAATGAATTATATCGATATTCAATAGTTATTGCACATCTAAGACTAATATTAATTAATAAAATAATCATATTCATACGTAGCATTGACACACATCAAAATTATTGAACCAATATAGATAAAGAAAATTCAAATTCATTAACATAGAGAAAGAATAAGAAAGAATAAACACAGGTGCATGACAATCAATTACTTGATTTCTTCATGTATATTCATCCAAAACCTTGACCCTTTGAAAAGAGGGATCTATATGTATATAAAGAACTTAGGGAAGGGGTTGCCTTATCCTCCAAGTTTAGAAAACTTCAATTACATCTTGAAACACTATCTGATAAGTCTCATTTACATGTCAATAACTTATAGATATCTCAATCATGAAATATGTACATGCTGACAAAAATGATCCTATTAATTATGATATAGAAGAAACTAAGACTTAACTATTCGCTTATAATTGCTACATGAAAAATTATATAAAAATAGCCTTCAATCTAAATCAATTATTGTTTAATGTGTCTCAAAATTGCCATTATAACTATAGTTTTACTTTTTATTGATGATGCATTAACTATAGTTGTACTCAATAATGTACTCATTGATTGAGAAAAAGTTACCATCGGATTTGAAGTGTGAGGTGGCACCAATGTGACTATAGTTGTTGTCACTATAGGTGATTGTATGGATTAGAATTAGTAGGTGGTGTTTATCTTGCCTTTTCTAAGAATTTATCTCTTGGTAGTGCATATAATCCTTAGTATGTTGTGCTTGAATTAGGTTCATATCTATAACATATAACCTAGTCACCTTGTTTGCTTATTCCATTAGTTTAACATGTTTTGTCTTGGTGGCTCTAAAGCTAGCCTAAAAAACTTCTACCTCTATCACCTTTTTATGGCCATGCTCAATTTTGATTCGATATTCTCTAATCTTAGCCCTTATAGAATATTTGAATCCATCAAAGGCTTGTTGAATCATTTGATCAAATGCATCCTGAGTCACCATCTTCCCTCGGTTGTCTTAAATTGTTGTTAATTCTAGCTCTATTAAAATGTGCTCAACCTACTTCTCTTGTTTAGTTAAATTATTTAATATATCCTTAGATGATAATAGCCAATTATAGGCCCCATATGTTCTTATTAAAGCTAATTTCAAAGCATTTTATGCCTCCAAAGGCATCATCAAGTCTAAGTGGATAAATGCCTTATTAGGGGTATATATCACTAAAAAATTTATCTTATTCTTATCCTCCCTGAGAAGCTTAAATAACATGGTTATAGAATTGACATGGAGAGCTAAATTGACTCTCAAAGAATGATTTGAATATAGAATTTCATTTATCCTAAGTGTTTCATTTTGCACATCCTACTCAATACCTTGAATAACTTGAATTACCTATTGTTTCTCTCTGATAGTTTCCAACTCCTCTTTGAGTTCTTGTCTAGCCATCTCAATTACCTCATGTATGGCTAGGATTACCTCTGTATGGATCTCCATGTAGGAATTGAGGTCCTCTATGTATGGGGGCTGACCCTTCTACATGTTCTATCTCTTTGACAAGGAATAAACCTCTTCCATTTCCTCCATGATCATAGTTATGCCAGAACTATCCTCTATCTTCCTCTTCTTAACCTATTAGACTGATGTTATAGCCTTATCAAATAATGAGATCACCATATAAATTTTAGAAATATTTAGGTTAGGCATCTTAGAGGCCAAATCTCCTAACTCCTTGGCCTAGTCTATAAGATTAAACTTCAAAGAATCTAATGGTTGAGCTTCCACTTGCACATGCTCTTTAGAATTAGGCTCAATTTTAGAATAAGGATTGGGCATAGATGGCCAAATTATTTTAGACCAATCTATGTTTTCAAATTATTGCATTTGATGCATAACAAAGATTGTGTGCTTCATTGGAGGCCT
The DNA here is from genome assembly GCA_037957365.1 of Torreya grandis. NCBI lineage: Eukaryota > Viridiplantae > Streptophyta > Pinopsida > Cupressales > Taxaceae > Torreya > Torreya grandis. The sequence goes on from JARHVA010004421.1 coordinate 144,917, forward strand.
TTTGGTGGTCACTACTATGATTGTGGAGGTTGGAGTATAAGAAGGAAAAGGTAAACCTAATTGGGTAGAAGAAGAAGCAAATGGAGTGATGGATTAGTTAATGGCTGGAATGGACAAAGCTATGGTTGATGGGGTGGATATTGAAGGAAAAAAGACTATAGTAGTGGAGGTTGGAATAGGTGAGGTGACACTATACAAATTATCAGATGGGTACATAAAAAAGAAACCCATAAAAAGTTCTTGAATAAAAACAAATGTAGAAACAATTGGTGTAGGGATGGTAGAAACTATGGTTAATGACATCAAAGGGAAAAGGCCTAAGGGGGATGTAAATAGAGGACCCTTACCAGATGGTTCACCAGTGAGAAGTAATTTAGATTTCAATGATTTTTGGCTTAAGACATTAGCCTATTGTAACTCCTCCTCATCCACCTATTATGTTGGCAATGCCTATGGTTTATCCCCCTATGGCTTCCTTTGACAGTACTTTATTGCTCTACCAACTTGTGGAATTGTCACCTATTAGGGAATGGAATTGGGAATGATGCTAGGTTTTTGGGTTGTAGAAGCCATTATTTCCTCTTCATCATAGGATTCCAATAAAATAATCATGACTTCTTCCCTCTCTACACTATCTTTTCTTTGAGTCATCTCCTCTACTAGCTCTTGCTTAACCTATATCATTTCAACTATTGATGCTTGAAATGGAAGCATTTGTTCCTCTTATACTTGTGTAGAGGTAGACACTTATTTTTTTTCATCATATCCTCTCATAGGTTTTTCATCACCTATGAACTATTTTTGATCTTGTGGTTAGTCTTGAGCTATGAAATAAACTTGGGGATCTTATCCCTCTCCTTCTGGTAAATGTGATGGCCTACCACTCCAAAATTCAAAAGATCTCCATCCTTTAGGAGGAGGGATCAAAAACTTTTCCTTTCCAAGTGTGAGAGAGGGTTCATCCTACATCACCCTCAGTATGTCCTCACTCAAGCCTATAGTTACTACCCTTTATTTCACCTCTTCATCATCCTTAGCATTTAGGAATAGAATATCATGATCCATTGGCTCATGTTTGTAAGCAAGGCCAAGGGTATGAATATTCTTCTAGACCTTCCCATGAGGGTCTTAATCTCTATGGGGAAGAATATGCAATACATACACTTTTTTGAAATTTATAGCTTCCTTGAACTATGTTTGTATAGTGTATCACATTCTCCCAATAGTGATGTGGGAGCCATAGATTATAGCCTTCTTATTCTTTGTCAATTACTCATCAATTCCATTCTATATTTGGTATGCAATTTATTGCTTAGCTACTTTGTTCAAAAAAACTTAGGAAGCTAGAGAGGATCCACCTTATAACCAACAACCATGATAACAATGTAGTCCAGGTAGAGATAGTAGTCTCCCATATTATTGGTGAGTATTTTGGATATACTAGGTAAAATTATAGCCAAAGTTTGATCATGGATGGCCATCTAGAGCTGAGGGTAAATATCCTCAATGATCTTATCTATGTTCCTCACATATGAATATATGTGCACAAAGGTGTAGTAATCACAAATTCTATTCTTAATAACATTTGGGTTGGGATCCCATAGGACTCCATTATACCTATATACTATCCCCATGGCTGCATCTAATAGATAATACATCTTGTATAAATTTCCTCTAAGTGGACTCTTGTCTTTGTGTAAGATTTAATATTAGAGGCATGCACTGATTAATTTTCCCAATGCATAGATGTGCTTTAAGGTACTTAGCAAGTATAGTAGGGGAACCTACTCCAAATGTACAAAATAGATGCTTGCATAACCAAAAATTCAATTTAATAGTGTCATTCCCATACAAATTCCCATTCTAAATAAGTTAAAGTGAATAATATTCTCGACATGTTCTTTTAGAGTGAAATTTTCTCTAGGGAAGAGCCACCTAGCTAGAGCTCACTCTAAATTATTGGCATTCTTCTAAGTAATGACAATATGCAAATCAAATGTGACATCTAGGATGGGTAAACTCAAATACCTATTAAATGTGTCCCCTAAGATATATGAGATAACTATGTTATTATTGATGTAGTGAAGGTATCCATCATCTACTATTCTTCCATCGAATAAGAGGCCTCTCAATAAGTATATGCATGGTATAAACTTTATATTCATAGTTTCATAATGTAGGTATTGACATTTGAATGGAAGTGGGTCCTTCACCAACTTCTTATCTTCAACTAAAATATCCTCTTCTAATGTGAAATATTTTGTGTTCTCCATAGCTTCTCATAAGGCCAAGTAATTGGGATAATGACCATTGAATACAGTGGTATCAAACACTGTGTTTACATACTCTATGGAAGATTTCATAGAGAACCTAGAGGGTGTCTCTTCTCCTTTGTATAACCCAGATGATGATGCCATGGTGATTTTATAGATACTAAGCTTTTAGAAATGGTGTGTATCAAACTGAATTTTATAGATATAAATTCACTCTGATAGCAATTAGGGCTTTTGAGATTGCTTAACACTGAAGTTTACTCAAGATCTCAAAGATGCAATGATGTGAACTTGGATAGGGGATCAATGTTAATATGTTTTTTCATTGATTTCAAGTTCATGCACCATTAATCACCAATGTTTATGAGCTTATCACCATCATTTAATTCAAATTCAACCACCTTGTCCTAGTGTACATGCCATGTAGGATGCCTTATCAGTTAGGGTGACATGGTGTTGCCTTTCTTCTTTTTCCATTTTTCATTATATACTCCAATCAAGGAAAGTCAAAATTTACTTTCAAGCTAAAAGACCTGAAAATAAAAATGTTCTTCAAAGATATTGGTCCTAAAAGATTTTATTTCAAAGTTTCTACAACAAATTTGTCAAAACAAAACTTGCCAAAGATAAAAACTACCAAATGAAACCTTTCGATGAAAAGTCTCTTAAACAAAGTTTTTGAAATGAAGTTGATGATGACTAAGTACTCTTTAGGAAGGTTGTGGTTCAGGTAAACATAGTCGCATAGAATGTTCCCAAAGAGAAAGCTTCCAAAATGAAAGTTGTCGACACAAAGCCTTCAATGAGAAAGTTTTTGAAAAGACTATTTATAAAACAAATGTTTTGATGAAAAGTCTCTGAAATGAAATTTTTTGAAGATAATTTTTGAAAACATATTTTCTAAAACAAAGCCTTTGAGGAATGGTTTCCAAACACCATACTTGTTGAAGAGAATATTTGAAACACATTCACCAAAACAAAACCTTCAACACAAAGCTTTCGATAAAACTTTAGAATGAAAAGATGTAGAAATAAAGTTTTTGAAGACTAGCTTCCAAAGACCAAACTTACCAAAACAAAACTTTTGAAGACTAAGTATTTTGAAATAAATCCATTGAAATAAATTAATCAAAATTTCTATTATGTAAATCCATTCTTTTTATATTTTCATTAATAGGTTAGTTTGAAAAAGTGCTTCCAAATGAAATAAGTATACCCAAACGTGATTCAAAGTTCAAAGCACTGAGTTTATATAGATAATAAAAACCATTATAACCCTCAAAAATTCATAGATACCTAGATAAGATATTCACTATTTCTAAAAAACAAAGGGGGTCCCCACTTTTTCAAATAAAAATATAGGGTGGGGTATGTTAAATACAACATTTCTAAAGCCAAGTCTAAGACATAAGACCTAAATCATCCCTTAGGTCTCAATACCCCACCTCCATCTCAGTAGTAGATCCAAAACCCAAAAATAGACTCAAATCCATGAGAGGGTGTGTGTTGTTGTTATGGTGCTTGAAGGAGGTGTTTAAAGGAAAGGAATATAGGGAAATAGTTAAATTTAGTCATAATACCTTCTCAAGCTCCATTGCCTTAAGCAACCATGTCGACTTGCCATTTTCAATAGTCATATCTCACATGACATTGACACTCAGACCTAGTGCTCTTAGGGGGAGCTGGTCACCCCTATGCACTCAATATCTATGAAGGAGAGAGTGGGATTTAGGGGCCCAACTCTATGAACAAACCTTAACACTGTAACCTACACAAATTATCTACCAAGGAGCTTGAAGCACACCATATTTCATTCATATCTCACTGTATAAATTATATGGGACCTATAGATATTCAAAATATTTGAAGGGGTCTGTGGGCTAGATATTCATGGTAAGAAGTTTTGGTTTAGAGGTTCGTAATCTATGAACCATCACTAAGATGGTAGACCTCTAAAACCCTATCTAAACCTTGATCATGATATGATGAGTGAATTATAACCTCAAATACATTTAGATGAATAAGTTGGGATATGAAACAATCCTAATGGTCTCCCCAAGTCACCTAAGTACCCAAATGGTCTACTGGTTGGCATGTGTAGGGTATGTGCTGAATGGATTAGACCTAAAAGAGATAATATAAGCCTATATGAAAGAATTTGAAAATTATATTCACATCCCATATGTTTTTAAGGATTGAGATGGACCCATAGGTCTCAAATAACTATACAATGGCCACCTATAGGGGCCTCCATGCCTGATAACCACTTACAAACCTATTTAGGTGCCCAAGTGGAAGATTGTATGCACACAAAGGAGAGGTAAGTGGATTAATTAAGATAAAAAAATGATATAAGGGCCATAAAATGTAAATTTCATATCATCAAATGTGGATAAGTGATTCATAGCTCCAGTTTGAGGTCAAAACTTAGAAACCTACTTTTAGGCTTGTTGGTCTAACACTTCCCTCAAGGTAGTTATACTTAAAAGATGGAAAAAAGGATAAAATGGAATTTAATAACACCTTAGACCTCTATAAATATGTTTTTCAATTAGTTTCAGGTGTGTGAATAACATTGGTTTGCAAAAGAGAGGTCATAGTTGGTCATTTTAGCCTAAGAGTGCCTTGAAACTACTTACAATGCATATTTCTCACCCAAAGAGAAACTTGGTGAGCTCATAAGTATATGAAATAGTTTCATGGGGAGATGATCAATTTGGGAGAGTTAAGGGGCCTTTTCTACAACAAAATAGTGGCATTGGTTAATGGGTTAGGGGCCTAACATTTATGAACCATTGTTAAGAGTCCAAAACCCCTTCAAACCTCCCTAATACTCTAATAATGACCTAGTTAAGAATATCTTGGATGAAATGAATCCAAATTCAGTAGGATTCCCTAGTAAACACTTGTATCTCATAGTATACTCTTAGGGGTTTCCATCTATGGTATTGGTCTATATAAACTATTGTATGGACCCATATAAAAAAATCTTTTTGTATGATTTAATGATATTTCCAAGGTGAATAAATTCATCAAGGGTTTTAAATAATTTTGTAAGGTAATATGAGACATATTTCACCTTATAAAATCATAAAACACTCATATTTTTGCCTACAAACACTCATATAAGTCTATGCCAAACAAGCAATCTAGTTATGCTAAAGGGAGGTGACCTAGTCATCTAAGTAAAGTATAATTTCAGGTGTGAGATGATTGGGAAGCATGGATCATGATATGATATGTCTATTCAATATTTTAACAGACTCACACAATCATCCTAAAGGTTTGAATCAGCCCTCATATCCATTCAAGTAGTAAGCAGTGAAGATAATAGGCTAATTATCTAACAAACCTAATTAATCAACAAAGGGAGATGTTTATGGACATAGATGGATGATAAGGGATTTATTATAAGGATATAACACCCCTATAAATAATTCATTTAAGTAATAAGGCACACATTTTATGGTCATCTTGAAGAATGGATAGTTTCTTAGACTAGTTGACATGCACAAAAAGAAGGTGGGTCATTAGATGATCCATGGAGGCCTAATTACACCACTTCAATGATTTGTAACCATAATAAGGAGAGGAAACTGACCAAGTTTGGGGTGCATATGATCTTCATGGATTCAACCTTTCTAAAAATAGACTTTAATGCCCCAAAGATGCTCATTAAAGACACCAATCAGCCTAGGCTATGCATGGAGGAGTGTGGAGGCTATTTGTAACTAAAAATTGAAGGGATTATGGTCATTCATGACCTCTTCATGTTATTTCCACACCAAAATATCTCTTATTCTAGTTTATTCTTATATATAATCAGGCCTTAAGGACATTATAATCCATCCCTCAATGGGGTGTAATGAAACTCTGCCAAATTATATTTTGAGAGCTTCTAAATTAATAAAGAAGTACTATTTTCATGTTTCTTCATTAGCTTAGTATGTTATGGTTTATTGATTTTTAGAAAGTGTGAAGCTTATTCTCATTTTTAGGTCCTTTCCTTCACCTAGTTTCTATAATGCCATCATATTAAGGTCATGTGATGTGTTAAAGTGTTGATAGTTATGTTGAAGAGTAAGTTGGTTGATAGTGCCTCAATCAGACCTCTTGTCCATTACCTTCAAGTTATAGGCATCCATCATATCTTTCACATAAAATACTAATGCTTAGGATTGCATTAGGAAGTTTGTTTCAATGATGAATCTTTACTTGATTCATAAGGCATTGATTAAAGATCAGTTAGAGTGGATAGATTAATATCAGTGCATCACCTCATTAGGTTAGGTTTATTTCATGGATTCCTCTATCTCTTTTCACCCCAAAAATTAGTAGGTCTTATAAATTTATCTCCAATTGATGTACCATGTGAGCTAGCCCCATAACCTAGAGGCTTGGTCCTCCTATAGGTCAACCACAACCTTTGGACCAATCCTGTGTTACCCCAAACTTGTAGAGAACCAAACCATCTTCTCCTAAGGGTACAATTTGGAGTGTTAATAGTTATAGAATGCCTAGTGGTACCAACATTAAAGTGAGTTTAAGAATGCACTTACAGACTTGAATGACATAGAGAGCTTCAAACATTTTAGTGGCATATATGTAGTCAAGTTTTATTTAAAAAATGGTCACAAGGTCTTCATAAAAAGGTAAGGAGATTGAGTTTGTTGAGTTATCATTTGAATTTTATAAGAGAAAGAGATACCCTAGGTCTAATCCTAATCTATATATATATATATATATATATATATATATATATATATATATATATATATATATATATATATATTCAAAACTTTAAATCACTATGTGTATCTTTCATATATAGGCCACAAATTTTAAGTATTGATAATATGCAATTTAGTCAAAGGGTTGAATAGATTATGACTTAGATTGGTCACAATATGGTCTACAGACCAATGACTATATAGTGTTGAGTTTATAAGATTGCTCTAACTCTAAGTCCTTATCTAATCAATATAAACAAAATATATATAGCGTTGTGTTATGTAAATCATCATATTCAAGTCCAAATATACAGATTACTACAAAAATTAAATACCATAGGATTCAATTTGACACATTCATATTTACTATTCATTTGAGTAATTTTATTCATAATCGCTATATAAATTGGTTATTCATATTTACTAAATATATTCTCCAATGTAATTTTATTGTGTGTGTGTGTGTGTGTGTGTGTGTGTGTGTGTCATTTTTGTATATATAGAAAGTTTCTCTGTATATAGGTGTCATCTTGTTCATAGTGCAATAATATATCTTTAAGTGCATAATATGCACTTATGTATTTAAGTCATATATCTTGCATGCACAAGCCGTAGGGGTACCAAATAGCACTATTTAATATATATACGTACAGTTAGATATTTATTTACATGAATAATTGTAATTTTGCTATGGTTCATTATTATTTTACCCTTGACCATTTTTAAAAATCATCGCTTATTTATCCTTGGTTTGATGTACAAGTCATTCCAATATAATTAATCAATATTATAATTACACAATCCATATAATTATACAAAATTTAATATTTTGCCTACCTAGCAGACTATGCTAGTGTTCTTATTGGCTTCTTTGTCTCTTTTGCATCCACAATCCTCACACTCTGTCTTCTTCTTTTCTTTTTATGTTCTCTCTCTCACTGCTTCTTTGTATATGGTGTGCCTCCCTTTTTTCCCCCTTAATATATTCTTTTATTTTTATCTTTATTTTCTTCCTCTAAGAAAGGGCGTAGCTTTTCTCTTTTCAGATTTTTTCTTTTTATTTTTTTGTTTTTCTTTACTTTATTTTTATTTTTATTCCATTTCTTTCTTTTGTTTTTCCTAAATTTAAACATTTCTATTTTCTCTTTATTTTAATGAATTCTCTTCTTTTTTTTGTTTTTTCCTCCAAGATATTAATTATCATATTTTTTTTAATCTCTAATTACAATAATTAATATATTTTCTAATTAAATTAGCACCTTAAATGTCAAAATGGTTAAATGATAAATCCATTAATCAATAACCTTGAATTTGCATTATTTATGCAAATCACATTTCTAAAAATATTTAATGGTCACACATGTAGATCACGCAAGACAAATTCTACAAAACCATTAAATTATACTATCAAACCATGTATAAACAACTATCTAATGCAAATAGCATCAAAATACATTATGCTAACCAATCTATTATGCATCTAACGTGTGTTTTGCTATTGTAGTGTGTGCAGGGTTCTAGTCAGTTTCTTTGTCATCTCCTAACAACTTCATCTACATCACCCTCTCTGATGATACTCTCCCTCCATCACACTATGAGAGATAAGTTTTCCTATGTCAAACTCACAAGTAAGTAGTTAGATCATAACATCATGATATACATACATCATAGAATATCGTTTAAACAACAAATCAAAATATTCATAATGTAAACATATACACTAAAGCTAACTCATAGCAATGTAATCATGTAACTTAAGAAATATTCAATTATCCCATAACAACTTATATTTTAAATCTTAGTCAAAAATAACCAAATCAAATTGTTAACTATAAATATCCATGTATAATCAAGTAAGTTTTCTTAACAAGGAATCGGGATGTAACATTCTTCCCTGCTAAAGTTAGTAATCATCTCAAATGACTCTTATTCAAACATAAGTTTTGAATTGAAAACATTGTTCAGCATAAAAATAACATAGTATAATAGTATCAAATCAAGTAAATAAATGTGGAAATAATCTATTGAACTCATCATGGTCCTCCTAAATAGCACTATCCTTAGAATATTGGTTTCATAGAACCTTACACTGTGACATCTCTCTATTATGCAAACAAAATTTGTGAGTGTCAATTACTCTGATTAGTTCTACCATGACCACCCCCAAGATTTAGAACTTACAAAGCATTCCAATCTAACACATGCATAGAAATAGCTATATACTTTTTAAGATAAGAAATATGGAAGACATTATGTAATAGATCTAGGGTTGGTGATAATACAAGCCTATACGCTATAGGATTGACCTCTTCTAACACCTCAAAGAGTCCCACATATCTTGATGACAATTTTGTTGACTTCTCAAATTTAATCGAGCTGTTCTACGGCTTAACCTGTAAGAACACATTATCACCAACTAAAATTGCATGTCTGACCTCTTCATATCTACATATATCTTGTACCTATCATTAGTTGTGGTCAATCTCTATCTAATTAATCTTACTCTTTCATTTTTGGAAGCATCTAAAGTCCAAAGACTACCCTCTCCTCTAACATGTTCTAACTAATTGGTGTCTTGCACCTTCTATCATACAATGCCTCAAACGGTGGCATCTTCAAAGCTGACTAGTATGAATTGTATGAAAACTCAACCAATGAAAGATAATCTTCCCACTTGTACTGTTGATCCATGTAATATATATGAAAAAGATACCCTAACACTTGATTAACTCTCTTAGTCTATATATCAGTCTCTGGATGATATGCAGTGCTAAAATTTAGTTGTGTACCCAAAACTGAATTCAAAGTTACCTAAAATCTAGAAAACAAATTATGATCCATCAAAAAAAACTATCTAAATAATATTGTTTTTTGGGAGTCTGTCGAGTTGTGGTCAAATTTTTGAGATGGGGTACCACCATGTAAATCTAGGTTTAATCACCTGTGGGTGTAGAGGTCTTGTGTATGTGTTGGATTCAGATGTTTTGACTCAGGAATTATTGTGGAAAAAAAGGAAAATGAGGTCTTATAGCTCTGTATGTGGAATTAAAAAATTAAAAAAAATGTTTGCAAATATCAAGAAAAAAAATAATTTTTATTCATAAGCTATTAATATCATCCTTACTCTCCTTGTCACTAACTTGGCCAATGGGTGTTGATTCAAGAGTTTGACTTGAGGAATTATAAAAAATGAAAATTGTGGTTTCCAAGTTCTCTCGCTATGGAATTAAAAAAATTGTTTTCTATTCATAGGACACACAAGCCACAAGTCTCTAGGTTGATGTTTCGACTTCCTTCCTCTCTTATGTACCAACATTAGCGGTTGTTTGGTGTAATGCCTTCAAGGGCCTCTCTAGCTTGTGGTTTTTATCTATGGGATGACTATAATTTATGCTATTTATTACATTGATGTATCCCAATGATGAAATTTTATTCTGCATAAATACTCTCCTCCTCCTTCCTTTAATAACCTGTTCATCTTTGTTCTGGATATCGACAAAATAGAGTAGATTGGGGACACACCAAGAGTTAGCAATGGGTGTGTCGATTCAAGAGTTTGACTTGAGGAACTATAAAAAATGAAAATTGTGGTTACCAAGCTCTCCCTCTATGGAATTAAAAAAAATGTTTTCTATTCATAGGACCCACATGCCAAAAGTCCCTAGGTTGATGTTTTAACATCCTTCCTCTCTTATGTACCAACATTGGTGGTTGTTTGGTGTAATGTCTTGAAGGGCCTCTCTAGCTTGTGGTTGTTATCTATGGGATGACTGTAATTTATGTTATTTATTACATTGATGTATCTTGGTGATGAAATTTTATTCTGCATAAATTCCATCCTCCATCCAATAACATCTTGATTTGTTCTAGATATTGACAAAATAGAGTAGATTGGGGACAAATCGAGAATTAAAATGACAAGGTAGAAATTTGATGCAGAACAAAGGAAACTATCATACAAACAAAAAATCGCATGCACCCTAAGCTATGAATATACACCATACAAAAAGGAAGGTGCATAATTTTCAATTCCATAAATATTACACTTTAAATATTGCATATAATAACATTGAATTTCTAATGTAAAATTCCAACCATTCCATTGGTTACAAGAAATCTAAAATGTCATTTGTGTGAAGCTAAGAGTGCTTGCATCTTGCATCATTTTTTATTTAACCTTTTTTTAGAATAACCGAGTTTTATTCTTATTTTAGCTAAAAGACTGGATTAATTAATCAGTAAATAATATTTCAATAATTATAGTCTTGATTTTTATAATTTATTTATCCTTTTTACCTTTCTAAAAATAGCAATAAATAAGGAGAAAATATAACTTATCTTGAAATAGACTGAGATGGTTGATACAGGGTCTGAAATTGGTTGTGTAAGACTAAGACAGTATCATAAATTAGGATCTAGATTTCATTTATAAAAATGATAAGAGTGCCAAAAATAGGACACTTTGAGGTCTGACATTATTGTCCACTCCTGTCGATGTTATCTAAACTAGTCATAGAGACCTAAACTTTTTGGGTTCTTTGCATTATTCTTGTGTGAGCCTACTTTTGAAATATCAAGTGTTGAATGTTGACAAAGATTGATGTAGAGAGGATTTAATATTCAAACCCTAACCCTCTATCATGCTTGATAAATAAGATTTGAATCAATTTAAAAGGGGGGTTAGTGTGTGTAAAATGCACTGAACATGTGATCCACACTCCTTGTGTGGGCATGCTACCTACATACCAATACTCCAAAGATGGATCAAGCCATATATATTTCTCTCACCTAATATGCTTTGTGTAATAGTGTGATACAAATGCAAAAATGCCAAATTGAGAGTGCTTGAGTTGGATAGGGATTGGTATGAGAGTTTGAGTATGTTTGTAGTTGTGTTAGGTGACTATATACAAAAAATAGGGAATTTTGTCTTAGCGCTTTGTTTGTATTTTTTTTGCTTTGTAAGATTTATCACCTCCCTTGTAAATGAACTTTAGATGAAATTTTATATGGAATTATTGCTCATGGGTTAGATGTACTTGTGTTAGGCCGACATAATGAAGAATAGGAATCAGATGAAAATGATCATTTGGGTTCAAATTACAAAGGGATAGGAGCATCAAAAATAAGACACCCTAGGGTTTGGTGCTGTAGTCCAAGTATATCACTCCTATCCTACAGGATCAGGACTTGGGGGATCAGGATTGGCATAGGAAATAGAGTTTGACTAAGCAAGAATCAAGGTTCAAAAGGTTCTAGGTGATTGTCAATGAGCAAAAAGGTGTTTAGAAGGGTCACAAGAGCATGCAAGAATGACCTATGGATAGGATGTCACAATCCACACTCAAACTACTAATTTAGACATTTTATATGATTACATTCACCCATTTTATTATAGTGATGTAGAAAAGTGAAATACTAGGATAAAGAAACAATAGAAAGCGTACATGAATTTACCTGCAAAGGTGAATCCCATGAAGATGTGTGATGTTGAGTGATGTTGAGTAATGTTGAGTAATGTTGCATATGTGTTGATTAATGTTGGGTATGTAATGTACCAAAATTAATATTATGAACAAAGTTGAGTGCTCAATTCCTTGAGAGTGGCTCAAGAATACAAAGGTTGGCCCTTTGGTTCTATCATCGCCCACTAAGTGAAGCTATATGATCATGTGCGTGTTAATTAATGTTTAGACTGTGTGTCCAATCCCTCTGAGTAGGTGGCTCAAGAATACAAAGGATATCTAGTATTTTAGCTCTATTGTTGCCCACTAATTAAAGCTATGAACTGATACTAGTATGAATGTGTGTTGTATGAGATGGATATTAAAACTCATTAATGCTCTGTAATCTGAAAATGTAGCATGGATAGTTGAATGTGTTGAGAGATCTAGGCCAATATTGGCCACCCTAAAAGGTAGAGATTAGTCTTGTTTGAAAGACATTCTGAAACTAGGAACTAGGCTTATATGAAAGCCACTCATAAATGATGCCAACCACTTGCAAATAGAATAAGGCATACAACTGCTAAGAATACTTGGGTCATGCAATGAATTGAAATGAAAAGAAGATAAATGTGTCGTGCACATTGCCCCTGATCACTGGTGTCTATAACATGGATTTTGATCTAGAAGTTGTACCAATTACCTAATCTAAAATTGGAAATGATAACCATCATGCCATGCATGATGCCCCCTATATCTAGATTCTTTAAGAAAAATTATACTAAAACTACCCAATCTGAACTAAAATATAGCTGACAAAACTATAACTGAACTTACCTTTCTATCTATTTCTAGAAAATCTAGATTTGTTACTATTTGTATAGGAGTACCAAAAATAAGATACTTTGTTGTTCAACACTATAGTCCAAGTATGGCACTCTTGTCATTTTTTGTTTCTGATCCTGATTCTATGTTCGTCACTATCTTTCTGGTCTATTTTGCCTAGTTTGGATTTTGGTTGTTGTTTTGAGTGTTCTAAAAACTTATTTTTGACCGGTAGAAGGCTCTGATCTCTGTGACAAAACCCTTTTTTGTTTTCCCCTCTTTTAAAGGTAGGAATGAAGACCCTACAATGACTATCCTCAGAAGAAAGAGCCCTATAAGTGTGTTATGCTATGAAAGACATGATATAGAAGTGATAATCAAAAATATGCCTCAAGATATAACATAATTTGTATTGGAGATTATTAGATCAACAGGGGTATGCCTAGATAGATGTAAAAATGTAATAGTATGTGTAGTATACTAAAATGAACCTGAAAATGTTAGTTGTTAGTTGTTAAGGAGGGATGGAGCATGATGTCCATTTTAGCATCCAAGAAAGCAAGATAATGCATGATGTGGATCATGGCATTATAAACAATTGAGAAGCAACAAGCACACAATGCAAGAAGCAAGAAACATACAAAAGTGACCAAGGGGCCATGAAAACAAGGCACATGTCACTCAAACTAGAAAAAAATCATACAAGGCATGTTCAAATGCCCACATACACATATAACTAAAAACAAGCAAGGTTGGCACAAGGGCTAGAAGTACATAAAAGAGTACAAACAAAGGAAATTAGCAAATGTCCTAAGGCACACACAAGAGACAAAATAAGAACTAAGAATTGCAATCACATTTAGATAATCAAATCAAAAAAGGAAAGCATGTAAATGCTAGAGATATAATCACATCTAACTAATCAAAGCAAGAAGTGAAAGTATGCCAAACATATAGTACAAGACTAGATAGATGCTAATAAATACACAAGTGTTATATAGTAGTGAGTGTCGATAGAGTAATCTGTGTAAGCTAGTAAATAATGTACATTAACATGACAACTAGAGTGTGTGGTGTAAGAATGACATAACTTGGATGGTATAGTCATGTAGAAGATGGCCCCGATGGATAGATATGTTAGTGTATGTCTCGAATATAGAAATAGGATACCCCCTCAATGGGTAGAGTAAAGCAATCAAGGATCTAGGTGTCACTACACACACTCAAAGAAGATCAAGTGAAGCATGGTAATGTATATAAATCGACAAACAATAGCATAGCACAACAAAATGTAAGTCTAGCATGGTAGTAGAAATGTAAAGCATGGATAATGCATACAGTTGAAATTTTTTTAGTATTTTTGAAATAAGCTATGTACAATCAATCATAAGGAAATTATGTACAAAAAATTGAAAGGAAGCTATGTACAAGTAATTTGAGAAATTATATACAAGTAAAATCGAAAAATTATGTACAAGTAAGCAGAAATAAACTATGTACAATGAAATGTGTGTAATGAAATACTATACATGGAATCTACATAGATGCATAATATTCATTAGATTTTTTAGTTTTTTTCCTTCAAGTGAGGCTAGACAATACACTTTATGGCTAACTTTTTTGATAATGAGGTATGGACCTAGCCAATTTGGTTTGAATTTTCCTTTGATTTCTTCTTTGGAATTGAAATTGCGAAGATTTTCTTTAAGAATGAGATCATTAACTTTGAATTCTTTGGTGTGAACTTATTTATTGTAGGATTGTTGTATATGTTGCTGGTAGATTATGAGATGTTCAGTTGCTTGGATGCATGTATGGTCTAACTGCTCAAGCTGGTGTAAATGCTTTTCATGATACTGGTCATCAGTGAGGATACCTTTAAGGGAGACACACAGAGATGGGATTTTTAGTTCCAATGGTAAAACTACCCCTTTGCCATAAATGAGTGAATAAGGAGTGGCTCTTGTGGGCATACAAATACTTGTGTGATAAGCCCATAATGCAAAAACTAGTTGATTGTGCTAATCATCACTGAATTTGGTTATTGTTTTGCTCAAAATGATGTTGATGTTTTTATTGGTAGCTTCTGCTTGACCATTTCCTTATGGGTAGTAAGGAGTGGAGAATGTGTGTTTAATCTTATATTTTGTACAAATTTTATTGATAGTCTTGTTCTTGAATGATGTTTCATTATCATAAATGATTGTTGCAGGTAAACCAAAGTGTGAAATAATATAATTCATGAAGAAGCTACAAATGTCCTCACCTGTGGTAGATTGAAGTGAAATGGCTTCTACCCACTTGGTAAAGTATTTTGTAGCTATGATGATGAACTTATGTTTGTCAATGGACTCAGGGTTAATCTTTCCAATAAGATCAAATCCCCACAACATCAATGGCCATGGAGAGATGATAGGTTGTAATTTTTGTGATGGTACATGTTGTAGGTTACTATGTCATTGACATTTATCGCATAGCTTTGCGTATTGTGAACATTCATCTTACATGGTGGGCAAGTATTACCCTTGTCAAAGCAATTTGTGTGACATGGCTTTTCCACTGAAGTGACCACCACACTCATTATCATGTATCTATGTAAGAACAATTTTGGCTTCTCCTAAAGTCAAGCATCGAAGCAATTCTCTATCGAAGGATCACTTTAAAATGTCTCCACCAATGATTACATAACGAAGTGTTTGTTTGTGTAACTTGTGTTTTTCATTTCATGAGAAAATGTCTGGTGTAATAGATTTGTTTAAAATTTTATAGATATCAGAGAACCATTCTAGAGTTACAGAATTGTGCATAGTGGATAAGATGAAAAGGGCAATTAGATCTGCATTGGATATTCATGGTGTTTATAATCGTTTAATTGTAAAATTAGCTTGATCATTGTTGATGTCAATAAGAATCAGAGATGCGGCACTTGCCATTGCATCTACATGTTGGTTATCTTTTCTTGGTATACTTACTATAGAAAAATAGTCGAACTATGATGATAAACATTGTACCATATTCCGGTATGGGACAAGATGTTCATCTTTTATCCGATAAACATCATTGACTTAGTTGACCACAAGTTGGGAATCACCAAAAAATTGAATAGATCTAATTTGGAGGGACTGAGAATTAAAGATTCCTAAGATAAGTGCTTCATATTCTATGGTGTTGTTGGTGCAGGAGAAGCTTAATCGATATGCAATAGGAATTGTGTGACCAGAAGGGTCGATAAAGATAATGCCTACCTCTGCACTAGATGTGCATTGAGAACCATCAAAGAACATGGTCTAAGTTTCGAAATGAGTAGAATAAGTAGTAAAATCATCTCTAAATGTGTCACTAATAGGATTAGTGTCCAAGAGTGGTGCAGCTACCAAATGGTTGGCAATGATTTGGACATATATTGATTTTTGTAGAACTATCTTTAAGTCAAACTCTATTAATAACATGACCAATTTTATGATGAAACCAGAGAGATATGGATTTGCCATTAGAAACTTCAAGAAATCTACTTTTGTGATAACTTGAGTCTCATTATTGATCATTTAATGTCAAAGTTTTTGTGTGGCAAAAACTAATGCTAGACATAATTTTTCCATCACGGAATAATTTTTTTTGTAATCAACTAATGTGTGATTGATGTAATAAACTATTTGCTTAATATGTTGATCATTGTGTTTTGATAAGAGTGCTCCTAATGCATGATCTATTGCTGAGATACATATTAGGAGAGGGTTATCAAGTATAGGTGGTATTATCAGAAGTGGATTAAGAAGATATTTCTTGATTATGTCAAAGATTTCTTGACAAGCTTGGTCCCAGATAAACTTTGTATCTTTCTTTAATAATCGAGTGAATGACTAAGTTTTATCAGCAAGTCAAGCTACAAAATGGTGGATGGCTTGGATTTTGCCTTGTAAGGATCAAAGTTGTTTTAAATTCATGGGAGGTGGCATGTTGATAATTGATTTGACTTTCTTAGGGTCAACCTCTATGCCATGCTGAGAAATAATGAAACTAAGAGTTTGCCTAATGTAACTCCAAACACACATTTCTTTGGGTTTAATCGAACATTATATTGCTTGAGTTATTAAAAAAAAATTCATAAATCGATAACATGATTTTGTCATTATTTAGATTTAGATAATATATCATTGACATAATCCTCAACAGTATGGTGAATCAAGTAGTGAAAGATATGCATCATAGTACATTGATATGTGGCTCTAGCATTTTTTAATCTAAAAGGCGTGACAATGTAATAAAATGTACCCCAAGGTGTTGTAAAAGATATTTTTTTTTATCTTCTTCAGTGATTTTGATTTGGTTGTATCTTGCAAAGCCATCCATGAATGATAACATTTCATACCTGACTATGGAATCTATGATCATGTCAATATTAGGTAAGGGGAAATCATCTTTTGGGCATGCTCTATTTAAATCTTGAGAATCAGAACAACACCAAATTTTTTTGTTATGTTTTACTACGGGGACTATATTGGAAATCCATTCAGGGTGTGCTACTAGTCGAATGAAGCCAGCATCTAAGAGGTGATGGATCTCATCTTTGACTAAGAGAGCCAGCTTAGGATGCATTTTGAAAATTTTTACTTAACTAATTTAGCATCTGGGTATAAAGGAATCTAATGGACCGATATAGATGTATAAAATCCTGGCATATTTGAGTAAGACCAAGCAAAGATTTCTAGAAAATCTATTAAAGTTTGATGAATATTTGTATCCTCTTCCTTTCATAGGGAAGTGGCTAATAAGACAATGTGGGGATCCTGATCAGTTCTAAAATTGAAATCAATTGTTTCCTCGTTAAGCAATGTGGAATGATCTAGTGTGTATGGGGTTGTTAGAATAGTATCATGTGAATTAACTGGTATGTCCTGGGGAGAATATGAATTTTCTTCGAAGTAAGCATGGCCATTTGTGTGATGAGGAAATCTATTTTTATGATAGAAAGATGGGAGGTCCTCATATACTCTAAGAAACTATAGGAGGGATTCGTCATTAGAGAATTCATCTAATGTGAACATATCTAGTGAAATTGTATCGTCGATGAGATTAGGATAGACAAATGATAATGTATAAGTATGATTAACTATATGGTCTATAGGTGCAATGGGTGGACAAAACTTCATATGCTTTGAAGTGATGGAAGAAGGTTTATCATGAAGAAGGGTAAGCTGATATCCTAGTCCTTGTTTTCCATGTTGTGTGGATGCCTCGACAAGATTGATGATTCCTTGTTCATGCTTTCCAAGACCTTTTCCATGATATCCCATCTTATTAAGGCATTTAAGTACAAAAGGGGAGGTAAATTGGTGATTTGGTATCAATTCTATTACAGAACTTAGAATATTCTAATGTGTTGCATGGTTTGAGGGTACACTGTGAATAGTGGGTTGTGTAGGTATATTATCGAGATTAAAGTGTAAAATTTAATTTTATAGCTATTTGGTAACCTGACAGTATTTAAAAGTTTCATTGTCTATTGGCCATGTGTAGATGTAACCTTTGTGACTAAATTTTAGACAAGCATGAAGTGTAGAAGGGACTACATGCATATCATGAATCCAAGGCCAACCAAGTACTAAATTATAATTGAGGTCATTTGGCATGACTTGGAAAGTAGTTGGCAATGTCTTAGGTCCCAAACTAAGATTGAGTGTTATTTGACCCATGACTTCCTGTAGAATGTTGTCAAAACCTCTGATCTTTATGTTAGAATGGTCTAGATCTTGAGGTTGTATATTAAGACATTTAAGAAAAGAAATGTTGTAAATGTTAAGTCCTGAACCATTATCAACTAACACTCTTTTTACCCCTACATCATTAATTCTTAATTGAATATACAGAGGTAGATGTTGTTTGATGATGTGGCATAGGGGTAAATCCTCTTTCTCAAAGGAAATATGCTCTTCAGTCTATTGCATTATGTTGAGGATAGAGGCAACATAAGCTGGTTCAGCATAAATAAGAATTCTAGTACTACGAAGGGTTGCATACAACACATCTTTGTAAAAATCTAATCATTGAAGGAGCTCAAGAACTGAAACTGTATCAGAAGGGGTGCTAACTTGAGTGACAAAGTTATAGCCAAGGGTGTAATCAACCTGCCTATCTTCATAAACTTGGGTGATATAATGTACCGCATGATCTACTATAGCATAGAGCTAGTAGTAGGTACGGGATAAGAGCTAGATGTACAAAGTTTGAAGGGAGGAGGAATAGATATAACTGCTAGTGTTTTCTTGTGTCTATTAGTGATAGGGAAATACTCAAAAGTAGCCAAAGAGTTATATGCATCTAGATAGAAACCATGTATGTGGAATGACATGCATGTAATTAGAGTTATAAGTTTTATAGCAATGTGATTATAAAGAAAATTCCATATGAGAGATAGCAAGGATAGAGAGCATGGAACTCTGCACTAATGCATAAAAAATGTTGACTTGTGATATGACATTTATAATATGTTTAGCAAGATAGACTTGAAAATTATTCCACATGAGAGAAACTATGTAATGAAACTGTGTATTAAAGAAAAGTAAATATTGCTTTGAAGGAAAGGGATCTTAACATGTTTACTAATAAATTTATTAATATCATCCCATATTATAAAAAGTTAGCATGAAAGGGAAAGAATGAATCTTTGTATTAACATATAGTAAACTTCATCATTCATATACATGATAGGACTGAGTATGAACTCATTATTTGCAAGAAACATTTTTAAATGAGTAAGATCCATTTGTAATTTTAAGTGAAATTTGATTTATATGTAAGGTGATACCTCCAAAGCAAAGGGACCCAGTAAATTCAACTAGGGTTTGAAAGAAATTATTTTTAAAATTACTATGGTGAATTTTAAAAATTAAATGTGAAATTTTGATTTAAATATGCAAGAAAAAATCAGAAAAAAAATATTGGAAAAATCAATAAGAAATTTTCCCAAGGGTTTCTAGGGTGTTTGTGCGCAAATGAATTAAGTCGGGTTCACCAAATGATTTAACATTTTTTGGGAATAACGTATTTTTATTTTTATTTTAGCTAAAGGTCTGGATTAATAAATTAGTAAATAATATTCAAATAATTACAATCTTGATTTGTATAATTTATTTGTCTTTTTTACCTTTCTAAAAATAGCAATAAATAAGGAAAAAATATAACTTATCTCGAAACATGTTGAGATACCTGATACAGGGTCTAAAACTAGTTGTGCAGGATGGGATAGTGTCACAAATCAAGATCTGGCTTTCATTCAGCAAAAGGACATGAGCATCAAAAATAGGACACTTTGGGGTCTAGCATTGTTGTCCACTTCAACCGTTGTTGTCCAAACTGGTCACAAAGACCTGAACTTTTTGGGTTTTTTACATTGTTCCTATGTGAGCCTACTTGTGAAATCTCAAGTGTTGAATGTCGACAAAGCTCATTATAGAGATGATTTAATATTCAAACCCTAACCCTCCATCATGCTTGATAAATGGGATTTGAATCACTTGAAAAGGGGGGTTAGTGTGTGTAAGATGTAGTGAACATGTGATCCACACTCCTTGTGTGGGCACACTGCCTACATACCAATAGTCCGAAGAGGGATCAAGCCATATGTAGTTCTCCCACCTAATGTGCTTTATTAAATAGTGTGATGCGGATGCAAAATTGCTAAATTGAGAGTGCTTGAGGTGGCTAGGGACTAGTATGAGAGTTTGAGTATGTTTGTAGCTATGTTGGGTGATTGTATGCAGAGAATAGGGAAGTTTGTTTTAGTGATTTATTTGTATTCTTGCTTACTTTGTAAGATTTGTCACCTCCCTTGTAAATGAACTTTGGATGGGATTTTATAGGGAATTATTGGTCATGGATTAGATGTATTCACGTTAGGCTGACACAATGAATAATAGGAATCAGATGAAAATGATCGTTTGGGCTCAAATTGCAAAGGGATAGGAGCACCAAAAATGGGACACCCAAGGGTTTGACACTATATTCTAGGTATGGTGCTCCTATCTTATAGGCTCAGGACCTAGGGGATCAAGATTGGCATGGGAAATAAAGTCTGGCTAAGTTGGAATCAAGGTTCAGAAGGTTCTAGGTGACTGTTAATGAGCAAAAAGGTGTTTAGAAGGTTCACAAGAGCATGCAATAAGGACCTATGGACATGGTGTTACAAGCCAAACTCAAACTACCAATTTGGACATTTTATATGACTACAATTTCAAACACCCCCTCAAATGAATGTTCTGCTAATCTTAATTATCTTTTGATATATAGAAACCTTTCCTTGGACACTGTATTTGTCAATATGGGTGAAACTTTTTTCCAAGTCTATATATAATTCACTTCAATTTCTCCAACATGAACCTTCTCACAAACACAATGATAATGAATGGATATATACTTTTTGTTTGAATGAAACACTGGATTCTGCATAGAAAGGTGCAACTTTGGTTGTTAGACATCAAAAATGTTAGACCCCCATGTCCCTTATCAATGTATTTTGGTAATCTCCTCAACCATTCATGTTTCCGCATGTCCCTTACCAATGCCTTTTGGTAATCTCCTCAAGCATTCATGTTTCTAAGGATGTGGCAACATACTTTGTTTTTTGTGGATGATATTGTTACAGCTTATTGTTGATCTGTGCCACTACTACTCAGACCAAGTTATAGCAAGATCCACTTATTTATTGACTTGTATTAAAGAAGTCTCTTCACATTGTATCCACAATGAGATGAAAGTATTCATCGCCACACACAAGGCCATAATTTTCAATCATTTAAAAACTTTTTCTTAGCTAACTTCTAATGTTGACCACTTGATAAAAAAGTGATCAATATAATATCTCAACATGGTCATCCATGAGATTAAGATATCATTCTACTCAGGACTCAACAAGGGGTGGCAAGAAATGATGGTGAATGACAAGAGAATGACTAGTTGACCACTAGTGGCTAGGGATGTTCGTTATTGGTTTTATGCCTATAAGGCAATAGAAGGCCTTGATACTTGGTTGCTTTACAAGCACTCTACATGTGAGTGGATCACTCCATGTAATTTGGAAAGAAACTGAGAATATCTATTGGGTTTTTGGCTCACTATTAGTGAGGATCGATAAAGAACAACACCAACATCCAACTGATAAGAATGTAGTCTCAATGTGGAAGCTATAATTCCCTCATGTGATATCAGGTTGGTATGAGATTTGAAATGGGGTTTCCTCACCCTAATCCAACTACAAACTAAAATTATGACCAAGATTCATGTACCAAAATCCAAGAAAGCGGTCTAACTTGTATTAGCTATAACCTAGTTATATGATGATGGTTGAATGAGCTGATTTTTTTATACACAAAAACTAGACATCCCAATTTGGCTTCTTACCACCTTTTAGTAAAACAATTAAACATTTAACACCTTAAAGGATGTGTACATGTCTAGCAAGTTTTCCTAACTAGAATAAATGAACTTGCATCTGAAAGAAATAAATCGAAAACTGACAAAAATGTCTCACCAACTAGAAAACATAATCAGGTGGTAGAATTGGATTTACTTGCACATCAAAGAAGTCCAATAGTCACCCATGGGGCCCAAAATACGAGTTATCAGGGAAATATCTCAAAGTATGAAACATTGGGTGATGAAGAGAGGAAGTTCAAACTTCAAACATCATCTCCAACACATTAAATACAACCTTTCCAAATTGAGAGGCATTCCATTTATTCCAATCAATCAACACACTGGAGGATCACATGTGCCTTTCGGTGCAAATCATAACTAACAATACACCCATTTGTAAAGCTGCAAAAATGCATGTGGAGAGTGGATGTTCTCATATTTTTTAGGGTCATTGCATTCAATGGATATGGGAGATTGTAACACAATGCAAGGAGATTGTGAAATTCATCACCAACCCTCACATGTCTCAAGCTTTTGTTTGAGTAATCTCAAAGTTACATCTCTTGAGAGCAGTTGAGACAGTTTGCTATCGATTTAATCATGTTGAGGCATCTTCTAGACGTAAAGCTGACAATGTTAGCCATGGTTAGTAGTGAAGACTAGGTTGTATGGTGGCATGCCAATTAAGAGAAGACATCTACGAATCAGTAGCATACTATAGACGAAGATTGGTGGAACAAAAGTGAGTTTATGATCACCTTCAAAAAAACCTTTGTGGTTTCCTTCATTAGGAAACCCAACATAGATGCCTTGCATAGATATGTATGAAGGTACAAAGGCTATGAAATGCATTAGTGATGAGACAATTGACATTATTATCATGAGTGACAAGATGATTGACATTATTACAAGCTTGAATTAAAGGAAGAAGCTTGTAGATGTAAGCTTCATTGAACATGTAAGAAAAAGAGTCGTAGAGAGTGATCTTCTAAAAGCTGAGATGGACATAAACTAGGCAAATGCCTATGCTGATAAACTAAATTCAAATTGTTACACAAGCTTTGATTCTTTCAAGGGAACAAGTGTGCTTGGAAATAACCATGAACATGCTTGAAACTAAAAGGAAACCAACAATACACATCCATGAACTGATTCATAACTTTAACCGGGGGGATCATCACATGCAACAAGTATGAGACAATCACTTAGCCTGGAGTAAGCCCCAGTATGGGAAACATCTCTATAGAGAAAACAAAGAGGATTTTTTTAGTTCAAATGAATGTCTACAATAGAATGGAGCCCTTCAAAGGGCATGGATCCTACCCAAGCCTACCTACACTCATCTATGCTCTAAAACCTTTCCTCCAGTGTTTTTCCCTCTCTTTGGAATTGAAGTGAACCCAATACACATCATTTGAATCCCATCTTGTACCCAAACAACCATGCTTCACTACTAACTTGGGGTTCTTTTCTGTTCAAATGAATGTATACAATAAAATGGATCCCTTCAAAAGGTATGGATGTTACTCATGCCTACCTCCACTCATCTAAACTCCGAACCCTTGCCTCTAATGCTTTTCCCTCCCTTTGAATTTGAACTAGATCCAATACATGTCATTGAAACCCTATCTTGTATTCAGATGGTGATGATTCACTACTAGGTTGGGGTTCTAGAACTAACTGATCCCAGAAATAGAATTTCTTTGTTCTGAGCATGGAGTGATGTTTGTCTATCTTTATGTGATCTTTCATGATCCTTTCCAGATTAGAGAGGTGGGATAAGTTCAGTGCCATTGCATCCATTAGAAGATGCATTGAATGCCAAATATGATCTCAGCTTATTTCAGCTAGAATGTAGATTGTGGTGGTTTTGGTGGCAGTCATAGTGGTTTCTTTTTTTCAAGGGTGACACAAGAATAGATGAGAGCAAAGTATGGTGAAAACGAATACGCCATTTCAAGCGACTACCTGCACTTTAGGGGAAAATCAAGTAAGTTATGCTTTTGGGGTTGTTTTTGTTGTTGGATGTAGCAAGTTTTTCTGGGTATGCACTATAGGTGTAATGTGAAGTCACTAAGACATCACATTGGACCTACATTGTGTTATAAATTTCTATTTAGAGGGTCAATTGTGTTGGGTTTTATCTACAATGTATTATTTTTTCTATTTAGAGACCTGCTTGTGTTAGGTTTTATCTTCAATGCATTTTTATTTTTTTAGAACCCTGACTATGTTAGGTTGCTTCTGCATTGTATTTTATTATTCAAGGTATAATTTTTATGGGTTTTACCCACAGTCCTTCATGTTGGTTATTGAAGCTTGGAAGCTTGGAATTTTTTAGCAGTCAGAATGTTATTTTAGGGTCTGAGTTTTCGTTTGGATTTCATTCAGAATGTTGGAATGTTGCTTGAAAACTTTATATAATTTGCTTTTAGAAATATGCATTTGAGGGCTTTTAATTTCTATTGTGGAAAGGTCAATTTTTTTAAATTGATTGTGTGGTTGATTAGTTGAGGTAGTGGTTTAGAAACTCGGTCTTGTTGGAAAAATGTTATTTGTTCATTTTTGTTTTCCCATTTGGGTTTAACTTAAAATTGGTGTGGCTCTATTAAGGTCCACTTATAGTATCAAATGTGGAATAATGTGGAAGTTTAGTTTAATTATGACTATGTAGATTGAGGGATAATTCAATATCTATTTTTGGTTAGTTATTTTTATTTTTTCAACTATATTGCATATTAAATCTTGGATTAATTTGTTTTAGGTTTGAAAGATATTAAGACTGATTATTTTTTGGAAGAAGAATTCTTTTACTTCATTATCTTGTGAGAAGTAGTGGTTTGGGTTCTTTGTTTATTGAAGAGTTGGGTATGTATAACTTAAGATGCTTCCATACTAGGCTATGATATTTGTGTGAATCTTTTAAAGTATTATAAAGTTTGATTTTGATGGATTTAGAGGGAATCTCAGGATGAAGTGGTTTTTGGGTAGGAATCCTTGCAGACCAATTAGGCGTATGATGTGCACCTGGTTGATCTTGCGTAGAGCCTTTCTCTTAGCCTTGAAACTCAGCATAGTCAAAATAGTTTGGAATCTTATTGAGGACAAACTCATAGTAGAGTTTCCTCAAAAAATACAATGGGACCTTGCAGTTGTTACCTAGTGAATAGTTAAACACCATCCACAATTGGTCCCAAAAATTGGTTTTAATCAAATTATGTTGGCATCGATGGATTGGGAAATGTTTAGCGGTTAGTGGAAATGGTGCATTGGTGGTTGGGTTGATGAATAAGGCAAAAAAATTATCTTTTGTTATTTCTTTGTTCTTCACCTCATGTGCTGATAATTTGTCATCATAGTAAGCCCTACACGTATTCCTATACGATGCTCATCTATCAATTTGACTCATTACCAAGTCAACTTGACCTAATATCGACTCTAGGATATTGCCTAGATAGGTGTGGTGGGTGTTCGTGGAAGTGGGGTCCCTCATTCTCCTAATTATTTGTTCAATCTCAATTTTGTTTTCCACTATGTATGCAACTAGATCCTCTGGATTGCCTGGGGGATCTTTTAGAATTGTAGGAGGGATATGATGGTTAGGAGGAAGGTTAGCATGTTGGCCTCTTGCACCGGAGTGGGTTGTGTAAAACACATAATTTACCAATTAAACAATACAAATTAAAAAACAACCAAAATTTAGGGTTATTAGGTTTAGTTTTTTATCACTTACCTCCTCTCTGCGGCAGCATCATTGATTTGGCGATGTTTTGGGCTTTCCAATGAAGATCTAGTAAGGTTTTGAGCTTTTCATAGTCAAAACGTGATCATGTGATGGGAGAGACAAGGAAAGCAAAGTGAAAATGAGCTGGTTGGGGTTTTGGGGGTTCATTTTTTTTTGACAACGTTAAAACCATGTACACATTATGGTTCGATATCCCAAGCCTAGGTTTCAAATAACATGTACCCATTATGTTCATAACGTGTACGCGTTGTGAAAAATGTCCATGGAATTGTCCCCCCAACTCCGTGCACATACCCTAAAGAATTAGAATTATTTTTTGCTTCTCAATTTTATTCTTTGTAATTTGATTTTGTGTTTTAGAATAGCTATGCTCTTGGCTCTATCCCATAAAAAAATGATTGACCAAGAGATATGCAATTATGATTGCCCAAGAGATATGCAATTATGATTGCCCTTTGTATTGTAAAATCTTATTGGCTGGTATGGGTGGCTAGTGTTTTTCTAATTAACTAATTATCAAAAATATGTAAATAAACCTAAAAAGTAACCTAGGTTAAGACTTGTCTTAAATAAATTGAAATAAAGGTGTTATACACACCAATAGGTACATCATGGAGAATATTATTTCAAGATTTGGCTTGGCCTATGTACTATCATTTCAAATAATGTTACTTTTTTCAAGAAAAATGATGACATGCCACTTAAACTTGACATTCCATCATTTATGGTATCATTGACAATGAGAGTTAGGGAAGAAAGACTACATCTACTTGAAATGCTTAATGAGAAAAAAAATTATGCTATTTGAATATTTGAAAATATATGCTATTAAAATATTTTATGTATTGTTTGTGAAGCATAATGAATAAAAAAATAATTAAAATTATTTTTTGTTGCTCAATTTTATTCTCTGTAATTCACTCTTGTGTTTTAGAATTGTTACGCTCTTGGCCCTATCCCATTAAAAAAATGATTAGCCAAGAAATATGCAATTTTAATTGCCCTTTGTATTCTAAAATTCTATTGGCTTATATGGGTGGCTAGCCTTTTTCTAATTAACTAATTATAAAAAATATATAAATAAACCCAAAAAATAAGATAGGCTAAGACTTTGTCTTAAATAAATTGAAATAAAGGTGTTATATACACCAATAGGTACATCATGGAGAATCTTATTTCTTTGCCTTGCCTTGTGTACCATCATTTCAAATAATGTTACTTTTTTCAAGAAAAAGAATCCCACACCACTTAAACTTGAGATTCCATCATTTATAGTACACTTGATGATGAGAGTTAGGGAAGAAAGACTACATCTACTTGAAATGCTTGATGAGAAAAGAATTTATGCTATTTGAGCATTTGAAAATATATCATAATTGACTGACGAACGCTTATTATAAGAAGACAAGGCCAAGAGATTTCTATGTAGGTAAACAATTCATTAAATAAAAATAGAAGAACACTGATGTAAATCATGCTAACAAAGGTGAGTGTCAACCAAATCAGCTTTGGGCCATTTTTCATCATAGATAAATTTAAATTGAAAGCATATTTTCTTACTACTAATGGTGCCAAATAATGGTACTTTCAAGAACAATGGATGTCATGCACTTGAACTTGAGATCCCATCATTAAGAGTATCGTTGATGATGACAATTATAGAGAAAACAAACTACATCAACTTGAAATGTTCGATGAAAAATGAATTTATGTTATTTGAAGATTTGAAAATATATCATAATTGACTAAATAAAGCTTATCATAAGAAGACAAGGCCAAGATAATTCTACATAGGTGAATAAGTATTGAAAGAAAATCAAAGAATACTAACACAAATCGTGGCAACAAAGGCAAGTTTCAACCAAATTAGTTTTCAGCCGTTTGTCATCACAAATAAATTTGGATCAGTGGCATATTGCCTTTCTACTTTGGGAGGAAATAATTTGAAGGACCCAATCAACATCATGCATTTAAGGAGGTCCGATGCATGAACTTCACTTCATTCCATGTCACCATATATATCTCAAGGGCATCTTTGGCTTTTGGCTTGTTTTCAGTTCCATCCTCTTGCTTCTAGGTTAAACTATTTTTCATTTATTTTGATTTCAATCATTCCCCTATTCAATATTTTCAATTTTTTGTGTTTTATGATTGTTTACTCTTTTATATTTTTATATCAGGTTCGTGTTCCACTAGCTTGTCTTTCTTTTGACATTGTGAATTTGTGTACTTTTTTCCTCTTCCACGTGTGTTGCTTTAACATTTTTCATTCTATTTTTTTCTTGTGGTTTGTTTAAGATCCACAATGACATATATGATGAACAAATAATGGCACTAATATATACATAATCAAGTGTTTTTATTGAAAGAGTAAATGAGTGAGGTTTGTTAATCATCTTCCTTTTTTATTGCTTTGGGTTGTGAACCTTTTCAAATTTTAAGGACTAAATTGGTTAATATGATATCTATGATATAGGGTTGTCACACTCTTAACATATTTGTTATTTCTATCATTATCTATGATGCAAGATTTCTATGACACATGATTGTCATACAAATTTTCTATGACAAAGTGTTCAATATGATGTTATTTCTAACATGATTTTTATGCTAAAAATTTGTTATGTTACGATGTGGGATGTTTTTGAGGAACCACTCTATTCCCGAAGGGAGAGGACACCAACCACTCCACTCTAGAGTACCGATCAGGACCAGCAACTGCCGCTAAGAACAAGGCACTGCCTTCTCCCTCTACCCATACGACGAGGGACAACTACCCTATAGCCGTCAGGACCAGGCACCGCTCTTTCTCTCTAACATGATTTCCATGCCACATAACTTCTATGATACACAAATGTTATGCTATACACATGTTATTATTTATCATACTTATGTTTTTGCTATGTTTCCAAGTTCTTTATCATGCATATGTATTGGGACAACACAGCAGCAAAACTCTTTTGTCATTCATGTGCTTCGTATTGTCATATTTTTGCTATGATTTCCATATTCAATTGCAATGACTACTTTTCTTATATCTTGAGGCATCATGGAGAAAATTATCTTTCGTGCATGTTTCTCAAATGCTATATCTTTGCACATGTTATCTGATGTTATCATGTTTCAATGACATCTATTTTCATTTGAGATGCGAGTTCCATAGGTTCATCTCAAATCTCAAAAGGGGGCCATATATACTAATCATATTCTATGGCCATGTTTTTTTCAATGGTATGATAGACCCAAAGGACTTCCAATATATATCAAGGACAAAGGGATATGTGATGTGTCATATTCCACGTTGTGGAATTGAAGGTTTGTTGCTTGACGATTACAAGGTTCCAACTTTGGTTCTCAATAATCAATGACTCATTCACTTATGATGTAAATTCTTCTATCTAGATGTGGGAGCCCATCCTCCGACGATACAAAGTTTCAACTCCACTCCATTTTATACCTCCTTTGATGGTATGACAAACCCATGGGACTTCAGTGGCATGCTAGGTGCAAGGGAGGGTTCTCGCTAATAACTTTACATTTAGCATTTATTTTTTCCACCCACCCATGTTTGTGCACAAAAGGTTAGTGTAATTTTAAATATTCCAAGACTCAATGAATCAATTCAATTTTTAAGGTTTTCAATTCTCCTCCTAGGTCATACCTCAATTTCATCAAAGATCTATCGGATTTTCAAGTGTGCATTTATTGCACTTTTGTAAAGGGTTATGCCCATTGGGTATTATTGTGTTTATTTAATGTCCACACCCACAATCATATGTATCTATTTATAGAGCAATAATTGGTGAAGCATATGGCAATTGTTGTGTGCCCAAAAAGACTCACGAGTTTATCTCGAAGGTCTTTCACAAGGTAATGAATGTCACTTCTAAAGAAATTCTTCCAAATGTTGTTTTGCAAATGTATAGAAAATTCCAAAAATTTTACTTTAGCAAGGTATTTCGCTGACAAAATCCTCTCTGAGAGGATGCTTAAGAGTTGAGACTAAATTACTTGACAACATCTTGGAATCAAGCTCAAAGTTGTATACAACATGATATAATGAATATGTATTTGGAAACTTGAATTGAGTTTGGTTCAAAGACCATAAATAACAGTCATTGTTTACTTAGTCATTAGAATCGATGATACAAATTATTATAGGAATGTGGTAAAAGTTTTAACTTTAATAATCATTCATACCAGAATAGCATGTATAATGTGCAAGAATGATGTTTATCTTCTAAACTGTTGCTCTTCTTGGTGTTGGCCATTTCTTTTGAATGCATAATTGATATTCCTAGCATCTAAGTTCAAAATATGAACGATTGTTTGTCCTTGAAGATTGTAAACAAATCTATCTTCAGACTACATATCCATTCTGCCAAAGTGTTACATTTACTTCATTTGAAAGAAGATATGGGCTGTTTCAATACGGTGCATTGAATTATAAGGGATATATTTAATGTGACTGTAGTTTCTCGCTTAACATAATAATTTGGGCTTTCTGAAACTTTATCCAACCATTTAAAACAACAGAACCACGCAAACCCTAAGAATTGTCAGGAAGAGCTTCATGTGGCAAGGGATGTCTACGAAAAGGATATTCCCGCCTCATAAGTTGGAAAAAGTCATGCCGGTCAAGGATGGAAGGAGGGGCTGGCCTTAAGGATCTAGAAACTTGGAGAAAAATTGTCCTAAAGGATATACGAGGAATTTGCTCATGAAAATAATTTTGCATTAAAACTCAACAAAAAATGAAAAATAAAATAGAGCACAAAGATACTGTGAGCATCTAAGCGAGCTTCAAATTCCATAATCATCTGCTTTTTTTCTTGAAATCTCTGGGACCAATCAAATTAGAACTGTATTCTTTCATTTCTTCTGACAACTTGTTTGCCATGTCCACATTACCAGCCTTTCTGAGGTTACTTATGAGAGATCTGTAAACATAAATTGATGCCCTACAACCCCTTTCTGTCATTTCATTGAACAGCCTCATTGCTTTGTCAACCTGACCTCTGCGGCCAAACCTATCAATTATGGCAGTGTATGTGCGCAAATTTGGCTCAATCCCTCTTCCAGTCATCTCTTGCAAAAGCATCAAACATAAATCTAATCTACCCAACCTACTGAAATTATTTATCAATGTATTGTAAGTAATGATATCAGGATCATGTCCCAGTTTCTTCATGGCTAAAAATTCGTGATATGCTGCATCTGCCTGACCTGACTTGCCCAGGACATCAATAATAGTGTTATACGTGACCTGGTCTGGTTTGTGTTTCCAGTGTTTCATATATTCAAAAAGTGCAAGAGCTGTCTTCATTTGCCCTGTTACAGCAAATGCATACATTAGTCTGTTTAGAACAGTAGTATTGCAATGGAAGCTATCCTCTGCCAATTCTATGCAAAATTTGTAGGCTACTTCTGTGTCTCCTGCCTTTGCTAATGCCTTTGATAACGCAAAATAAGAAGTAGAATCTGGAGATCCATTAGCGAGTAAATCCTTGAAGAGATGACATGCAAGCTTAAAATCGTTACTTCTGCTCGCAGCATTCAAAAGAGAGTTATAAACTGCCAAGTCAAGAACACCACCTCTGTTCCTCAAAGCTCTGAATAAAGAATAAGCAGCAATCAATTTGTCAAGTTTGATAAAATTTCCAATAAGATCGACAGTGCTATTAATGTTTGAGGCTAAATCATTTTTAAAATCAGGAATGAGTCGGTTCAAAGCATCTTCAACCTCATCCCCTTTAACTAAGGTATCAGCAAGCACAGACAAAGTTGCATCATCTGGCATTTTTCCTGAATTGTGCATCTCATCAACTGGCATCTGAAGTTCCGTCACAAATGTACAGGACTCAATGAGCCTCTGCATCAAGAATTCGAAATCAAAATCACTAGAAGTGCAAGTTTTAAATTCATATGAAAATCATATCATTCTCATTTTAAAAAGATCGGATACTTTTAATATAAGGCCTGTTTCCCTTTACATCGAAGGATAGGTATTCCAGCTATGGCAAACTTCTAAGTTTCTAACTAAATGTAAATCAAAATCTTCCTTTGTTTAAATAGCAGTTCAGCATTCATCTTACATAATTTCTACTTTTAGAAAACAACAATCTTACTCAAATCTTCAAAAGGAATTTAGGTTGGAACATTTTTTGCATTTCCAAAGAGAAAATTCAGATTAGTATGCAAGAACTGCTTAGTGTTAGTCAACATATTTTGAGGATCACAACACACTTTCATCCATAATCAGACACGATGAATCGTATGCATTGGTAAGCTATTCATTACTAAGAATATCATTGTGATGTGCTTACCTATGTT
Source organism: Torreya grandis (assembly GCA_037957365.1). Classification (NCBI taxonomy): domain Eukaryota; kingdom Viridiplantae; phylum Streptophyta; class Pinopsida; order Cupressales; family Taxaceae; genus Torreya; species Torreya grandis. The sequence continues at coordinate 177,678 of JARHVA010004421.1, forward strand.
GGTAGAATCCCAAAAGGAAACACTCTAATTCTCTTCTCTATAACAGGAACCTAGCAAGAACATGCATCTCATTAACTCGTTGCATCTGTAATGCTTCAATATCCAGACCCAGCACAAATTACCCAACCCTAAGACCAATAGCTGCATTAGAAAATAAAGTAAAACGATGAGGAGGACGATTAAATAAGATCAGTCATGGTTGCAGTGAGTTACTCAATAGAGGAGTATATGCAGAATAAAATTATATATATATAGTTAAATAGCATCACTAAATAAGCCGAATATAGCAGCAAATTCTAGACTCGGATGAAACCAATCAGTGGGACAAGAAACAAGTTTGTATTTGGAATTCAAAGGTAAAGATAGAAATGCATTGCTTGCAATTCTTTGCATGCACAACATCAGTCTGCAAAGGAGAACAGGTATTCCTAAATGACATTTCCATAGTCCATACAGCACTTACAAGATCCAAGAAGGATGGAAACAAAAGAAAGATCCAAAGATTCACCCGTCTAGAGTCAGAAGGTTGTCTGTGTCAGAGTGATTGTCAAGGCAACAAACAAGATCAGGCAGAAAATCTTATTGTAAATAGTACCTATATTGGCAAGCCTGAAGGAGCCAATATGTGTTATAGGATTGAAGATACAACATAAGACGTAAAATACAAAATCCAGGAGGAAGCATTATATCCCCTTCCATAGTCTTTACCATAAAATATAGTCGGTGTGCAAAACGAATCTAACGACAATGATAGATGAAAATTAAATGAATAACATCACTTAGAATGATTTTAAAAGTCCCCAAGGTTTTTAATGATTATTAAGGAAGATTAGAAGCATAGTTACAAATTCAGAAATCCGGATCCATTTGGGAGGGCAAAAATATCCGAAAGTCCGGAATTCTTGAAAAAGTTCGGAAAAATCCGATCCAGAATATATACATATATATGAGCATAATTTTATAAATATGCAAAATAGCCAAAAACAATGAAAAAAATTAATAAACTAATATAAAATGTTAATATTATATAATATCTTTAGTTTCTAGGCAATTTTTCAGCAGAAAACCTCTTTAAAAAAAAGGTAAATTTTTGAAAAAAAAAATATGGCTGCCCCATCGAACTTATCTGAGCCAACCAAAAAATCTGGATCCGGCCGGATTTTGTGCAGAACTGGCCGGATTCAGTAACTATGATTAAAAGGGTTAACTTGGTCAGAAATTGATGGTCACTTAAAATCTTAAGTTACACCTGTAATATTACATAAAATAAAACACATGAAAATTGTTGAGAAGTGTTATATAATGAATTAATGTCATAAGAAAGTATAGGTTCTTGAAAAAAGAGGCCTTTTCTCTGAAAGGTATCAAACGACATTCCACAGGTGTGGCACTAAGATATTTCTCCTATTCTGACAATCCAGCGGACCCATCGAACTTATCTGAGCCAGCCAAAAGATCTGGATCCGGCCGGATTTTGTGCAGAACCGACAGGATTCGGTAACTATGATTAGAAGGGTTAAAGTGATCAGAAATTGCTGGTCAATTAAAATCTTAAGTTACACCTGTAATATTCCATAAAATAAGACACATGAAAATTGTTGAAAAGTTCAATAATGAGTTAATGTCATAAGAAAGTACAGGTTCTTGAAAAAAGAGGCCTTTTCTCTGAAAGGTATCAAACGACATTCCACAGGTGTGGCACTAAGATATTTCTCCTATTATGACAATCCAGTTACATTCATCCCTTTTATTTGCATGGGTTACATTTATCCTTGCCTTGCACAAAATAAGAGAAATAATTCTTTGGAGAAAAGTGAAGCAAAGTTAGGTTTCTATGTGAAGAAAACGTTTTTAGACAATTTCCTTAGAAGTACTAACTATTTTAAGAGGGACCATTAAAACAGATGGACAAAAATACAAGGATGTCAATCCTGTCATAGAAAGGTTAGACTCAAACAATGACAAAATAATGCAATTTACCCATAGGTTTCTAAAATTGTTTATTCGTGATGTCCTTTTACCATTCTTGCCAGTGGCTACAAAATTCAACTGACAGTGATCTTCAGGAAACATTACCAATAACAATATTATCTTTAATAATAAATTGTTTTCTGAATTCTCGATAAAAAGTAAATGAGGATGCTTTTGAAGGGACAAGCTTTTGAACATACTATATAAAATATAAATGAAGTTTCTTCTATAAGTAGTGCTACGTTTCATACAAGAAAATCTAGTAACTATTTTTAAGGAAGAGGTTATAAGTTTATATAACTATGTTTTAGATAGCATCAATGAAAAAAAAAATAAAGCAATTTCATTTAAAATCCTTCAGAAAGAAATAGCAGCAATTGTATGCACAAGGTGAGTTCCCAATTTCCCATGACTTTATATACTCTATAGGTATTAATCACTATCATTAAAGATAGAAATTCCCTTGAAATCATAGTAGCATTACCCTCTAAAAACTAGTGGTTCGAAATTTTGTTATATATACCTATCCTTTTTTTACGACGAATTTTTGCACTCAAGAGGCAGAAAAATAAAGATCACTTACAGACTGAAAAAATAGGTTTAGGTTAGGGTTAGGGTATTTTAATTTTTAATAAGTTTATTTTGAATAGATAGTTATTTTAAACCTTAATGGGGTTTAGTTTTTAAATTATACCCTCATGAGGGTTTATGTCAAAAAAAAAAGGCTGCCGCACAACGACATGACCTGCAATCTTAGGGCCAGCTCTTTAATTTTTACATAAACACTCTTAGGTAAACGTAATATAGTTTTTTTTAAACCCTAAACTTTTTTTGTGATTGACATTTTTTTATGCATCATGTTTATTTTGATCTCTACGCACTATATTTGACCAAAAATAGCAAAATTGGTTTTCTCCATCTATCTTTACAAATATTTTCATTTTTCAATTTCTCAAGGTTCTTGCCTAGTTTTTTCCTGTTTTAAACCCAAATAACCGAATAAATTTGAATTCCATTTACACTTTTTGACATACCATGTCAATGCCGTGTAAATAGAATGATACTATGCTTGGAATAGATACAACTGTACAGGAGGTCTGCGATATACTATCTTCACCTGTTAAGTTACTAAAGACATCCTAGAGAGTCTTTTCAAAGTTGATCTGATTAATAATTTGGCACAATATATCCTAGTTAGTAAGTTAGCATATGTATTTCTTTGTCTTGTCATTACTTGATTAATTTAAGCTCTCTGGTATAAGAGTAATAGCGTTTCGACAGTCCATGTCAAATGTAGTGAGAAATGCTTCTGGATATAACTGTGTAAAAGCTTTCACACAGCTCTCTGGTATATTCGAGAGGTTTCAGAGCCCTAGCTCTAAGTGCTTGTGAGATTCAATCAGCATAAAAGGATAACATGATTTCGCTGGTGTGAAAAATATAGTAGTACATATACTTTACTGCAAAATAATTCAAAACTTACCCAAAGAAGTCTACAATCTGAATGTTTAAGCTAGACAAGCATTCATGAGATCTATTTTGCTCATCCCCAAAGAAGTCTACAATCTGAGTGTTTAAGCGAGACAAGCATTCATGAGATCTATCTTGCTGGTAACACGGAAGGAAAGGGAGACTGTTGGAAATGGAGCCAAATGAATGTATGAATGAAGGAAAAGCCCAATACATCAGCTTACGACTCATTTTACAACAGGTGTCATAATAGTTGAAATATGTGAGTGTCTATGGGTATGGTTGCGTGTTTCTAAAAAAGTGATAGAGTTTGAACAAATCTTGGAAATGAAGGATAAATCAAACTAAGTGCTGATGTCCATTGTGAATTCTATGATTCATAAAGAAAATGGATAGAGTCAATATTGCTAGAGATCTAAAATCATCCTCTAAATGCCTAATAACAACATAATCAAACTTCTGCAATTAGGCAAATGAGCAAACAGTTGTGGAAGAGTACACTTCAAGCATATGTAGTATGACAATAGTTTCAATGCATGGCCACGACTATGATCAGAAATAGCTATGGTAGTATTATTCATTTATTCCCAAGGAATTAATTCAAAAGAAAGGATCATAGCTATGGCTGCATAAATATTTGAGAGAACCAATATGAAAGTCTGCTTGTCTTGGTGACAGTTTAAAATAAAGGCCAATTTAACCTCCCGTTTACAACACAAAGGTATTGCATTGTCACTGAAGAAATGAACATAAAATCATCTGTTACCTTAGATTCCAATCAAGATGTGCCTCTTATAAAATATTCTAATTTCTAAATGTCTGGCCTGATTTTTAAGGTGTGCAAACTTTAACTAAGGGCCAGAACTAACAATTTTGTCTCAAAAATGCATTAAATGTCTCAGCCCAATTTTTCACCAAGTCCGCCATGTTCCCTCCTTATTCTCATTTTTACATTACAAGAATCAGGGATACATACAGAGTATACAAATGTGCTGTTGTCAATGCAACCTTTAAAATTATCGAAAATTGGGAAACAAGGGGAGGATATACATCACGCATCCACAAGTAAATATCTGTCACAGCCCAATTTTTCACCAAGTCCACTATGTTCCCCCCTGATTCTCATTTTGCCCTATTGTGCCAAAAAAAAGGCTGCCCCACAACGGTACGACCTACAATTTTAGGGCTAGCTCTTTAATTTTTACATAAACACTCTTAGGTAAACGTAAAATAGTTTTTTTTTAAACCCTAAACTTTTTTTTTGATTGACATTTTTTTTATGCATTATGTTTATTTTTATCTCTACGCACTATATTTGACCAAAAATAGCAAAATTGGTTTTCTGCATCTATCTTTACAAATATTTTCATTTTTCAATTTCTAAAGGTTCTTGCCTAGTTTTTTCCAGTTTTAAACCCAAATAACTGAATAAATTTGAATTCCATTTACACTTTTTGACATACCATGTCAATGTCGTGTAAATAGAATGATACTATGCTTGGAATGGATATAATTGACAGGTCTGCGATATACTTGTAGAGTAAATTTTTACTCTACGTTGCTTTCAAATTTTCAGTCAAGCACTACAGTTTTGGTTCCCGTATACCTTGGTCGTAGCGGCAGAGTTGGGGCAGAGCGCGAGTTCATTTTCCGTCTAGATGTAGAAGTGTCACTGTCCGAGCACGAGTCTTCTTTCTCCTCTTTTGTTTCTTTCGTTTCATTTTGCCTAAATATTTGAAGTCGAGCGGAAACTGCCAAGTGTCACTTTCCGAAACATGGGGCCGGCCAACTGGCGTCGTCCGAGGCATTTTTCGCAACTCAGGAAGGAAGCGGAATGTGCCACATATCAAATAGTTGCTAAACAAAAGCTTCCACGTGTCAGCATCCGTGTCTCATATTGGTACCCGCGTTTCTCCTTTTCGGCAAAGGTTTTCAAAGGGCTAGGGAGCAAGACGCAGCGGAAAGCGCCAGGTGGAAGTCGCGGAAGGCCCTGAACTACCTTTTTAAAGAAGCAGCGGAAGTCACCACGTGTCGGCATCCGAGAGACTTTGGTTCAACGCCTGGGTTCAATACTTTGGTTCAACACAGAAAGACGTCGTCTTATTTTGCTTAAGCGCCATAAAGCGGCGGACGTTGCCAAGTGTCACCCCCGAGCCCCTTCTTACTCCATCCCCGAAAAAAGTGGAAGACGCCACATACCCCTAGCAGGAGAAGCGGAAGATGCCACGTATCTTCCCAGAAGCAGCGGAGGTCACCACGTGTCAACTTTCGACAGACCATCTTCGAGTTTCATTGCTGAATAAAGATTGTGGTGGGCCTCGGGTGTTACTTCAAGAGTCTGCGGAAACTGCCAAGTGTCACCACCCGTATGAATCTGATGTGTCCCGAATGATACTACAGAACAGCCAAAGAAAAGCGGAGAGAGCCGCGTGTATTCGATGAATCCGGCGGAAAGCGCCAAGTGTCGTTTTCCTGTGCCTTCTAAGTAATAAGAGGATTTTCGAAAAATTGACTAAGTGTCCTCTCCCGTTTCAGCATAACAGAGTGTTCCGTGTATCTGTTGCCACAAAGCGAAATGGAGGGAAAATCGACTGGAGTTAATTCGAGTAGATGGAACAGTTCATCGAGTAGATTTTTGAAGCCCCCAAAGCATTGAAGGCGCCGTCTGTTTGTCCCCTGTGAGTGAAGGACGGAGAAGAATTGCACGAGAAAGGGGATGATGGAAGGAGTGATCCGTGGCTATAAAAGAAAAAGAATTGTAAGAGAAGAAGGGGGGAATTTCTCATAGTTTTAGATTTTCTAGAGTTTTTGGCCAGTAATATCATTTGTTCTTGTCTCATTTTTATTGAGTTGTAAAGTTGATGTAACTGTGCATGATTCTGTGCCTTTTATGTCGCTGAATGAATTAAGAAGATTGAACTCCATGCCTTGGTTGATGTTATCTGTGTCATTTGCAAAGTAGTCTATACTATAGATTCTCTGGAGTTGTGATTAGGAATGTCATTTGTTTTTGTCTCGTTTTCTTGAATCGAAAGTTCTACATAATTGTACGTGATTTCTGCGCCTCTTATGTGATTGAAAGATTCTATTAAGAAGATTGAACACTATGCCTTTGTTGACATTCTCTGTATCTCAGCAAAAGAATTCCCTGTTGTGAGCCTCTATTTCTGTTATTTCAATCTTTTACATTGATCATGCACTTGTCTGCTCTTAAATGTACTTGAATCCTATAATAGTCTCACTGTGCTCAAGTTAGGATTAGGATTACACTCAGGTGCATCGCCATAGTTAGGTTTCAATTCCTGCATTTGCGTTTTGTTTAATCTCCTATCCCTTTTCTCCAACCCCAATACAAAAGAAGATACCAGCTTCTCTAAAATCTGGAGGTTGTTTCAAGCCGCAATGTCCCACAGCTTGAAACTTCCCATTGTTGATTGACTAGAATCTAGCGCAATTTTAAATCATCAACAGTTTTTGGCACACCCGGTGGAACCAGTCTTGAAGTTTCTTTCAAGACCGTATGAACCAGATAGCTACAAAGAGTCGGAGCTGTGGACCAGTCACCAGATCGCAATCCGCTACAAATCCAGGTATTCTTTTGCCACCTCTGGTAATTAGTCCAAGAAGAAGAGTTAACCAGTTTGTACCGGTACTAAATATGGAAGACCCTGTACCCCCAAGAAATTATGCAAGCTGGAACACTGGTAGCCCCTTAATCCTCCCAACACCACCAGTTGTTTGGGATCCTATCCCAGTAAATGCTCTAAAAGCTCTACCCAAATTTAGTGGACAAGACTCAAAAACACCCGTGGAACATCTTCAAGATGTATCAGATGTTTGTGCCATACATGGTGTCACATAGCAAAATGTGGCCCTAAAGTTGTTAGCAGCCTCATTCAAAGGGAAAGCTTTAGAATGGTATCGGTCTTTGACCCCAAATACCATATCTACATGGGACCAGCTCGGAGATCAGTTCTTTGAAAGATTTGCAGAGAAAGGTGATAAGTCTTCTTTGTTACAGCAGTTAATCACCATTCAAAGGGAACCACAAGAGGACATGACTGACTTCAACACCAGATTCTAGAAAACTTGGGACTGAATTCCCGTTGCAGCTAAACCACCACCTGGTATGGCCATAGTATTCTATCTCAAGGCTTTAAATTCAGATATATCTGTTATGATTCAGTCACTGGGAGGACACACTTTGCCAGCAGCTTATGACCTTGCGGTCAGAGCTGAGAATCATTTAATTGATGCTGGGAAGTTACCTCTAAGGCCTCCCATCCCTGTATTCCCAAAAATTACTTTGCCCCTACCTCAAGAAGTTCCTAAAGCTGTAAGCCCACCTATGTCTATGTATACTTACCCTCCATCATCTGCGAAGCAACTGGTCCCTGCTCAGTCATCTGAGATGGATGATATCAAGAATATGCTAAGGACATTCTCCAATGCGCTGATTAATATAAAGAGGCAGCAAAATACTTTCCCTAAGCCTCCTTATCAAGGCTATCAGGGAAACAGGTTTTCGTCCCAACCAAACCAATATCAGGGCCCTCCAAGACAAACTAACCACCAACCAACAAATCAATTAGTTGCAGTTCCCACACCCTCACAGACCCTTCCTCCCAACTCAAATAGGGAGATGGTTCCAGGTCAGAATAATTATGTGGATGATACTAATGCTTGGTGTTTTCCTTGCAACGATGCTCACACACCTAGAGATTGTCCTAGGGGTAATCTACAACAAAAGGTGGCTGAGCAAAGAAGAATGGATGGTCAGTTTGCCAGTACCAGTAACAATCAAACCTGCCAATCTCCCGGTATGCAGAATTCAGTCCTAGTGGCTTAAATGCAAGGAATGTCCTTGCAACAAGAGGAAGAAATAGCCCCTAAACATGCTTTGTTCTCATGGGTTGAGGATGAAGAAGCAGTTTTTTTGAACGAAGCATCTACCTCCCAGAGGCCAGTAGTGCAATCTGATTATTACACCAGATCAAAGAGGAGGATGGTGGAACAGCCTGAGATTGTAAGTGGTCAAGTCAAGAATAATCCTCTATTTTAGAGGCAAAGGAATGCTGCTGTTAGACAAGAAGTGCCTCAATCGGTACGAGATCAAGAGATTCCTACCCAGTTTTAGGAAAAAATGAGGTATCCCTATTACCAACAAACGCAGTCTTTAGGACCGATCAATATAGTGGACCAATTAAAGAAGACTTCAGCGCAAGTATCTATATGGGATATCTTGGCTATTCCTGAACAAAAGACACTACTACAAGAGGCTCTGCAAGGGCAAGCAGTGCTCAAAGACGCTGTTACCAAAGGACCTGCTGGAAAGAAAAATCTCAAAGATACGGCTCCTCCAACGACAACAGCCTTCGTGAACAATGCAACACAAGTAAATCCAAGCCAGAGCCTTTCTATTTGACTCTGATAGTTGGAAAGAAACTCCTACATAATGCATTGATAGATTCAGGAGCTAGTACAACTGTGATGCCCAAGCAAATCGTTGATGCTTTGAAAATAAAATATGAACCCGTTGCAAAAGGAGTTATGCAACTAGATGGCAAAATAGTACAAACCATAGGGAGAATTAAGCAGCTCCCATTGCAATTATACACATGTCCCAACATAATTGTCAACCAAGATATAGTTGTCATAGATATCCCTCCTGTCTTTGGTTTATGTTTATCCAGAGACTTTACAGCAAAAATAGGAGGGTATATGTCTCTTGACTGGTCTCACCTCATCTTGAGAACCAGATACGGTTCAAAAATGAAAATTCTATCTGAACCACTGTCCAAAGACCATATCACCAACGAACCAACAACAAGATTAGAAGCAGATCATACCATGAGAAATAAAGAAGAAAGAATTTTCATCGAAGAACTAGGAGACTGGACTGAGCATGATCAAGAAGAAAACAACCAGTTGTTGGCTATGATGCATAGCGACCCATATGGAACTATGACTCTCCTGATTTGGGCACATGTCATTTTTTATGAAGATCAGGAGATCCCAAATGTTGTAAGGGAAGAGGTACCTACTGCTCAAGATTCAGAGCTCTGGACTTTGAACTTTGATGGGGCTAGAAGTAAACATGGTGCTGGAGCAGAAATTTGTCTTACTGCTCCAAATGGTGATAAAATTTTAAGGGCTATCCGATTCCAATTTGCTTGCACTAATAATGATGCAGAGTATGCATCTTTAGTACATGGGCTCCTGTTAGCCAAGAAAAAGATAATAAAAAACCTAAAAGTAAAAGGAGATTCAGAATTAGTAGTAAAGCAAATTAGGGAAAAGGCAGCGGCCAAGAATGTGAGAATGAGATCCTACAGGCATAGGATTTGGGATTTGATAGAAGATTTTGAAGCTTTTAATATTGAGATAATCCTTAGAAGTTAAAACTCTGAGGCTGACAGGATGGCTCAGATTGGCTCACAGTTTAACCTAGCAACTGGCCTATTGGTAAACAATGAGTCAGTAAAAGTTATAGTGAGACCGACCATCCCAGACAATGATGAAAATTGGCAAGTGTTTGAAAATAATGCTCAGATAGTCTCTTTCTTACAACAAGCAGATGAGTTTGTTGATCAGTTGCAAACTAAAATTGAAGAGGCATATGGTGATTAGAATATACATTTAAGGACTAATAAGCTCCCCAAGGGATTGATCACCTTAGAAAACTTGTTTGACCCAGAGGATGTAAGTTTGGAAAAAAAAAGGTTCCAAGTAGATAAGACAGACTATTCTGAAGTAGAGGTGAGTGATGGGAAAAGATTAAAAGTCGGGAATTCCGCAACTCAGGAAGAGAAGGAAAAATTAATCGAGTTATGCCAAAAGTATGACAGAGTCATAGCTTGGAGCTATGAAGACCTTCATGGATACAACAAAGACATTATCCAGCACACAATAGAATTGACTGAGGGATCCAAGCCCATCAGACAGAAATAGAGGCCAGTAAATCCAAGGATCGAGCCTCTAATGGTAGATGAGTTGCAGAAACTTTTAGATTCCAAAATAATATTCCCAATCAAGCACTCGACCTGGGTATCAAATCTAGTCCCAGTTAGGAAAAAAATGGAGATGTAAGACTGTGTGTAGATTTCAGAGATCTAAATAGAGCATTTCTGAAAGACCACTATCCCTTGCCCTGCATGGAACAAATTCTGCAAACTATGGCTGGATCAGAGAGGTTTTCTTTACTTGATGGTTTCTATGGGTATAATCAAATTTGGCTAGCTGAGGAAGACCAGTACAAAACTGCTTTCACTACCAAATGGAGGACATTTGCCTATGCGAAGATGCCATTCGGCTTATCAAATGCAGGAGCCACCTTTCAACGAGCTATGGATTTAGCCTTTGGTGAACTTATAAACAAGGTCATCCTAGTCTATCTGGACGACCTCACTGTTTTTTCAAAAAATGTTGATGATCATTTTGATCATTTAGAATCTGTCTTCAAGAAATGTCAGGATTTTGGGATATCATTGAATCTCAAGAAATGTATTTTTGCTGTACCTCAGGGTAAACTGTTGGGGCACATAGTATATAAGGAAAGAGTTTATATAGATCCCGAGAGAATCGCAGCTATAATGGACTTACCTCTCCCAATAAATAAAAAAGCAAGTCCAGTCTTTTTTGGAGAAGATCAATTTTGTCAGTAAATTCATATCTGATTTTACAGGCTTGGTTAGACCAATGACACTCTTGCTAAAGAAAAACCTGGTCTTCAAATGGACTACAGAAAGAAGCAAGCATTCGAAGAGGTCAAGAAGGCTATCTCAGCAGCCCCAGTGCTCAAGAACCCAAATTTTTCCAAACCCTTCGTAATGTATGTCTATGGAGGAGAGTCAAGTATTGCTGTTGTCTTGACTCAAAAGAACGACAGGCTAGAGGGGGAGCACCCAATAGCCTTTTTCTCAAGAACTCTCAGAGAGTATGAGACCAAGTACAATTTTGTGGAAAGACAAGCCTATACCATTGTAAAAGCCCTCAAGAAATTCATGCATTTGATATCAGGAAACAAAATTCTGATACTTGTAGCTCACCCAAGTGTCAAGGAATATATCATGGAGGGGGAAATTACTGAGAAAAGAGCCAATTGGATCACTAAGATCCTTGAATATGATGTAGAGGTCAGACCCACCAAGCTGGTCAGAGGCAGGGGGTTGTGCCAATATATAACCCAAGAGCTTGAAAAGATGTTACCTGAGGAAGCAGATCCAGAAGGAGAGACGGAGACGGTGATAAAATTGCAAGAGGTTGATCAGGAATCATGGGTCACAAGCAGGATTCAATTTATGAAAAATGGAGTTTATCCGAGAGAACTCCCTCGAAACAAGAGGAGATATTATAGGATATAGGGAGTTCATTTTGTTTTAATTGAACAAGTCCTTTTCAGAAGAAATTCTGATGGGAAATTGTTAAGATGTGTAGAACAGGTTGAAGCTCAAAGAATACTACACGAAATGCATCATGAAATATCAGGGGGCCATTTTTCTGCAAAGACCACAGCCATAAAGATAAGTGAGGCAGGGTATTTCTAGCCTACTTTATTTGCAGATTGTTATCAGCTGGTTAAAAAATGTCAATCCTGCCAGTATTATATGGGGATGAGGAGGAATGCAGCCATGCCCCTTAGTCCTATAGTTGTGGATGAACCTTTCGCTCAATGGGGTCTTGACTTCATTGGAATGATAAATCTAGCGTCCAGCATGGGTCACAAATGGATATTAACTGCCACAGATTATTTCACCAGATGGACCGAAGCAGTCCCACTTAAAGAAGCGACAGAGAATGTGATCCTAGATTTTCTAGGGGGTATCACTACTCGCTTTGGGGCTCCCCGCACCATCATTTCGGATAATGCTAAAGCATTCTTGGGGTCTAAAGTATCCGACTTTGCATTGAGACATGGAATATATTTGAAAACTTCATCTAACTATTACCTTCAACGTAATGGTCTTGCAGAATCAACCAACAAGACCCTGATAAGACTCATCAAAAGAGTAGGGGCTGATCATCACAAAGAGTGGCATAAAGTGCTTAATCTAGCATTATGGGATGATCGAATCACGCCTAAGCACGAATTGGTATATGGAAAGTCTGTTGTGATCCCCCTAAGTTTGGAAGTCTCTGCTCTCCAGTTGATCAAACAAATTGAAATCGAAGAAAATGGCCCCATGCAGGTCAGACTCGTAGAACTTCTGGAAGTTCAGGAAAATAGGGATATAGCCCATGATTCATTGATCAAGCATCAGGGAATGGTTAAGAACTGTTTTGATAAAAGGACTTCGAATCCTAATTTTGAGGTGGGCTCAATCGTTTTAAAATGGGATGCAAGGGCCGCCAAGCCGTGTCAGCATACCAAATTCGAAGCACTATAGACTGGCCCATATAAAATCCGCGCGTGCAAGCAGAAGAATTCTTTTGAGCTAGAGTCGATGGAAGGAGAACCTGAAGAGATTCTTGTAAACAGAATCTATTTGAAACATTTCAATTGACTTGGGTCTCTCATGTATTATAGTTAAATAATTTATCTTTCTCGCTTTTTTTTTTTTGTTTTCCCGCTTTTCTTTTAAATAAGTGTTTTAAACACATGTCGACGGCTCTTTTGAAGCTGTAATTTTCACAATTTTGATCTAGCAGGAGGTGGAGTTTTCTTTTTGAGTAGGCTCAAAAGTCCTGAGAGTCGCCAGTAATTGTAGAGTAAATTTTTACTCTACGTTGCTTTCAAATTTTCAGTCGAGCACTGCAGTTTTAATTCTCGTATACCTTGGTCGTAGTGGCAGAGTTGGGGCAGAGCGCGAGTTCATTTTTTGTCTAGGTGTCGAAGTGCAGCGGAGGTCGCCAAGTGTCACTGTCCGAGCATGAGTCTTCTTTCTCCTCTTTTGTTTCTTTCGTTTCATTTTGCCTAAATATTTGAAATCAAGCGGAAACTGCCAAGTGTCGCTTTCCGAAACATGGGGCCGGCCAATTGGCGTCGTCCGAAGCATTTTTCGCAACTTAGGAAGGAAGCGGAATGTGCCACATATCAAATAGCTGCTAAACGGAAGCTTCCATGTGTCAGCATCTGTGTCTCATATCGGTACCCGCGTTTCTCCTTTTCGGCAAAGGTTTTCAAAGGGCTAGGGAGCAAGACGCAGCGAAAAGCGCCAGGTGGAAGTCGCGAAAGGCCCTGAACTACTTTTTTAAAGACACAGCGGAAGTCACCACGTGTCGGCACCCGAGAGACTTTGGTTCAACGCCTGGGTTCAATACTTTGGTTCAACACAAAAAGGCGTCATCTTATTTTGCTTAAGCGCCATAAAGCGGCGGATGCTGTCAAGTGTCGCCCTCCGAGCCCCTTCTTACTCCATCCCCGAAAAAAGCGGAAGACGCCACATACCCCTAGCAGGGGAAGTGGAAGATGCCACGTATCTTCCCAGAAGCAGCGGAGGTCACCACGTGTCAACTTCCGACAGACCATCTTCGAGTTTCATTGCTGAATAAAGATTGTGGTGGGCCTCGGGTGTTACTTCAAGAGTCTGTGGAAATTGCCAAGTGTCACCACCCGTATGAGTCTGATGTGTCTCGAGTGATACTACAGAACAGCCAAAGAGAAGCGGAGAGAGCCGCGTGTATTCGATGAATCCGGCGGAAAGCGCCAAGTGTCGTTTTCCTGTGCCTTCTAAGTAATAAGAGGATTTTCGAGAAATTGACTAAGTGTCCTCTCCCGTTTCAACATAACAAAGTGTTCCGTGTATCTGTTGCCACAAAGCGAAATGGAGGGAAAATCACCTGGCGTTAATTTGAGTAGATGGAACAGTTCATCGGGTAGATTTTTGGAGCCCCCAAAGCATTGAAAGTGCCATCTGTTTGTCCCCTGTGAGTGAAGGACGGAGAAGAATTGCACGAGAAAGGGGATGATGGAAGGAGTGATACGAGGCTATAAAAGAAGAATTGTAAGAGAGGAAGGGGGGAATTTTTCATAGTTTTAAATTTTCTAGAGTTTTTGGCCACTAATATCATTTGCTCTTGTCTCATTTTTCTTGAGTTGTAAAGTTGATGTAACTGTGCATGTTTCTGTGCCTTTTATATGGCTGAATGAATTAAGAAGATTGAACTCCATGCCTTGGTTGATGTTATCTGTGCCATTTGCAAAGTAGTCTATATTATATATTCTCTGGGGTTGTGATTAGGAATGTCATTTGCTTTTGTCTCGTTTTCTTGAATCGAAAGTTATACATAACTGTACGTGATTTCTATGCCTCTTATGTGATTGAAAGATTCTATTAAGAAGATTGAACACTATGCCTTTGTTGACATTCTCTGTATCTCAGCAAAAGAATTCCCTGTTGTGAGCCTCTGTTTCTGTTATTTCAATATTTTACATTGATCATGCACTTGTCTGCTCTTAAATGTACTTGAATCCTATAATAGTCTCGCTGTGCTCAGGTTAGGATTAGGATTACACTCAGGCGCATCGCCATAGTTAGGTTTCAGTTCCTGCATTTGCGTTTTGTTTAATTTCCTATCCCTTTTCCCCAACACCCAATACAAAAGAAGAGACCAGCTTCTCTAAAATCTGGAGGTTGTTTCAAGCCGCAATGTCCCACAGCTTGAAACTTCCCATTGTTGATTGATTAGAATCTAGCACAATTTTAAATCATCAACAATACTATCTTCACCTGTTAAGTTACTAAAGACATCCTAGAGAGTCTTTTCAAAGTTGATCTGATTAATTTGGCACAATATATCCCTAGTTAGTAAGCCCAATGTTGCTATTGCTCTTATCCCAGAGAGATTAAATTAATGAAGGTAGAGTGTAAGTTGCACATGTAGAGATGTGGAATCTATAACATCACCCAAGCATACGAAAGACCCTAAACAAGGAGAGAATTTGCTAGCAAGGAGGAGAGTCTTGAAGGTTAAGAGGAAAAATGGAGAAGAATGCCAAAGAAGACACATTTTCAAAACCAAGTGCAAAATAAAGAGTAAGCGTTGCAATGTCATGGTTGATAGTGAAAGTTCAGACAATTTAGTATCCACTGAAATGGTATGCAAGCTAAATTTGATGTGTACACAACACCCAAGACCACATAGAAGGTCTTCATTATTAAAGGGGCATGATATCACTTTAAGGGAATGTTATGAAGTGGATGTGCAATTTGGTAAATATTTGGTCAAGGTCTTGTGTGACATCTTATCCATGGATTTTTGTCATGTTTTGTTGGGAAGGCCATGGCAATTTCATAGTGAGATGTATGATGAAAGAGCTAACACCATGAGTGTTAAAGAGGATGGGCAAAGGTACACTTTAAGCCCCTTAAAGGGAAAGGATGACAAGGATGAACATAGGAGCCATCTTATCATGTGTGTTGAAGGAAGAGGTAGAAGCTCCTCTCGTATCCAAAACAAAGGCAAAGGAGGTTGAAGGGTTGCTTATTGCAGTTGGGAAGAAGATGGAACATGAAATTTTGTTGTCGATATAGGTGTGGACAACAAAGAAAGAGGAGGTGGTGTTGAGATTAGGCTAAGGAGGTCAACCCAATGTCAGTGGGGGTTCGAATGGAGATGGTGCAGAGAGTATTTGGTGGAGGACAGTTTGCAGTCTAGCGGTTGGTTCGAATATATGGAGACACCTCACGTGGTGGAAGGGCGCACTGTGGAGAAGGATGGTTCTACCATCTAGCCGAGAGTTGTGAGGATTAACCTCACACACTTACCACAAGTGTCTGATGCAAGGGCATCCGAGAAACCAAGTAATCTTGCATCACCCAAAATGATTATCAATGTTTGTAAGCATTCGGATCCATTTGACAACATGAAAACGACTTAAATAGATCTCTAAGCACTTTAGCAAACTCCTTTATGAGAGAAGTGGTTTCAGTCATGGAGGTGGAGAGTTCTTAGCCTCATGACAAAATCGCCCTACATTAACCGACAATTATAAAATTGCCGCTCTGCATTAAGCAACAGTTTCGCCTGCAACTACTGCACACTCCCAGTAACAACACAACAATGTTTGAGTATCCATTTTGAGTGTTTTCAATATCCATAGGGATTCCAAGATTCACTCCACATAGCACAAAAGGAACATGAAGGGTTCAAAGTAGGTAGGTTGGAGTTAGAGGAAGCTTACTAAGAGAATGAAGGTGCTTGGATATGAAGCACAAAGGAGCAGATAGTAGTGTTCAGTCCAAAAAGGGATTGTGTCACTATTCTCGTGTTGTAATCATGGGTAGAATGAATGAGTGTGGTGTGTGTATAATCTCTATACTTCTTCAAGAAAAATCAATTACATTGTGTTTGGTTTACAATCTCATTGATATGAAGCTTACGTCAAGGCTATATGATGAAATAAGGAGGTATATAAAAGCATAATTATGGTTATTATTGGCTGTACCCTGACCACACACTCATAAGAGTATAAGAAGCAATAGTATCACCTTTCCTCTTACCAAGGTGTGTCCCAGAGAAATTCACTGAGCAATAAATTCCCTTCCAATTGACTAAGATCATTTTTGGACTCTGCCAAAATGCTAAGGTGGGCATACTGCATACATCACCTATGATTCAAGGTAGGCAAGACTATATTTCAACAATAGCCCATTCTACACAATATATTATTAAGAATATTGGAATCTTAATTGATAATATTCCTAATATACAAGACCCATGTAGAATAGGCACATGCCCATTCTACATAGGTCCATAAGAATTTTATCAATTACGAAACAAGGAATCCATAGGATGAACCATAATAGAGTTTGAAGAATGCACACGCATGGAAAAGTTGTCAAGCCCTTAGATAACAAGAAGCACAAGTAGAAGACCTAATCCTAAGAAAGGCAAACAAAAGAAACTAGGATTTGAAAGTTTGCCTACTAAAACCCTAAAAAATATAGACACCAATGAAGGAGGAATCATAATTCAAATCTGAAAATCAGATTTTATTGTAAAAATATGAAACCCTAAGGCAAAAAGTATAGAGTTTATTGTGCCCAGTACAAAGATTGAATTCACCAAAATGTTTTAACTTATTTGAGATTTAGGTAATCTAAACAAGTATAAAACTATTGAAATTCAGATTGCACAAAATATAGCATTCACTATACATATTTGAATGTAAGAAGGAGATTGATTACACTTACTATTTATAGAAATGATCAAGTAAGAGAGAGATAAGACACTTAGCTAGTATTTTGTTCTATATTGTTCACTCCTTGTGTACAGTCATTTGAAATGCTTTGAAATAGCTTTGTGACTACTCAATTCAAGAAATAGACTGTCAAAATCTAGCAAGATGTTGCCAACAAAAGCCCAGACACTTATGATGACCAATATTGTCCACTATTTGTTGGTATCATCCTTGTGTATTATTTTGGTATGTTTTGCCACAAATCGTTGCGTCTGCCTATCTAGATGATTTATGTGTAATTTATGATCCTCGGTTATGTGCACATATCTAAATTTGTCTTTCTTTGCCTTGAAACACTGGCTCCATTTTCTACACCTAATTGATAAAAGCCATGGACATTTGTCAAAAGTAATGGGGATAAATATATGTAGTTACAAGGTTTTTGTTGTGTATTGTTTAAAGAAAGTGTGCATGTTTGAGAGGAGATTTTTTATTTTTTTGTGAATGCTCGTTGAAGGGTAATGTTGAAGAAATAAGTATGCATTCACAAAATTAATAAAATAATTTTTTTTCAAGTTCTTTTAATTGATAACATGAAAACATGACAACATGAAAACGACTTAAATAGATCTCTAAGCACTTTACTTGATAAACTTGAATAGGATTTGCACCTAGCCCCATCGTGTGGCTCATTATAACACTAAGCATGCCCAAAGACTTGAACCTAGACTCATTCAAATGTGATAATACCCAACAAGACTTGAACTCGGTTCATCATCATTTTAATCACTAGCTGGAAGATATCTACATTATTATGTGAGGTATAATTAATATTTGGACTATCACCCTAATTTTGTAAAATTATATTTAATGTTTATTATTAACAAAAGACATTCACCACAATTCCTCCTCAAAGTTTGTCAACTAGTAACAAGATTAGTTGAAATCAATTTTTTAGAGGAAAAATATTACTTGGGACACTGAGGCCATACATACATATGTCGAAAGTTCACTAATAGTAAGTCCCATGTTTATGAACCTTGCATTACACATATGGAACTCAACATATACTTATAAAGGACTTTATGTTAACTAGACCAAGGAAATGGAGTGCCCACCACCTTAGAAGTTTTAGAAAATCAGAATATTAAAAGAATTTATTAGTTATAATCATGATCAACTGCTAGTTTTCACAGTGCAATCAAATGACTCAACTTTGTGACAAATACTACACAATTAATTGTTTAATGGCTTCAATTGGGCATTGAATGTGCTTACACAGCAAGCATGGTAGCAACCAGATGGCAGCCTAGTTATCTGGTTTTTCTTAAAGATTTCCCATATTTCTCCCTTGGCAATTGTTTACAGCAATGCCTCTTGAGTGACTGTTTGCAATAATACCAATGGGAACTTATTATATCACTAAATTGCTCAAGCATCTTGTCCATGTATGCCATGAATCAATCTAGGATATTCCAATTGCATGTAAAGGATAAACATATAGAGAACAAAGCGTGAAGAAACTGTTTACAAATTCATCTTGGGAAGTTTCACAATACAACATGGAGAATTGTTCAGGAAGCATATGACATAACTTGAATCTTATTTGGGAGTATTCAACTTCAAAATTCAATTTATTTTGTATGAACAATTAGGCTTCCAAAGCTTTGGTACTGTGATTTTACAACTTTTAAGGATACAAGTGGGTCGAATCCAAGGCAAAGAGCTGTTCAAGTAGAACCTGTGGCAAATATAGTTTCTACTCTTGGAACTAAACTTTCTGCTGTGTGATAAGAACGAGAAGGCCTTGTTGACCGAGCAGAATTTCATTCAAGAATCTGATAATGGCAAACCACACGACAGGGGAGACATCAACTCCAGCAACAGGAGGAATTAACTTACATGTAGGACTAAGAAATGGCTCTGTGGGTGCATAGTCTATGACATATGGAAACTTTCCCACAGTAATTTTCGGATACCACGACATAACTATCCTCACAATGAAGAGAATATTGAAGGCTGAAAACAGAGGACCTAATACATTTATTGCAATTTTTGTTGTTGATGGATCCAAGTCGCCAAGCATAATTCCATGGATGCCCCCCACCATTTCATAAACTCCAAAGAGAGGGATTTAACTAGCCGTATCAGAAAAGAATAATCCAGAATGAACAATACCAATTCCCAGCAGAATAACCATATTTTGGAAGGAAACACTTTTTACCTTGTTATTCTTAATTGTTTCCTTTTCAGTTTCCTTGAAAAAACTAGAAACAAAGCTCAAACCTCTTGTCAAAAGTCTGTTTTCCACGTGGTACTTCTGCCAATGAAACCAAGTCAAACAGGTTATACAATCAGCTATTGCATAGAAGAAAAACTCATTTTACTATACTGGATGGCATTGGATATGATAAGGCAGCGGAAGAAGTTATTGGGAGCTGAGCATTTCAGGTGGGGAACTGCAAGTTTTTTAAATTTTAGGATTCTCCAGTCTATCAAGACTAACGTTTTCAATAGAATATATAACACACAACATGCATGAACCAAAACACTTATAAATAATTATTTATTAAAGAATAGACTAACAGATTGAATGCAGTTTCCATTATAGTAGCTTTTCCAAAGCATTCTTTTATGATTTTCACCAGGTTCTATGGCTAGTTTGAAATGTAAGCTTCCTTTTTTAAAGTATCACATTTCAAATGTATGAAGGTTTTAGAAAGGAATCCACCATACAGATAACCAGATTCGCAAGATTTCGTTAGAAAAATGATCCTAGTGGATCCTATAATCATCCAATAATCCTACATCCTTCTGACCCAGTTTTGGAACTGGATTTAGATGGATCCAGTTACCTAACAGTAAATGAAATGAGAAAGCTTAGGCATATTAATAGTTAGAGGAAACATGCTAGTGCCAAAGAATGTCAAAACATCAACAAAATGTGTAAAATGTGCAAACGAGAAAGTGAGACTCAATGACTATTTTAATTAAAAAAAATGATAAATACACAATGCCCTCAACAAGTGAATGTAGCATAATTTCCAAGGATCACGCTGTACACTCGCTCTTTTGAACAGAGAATGATGTCATTATACTTTTGCATGCCAATATTAGAGGTCAAACTCAGGGCTCCTCAGCTGAAATAGCATATTATGATTGAGCAGGCATGTGTATTTCTTCAATGTACTCCAGAGGTAACATGCATTTATTACGGTGTGACATACTCAAAGAGGTACAGTTGGCCTTTAAGTGGTTCATCCAATCTTTGGAATACTTATTTTGTAGTCCCAGAAGGTACAATGGATCAATCCCTCAGCTATTTCTCAAGCATCCTAAAGCAAACTCACTGCTCACCTTTGTGAAAGTACTCTTTGAGAGGAAGAATCATCCCAAAGGCTAGTTTGACCGGAATATGTCCTTTACAGTTGGAATACAAGCAATGTATGGTGGGGTGACTGAAAAACTCTAATTATACACCCATTTGCCAGTTGTCTGAATTATGCATTTCTCTATTACATTTCTGATTGCTGATAAGTAAGCTCAACTGCATATTGATCTCTGTCTGCCATTTCCAGTGTTCATACGATGCAATTCACAACCACTACCTGAAGTTGAAATGTATCCAGAATGTAATCTATTGTATTATATATGGTATGCCACCTTGCTAACATAAATCATGATATGGCAGGATATGTCCTTAATAGCATGACAAAACTGTGTTAGTGCTTTGTCTTGGGCTATTAAATACAAATAGCTGTGGTGGTTAAGGTGAAGGGGGCAATCACTTGAGAGAATCTATTGGAACTAATCACCAGATAACTAGCCCTTGTTCATCTGTAAAAATGGATCCAAAAATGAGCAAAGGATGGAAGCTTAGAAAAGTAAAAAGGCGAGGTCGTACTTGCGTCTAAAATGATTAAAGTATTGCTTTGATATTGTGTAATTCTACATGTTGCCACTCAAGATGTTTGCATGGCAAAAAAAATCAATACGTAATAAAATTATACACTACCAGTGAATTTGAGGCACTTGTGCCAGCAAGTTTCAACTGTGTACCAAAGTCCACGAGGGTTCCAAAGAAGCATAAGAAGGATGTCCTAAACGACTCTAAAATCCCTATATTAAATAAGCCTATGGATTAATAGGCTTTAAGTGACCTTCCAGGAAGTACTGGTGTTGCTGCCTTTGCATATTCTTGAACCTTGCCATCTCCAAATCAAATTAAGATCCTGAGGTGAAAGGTTCCTTTGTGACGCATTCTAAGATCCTTAAGTTTCTTCTTGTGTGTTAATACGCTAATATGTGCTTGTTGAAATAGTTGTATTCCAAATGTACACTTTTGGGTTTGTATCAACCAGACGAAGGAATGGATCCTTTTGAAACTGAATCTAAAAGTTGATGCTATCTAAAAACTCCATTGTAATAAAATTTTGCACCTGGCTATTAACATTGTTATTCTTATCAAAAAAACTATCATTTTGACATGCCAAGAAATTCATAAATGCTTCAAAAAAACATCATCAAATATATAATAAACTATATCCGTCTTGTAATGTTTCCC
The DNA here is from genome assembly GCA_037957365.1 of Torreya grandis. Taxonomy (NCBI): domain Eukaryota; kingdom Viridiplantae; phylum Streptophyta; class Pinopsida; order Cupressales; family Taxaceae; genus Torreya; species Torreya grandis. Next base: position 199,805 of record JARHVA010004421.1, read on the forward strand.
TTTTGGGGGCTAAAATACCAAATAAGGGTTTTTCCTAAAATCCCAATATTATGCAAATAAATTTTAAATTCTAAAATTTGAAAAATCAACCAACCCTAGCTGAAAAATGAAACCTTAACACACCCAATCTCACCAAACCCTTGGTGCCAAAGTACAAGGGATAAATAGACAATTTTCAACAATTGATTCACTCTTAATTCACCCCGAAACATGCAAATATGAGTAACTAAAAATTAATGAAAGCGTAGTTTTTTTCAATTGAATGAAGATAAATTTATGATATGTTTGCTGAAAAATATCTAATTTTACTCAAAAAACAGCAGCTATTCTCTCTCCAAAATCCTCCTCAAACCCTTGCAATCATCATAGAAAAATGCTAAAATTATCTAAATAATTCCAGCTCATTTCTAGGGCACCAAAAGTGACCAAACAACCTCCCAAGTGAAGTCGCCCTAGGTCAAAACGCTACAATAAAATCAAAATTAAATATTCTTCACAAAGTAAATCTAGGGCACCCTCAAGGACCTTCCGAGCTTGCCTAACCAAATCGCAACAATTAAGAAAAATCATAAATTATTTATGAAGCCCAAATCATCATTTTATGAAGTTAAATTCACCATAAAACTCTGTCAAATTAATAAATAATAATTCAAAAAATTATTATTTATTTTTCGAATTACATAACCCTTAACAACCTTGCCAATCATCCAACAAATTCAAAGCCACACTTCAAAAAATTAGCAATAAATTCCAGCAACTAGTTTTGAGCAACAGTTAGGAAAAATCATAAATTATTTATGAAGCCCAAATCATCATTTTATGAAAGTTAAATTCACCATAAAATTCTGTCAAATTAATAAATAATAATTCAAAAAATTATTATTTATTTTTCGAATTAAATAACCCTTGACAACCTTGCCAATCATCCAACAAATTCAACGCCACACTTCAAAAAATTAACAATAAATTCCATCAACTAGTTTTGAGTAATTAGACAACCAATTTGTCCTCAAAACCCTCTCCAAAGATCACCAAGGCAAATCGCCCCACTCCTAGGGCAAGCAACAAAATATTCCTTTGAAAAGTGGTGTCAAAAAACATCTTTTTGTTGATAAATCAACTCGAAACCACGAGAACAACTATTGGGCATCCATCCCAATCATTCTTCAAGCATTAAGATTCACAAAATAATATTCAACATATCTAGAATAAGAACACCTTGTATTTGTACTCTCCAAAGGGGGGCGAACCACTTTGGAGGGGTAAAATACCTCATAACACCTCCTTGCCGACTTATTAAGATATCTTCTCTTTTCTTTGTTAATCTCCCAAACTGACATTCCTCTTTTCCCAAAAATAATATTAAATTACTTGCCTTAATAACAAATAGTAATTAAAATTACTTTTAAGCAATAGTCCAATAATTATTTATCCTTTTAATTACCATAGTGGTAAAAACCACTTTTAAAAATATTATATTAATCAATTAGAATTGTCTTATATGGATAAATGATAAAAATCACTATTCGGACAATCATTATTTATTTAATAAAATAAAACCTCAAAAGTGATCACTTAGTCTATGGGAAAAATAGACTAAAGGTCTTCAGTTCCTATTCATAAATGATCCAAAAATAGAGACATTACAGTCCTCTCTCCCCACAAATGTTTGCCATTAAGCAATTGCAAACTCGGATGCTTCATGATTGACTCACTTTTGCAAGTGGCATCCTCAAATGGCAAGTCCTTCCATCTAATCAAATATTCCTTGATGCTATGGTTCTTTAGCTTCTTCTCACGTACCTCAATGATAGAATCCGGAATCAAGATTAATTTGCCCTCTTCATCCAACGGGGCAGCCATAAAGAAGCAGTAGTATGCTGCCCAACAACCCTTTTGAGACAAGAGACATGGAACACATTGTGTATCGTACCATTTTTTGGAGGCTCCAACTCATATGCTACTTTGCCCACCTTGTTCTTCATCTTATATGGCCCATAAAAACGTGGTTTTAACTTTTCAGAACCACTTTGTTTGAGAAAAGATTGCCTATAGGGTTGCAACCTCAAAAAGACCCAATCTCCCTCCTCAAATGACCTCTCAATCCTATGCTAGTCCGCATACAACTTCTGTTGGTTTTGAGCATGTTGTAGGTTCTCTTTTAGTTCATGATGTCATAACCCTGTTGCACCAAATCTTTTGCTCCCGGTACTCTACTATCTGTTAGAATTAAATCAATGAAGAAAAGTGCATCATAACCATAAAGTGCTTTGAAAGGAGTCATACCTATAGATGCATAAAAAGTTGTGTTATAACAATGTTCAGCCATATGCAACCATTTTACCCATGTTGTTTGCTGCCCCAAAACATAGTTCCTTAAACACCCTTCCAACCATTTATTTACAATTTCTGTTTGTCCATCGGTTTATGGATGATAATTGATGCTAGGTGTGAGTTTAGTACCTATCAAATGAAAGAGCTCTTGCCAAAATAAACTCATGAACCTGTTGTCCCTGTCACTTACAATGTTTTTGGGCAACCCATTCAATTTAAACACTTCTCTAAAAAACACATCAACAAGCATAGGAGCATTGCACTTGGCTAGAAGTGGATAAAAATGACCATATTTTGTGAGTCTATCAACGATAACATATAAACAATTCTTACCTTGAACCATAGGCAATCCGGTAATGAAATCCAAGGAGATACTTTCCCACTTTTGTGAGGGAATAAAAAGGGGTTGCAAGAGACCAGCTAAAAACTCATGCTCGCTTTTATTTTTTTGACATACCAAACATTCTTGAATGTACTTAAGTACCTGCTTCTTCAAGCCCTTCCAATAGAACCTCTCTTTCACAAGCTTGTAGGTCTTGAAATACCCTTGGTGACCAGCCAATGGAGTGTCATGGGCAGCCCTTAAAACCATGTGCTTTACCTTAGATTTAGGTACCAAATAAACCCTATCTTTGTAAGTATAAACCCATCTAAAATTCTACGCCTTTCATCAACAATTACCCCTTCAAGCAAAAGTCACTAGCAAACTATTCTTTAGCATATTCCATGGTAATCAACTCTTTCCAACCTACTGTTATAAACGACATAGAACAAAAATCTACATCCTCTTGTAAAACTTTACAACATGAAGAATTTACTTCAGAGGACCCATTAATCATACCTTGAAGAGTCACCCACCTTGAATTTGAGTCTCAAGCTTTTATAGTTGAGGGTGAATTCCCCTGATGAATGCATCCATTGGATCCCAAGCACAAGATCCATATCCCCTATGTCAATCATGTAAAAATCATCACATACCTCATTCCCCTAGCGAAATGGTGAGCTTGGCAATTCTTTTGGTGCATGGTAGGGAAAATCCATACGCTATTGTCACTTTGAATCCTTTCACATCTTCTCTTTCAAGATCTAACTTAGCTACCAAATTTGTACCAATGAAATTGTGGGTAGCCCCACTATCAATCAAAATGGTTACCTTGTGTCCCTTTAATGTCCCACTCACCCAGAAAGGATGATACTTTGGTGCCCCGAAAAAAGTAGCAAAAGTGCTGCCTATTTCTTGATTGTCCCCCTCATGTACACACTCATCAACAACATTTTCATTTTCCTCAACATTTGTATCAATAAAATCAAAATCTGAATCATCATCAATTACCTCAATGTAATGGACTTGGCCTTTGCCCATACAATGGTGACCTTTGGTTCATGGATCTTTGCAAGTGAAGTACAAACCTTTAGAGTTGCATCCTTCATATTGTTGTTATAGGGTAGCGCTTTATGTGGAGGAACATAGGGCTGAAAAGGCTTCTTTGGTGGCATATTTGGTGCTGCCCTAGGCTGCCCACTTGGTGCCTTTGGTGGCCCAATAAAATCAGACCTTGGCTGCCCTGTATTTCCCACTTTTGGTAGTGAATAAGTGGCTATCTTTGGTTGTTTTTTTTTGCCAAACATTGCCTCTGTACGCTGAACGTTTTAGATCTAAAGCTTTAGTAATTGTATCTTGCAAAGGAAGAGGTTTAAAAGCTTTTACCAAACCTCTCAAAGGCTCAATCAAACTCTCCATAAAGAAAACAACCAACCTTCTTTCACTAACATCCGGTACCATGACGGAAATCTTTTGAAAATTAGCAACATACCTTTCAACATCATGATCTTGATTAAGTTGTGCCAACTCACGAAAGTGGATTTCCGGATCTCTTCTATCAAACCTCTCCATTATCCTCTTGCTAAATTCTTCTAATGTAGTAATAGATTCATGGCCTTATATGATCATGCCATGAAACCACAACTCATGAGCAACATCCTCCAAGTGTAGCGTGACAAATTTGAAAGCCTCATCTTCAAACATAAGGTCGAGTGATAAATAAGTTTTCAATTTCTGCAACCACGATCTCACTGGAAGTTTATCAATACCATCAAAATTAAGGAGAGAAACCTTACCCAACTTTTGTTGCAAATCTCTTCGAGGTTGAATGCTTGGTCCTCTTGATTTTGTCCCATTCTTCATTTCATAAAAATCATGAAAAGACAAGAGTGCTTGTGTGTCAAAACTGAGGGCTGCATACTCTTATTGACATGTATCAAGTGGGTCACACATTGGTGTCTGAATCTCAATCATTGGTTCTCTTTGCAAAAACGTAGCCTTGTATAATTTAAGAGAGGGTTTGGTGGAAACCTTCTCATTGTTAATCAAATTTTCTTATCCATTGAAGGGATGGCTCTTGCTTGGAGCTATAGTAGCCTTCAACATAGCTACAAATTGCATACCCAATGTATGCTAAAGATCATTTTGGCTCTCTTTGATCAAGCCCTACAAAAACTTAACATGTTTTGAAGTAAACCCTTGGTAATCCATGGCTTTTCCTCTTTTCTAATAATACAAAATATTTTTATTTGCTTACATCCAAATTTACACATAAGATCTCACAAGTGCACCAAATCGATGCTCTGATACCACTGTAATGTCATAATTTTAGGCTAGAAGATCAAATAAGGGTTTTTCTTAAAATCCAAATATTATGCAAATAAATTTTGAATTTTGAAATTTGAAAAATCTACCAACCCTAGCTAAAAAATGAAGCTTCAACACACCCAATCTCACCAAACCCTTGGCACCAAGTACAAAGAATAAATAGACAATTTTTAGCAATTGATTCACCCTTAATTCACCTGGAAACATGCAAATATGAGTAACAATTAAAAATTAATGAAAGTGTACCTTTTTTCCACTTGAATGAAAATAAATTTCTAATATATGCTTGATGAAAAATATCTGATTTTACTCAAAAAAACAGCAATTGTTCTCTCTCTAAAATCCTCAAACCCTTGGAATCATCATTAAAAAAAATGCCAAAATTGTCTAAATAATTTCAGCTCTTTTCTAGGGCACCCAAAGTGACCAAACAACCTCCCAAGTAAAATCACCCTAAGTCAAAACGCTGCAATAAAATCAGAATTAAATATTCTTCACAAACTAAGGTCTAGGGCACTTTCAAGAACCTTCCAGGCTTACCTAACCAAATCACCATAGTTAGAAAAAATCATAAATTATTCATAAAGCCCAAATCATCATTTCACGAAGTCAAATTCACCATAAAATCATGTCAAATAAATAATAATAATTCAAAAAATTATTATTTATTTTTCCAATTAAATAATTCTTGACAACCTTGCCAATCATCCAACAAATTCAATGCCACATTTTAGAAAATTAGCAATAAATTTCAGCAACTAGTTTTGAGCAATTGGACACCCAATTTGTCCTCAAAACCCTCTCCAAAGATCACCAAGGCAAATCGCCCCACTCCTAGGACAAGCAAAAAAATATTCTTTTGAAATATGGTGTCAAAAAACATTTTTTTATTGATAATATCAACTCAAAACCGCGGGAGCAATAATTGGGCATACATCCCAATCATTCTTCAAGCATGAAGATTCACAAAATAATATTCGACATATCTAGAATAATCTCCACCTTGTATGAGTACTCTCCAAAGGGGGCGAACCACTTTAGGGAGGTAAAATACCTCAAAACACCTCCTTGCCGACTTATTGAGATATTTTTTCTTTTCTTTGTTCATCTCCCAAATCGAATTCCTCTTTTTCCAAAAATAATATTAAATTAATTGCCTTAATAATAAATAGTAATTAAAATTACTTTTAGACAATACTCCAATAATTATTTATCCTTTTAATTAACATAGTGGTAAAAACCACTTTTTAAAATATTCTATTAATCAACTAGAATTGTCTTATATGGATAAACAATAAAAATCACTATTCGGGCAATCATAATTAATTAATAAAATAAAACCCCAAAAGTGATCATTTAATCTATGGGGAAATTAGACTAAAGGTCTTCAATCCCTGTTCATAAGTGATCCGAAAATCGGGACATTATAGTTCAATAAATAATCTAAAACATATTCATAATCTTCAGATCTTATAATTGTAGTTAATACAATATCTTTAGTTTCACATTCTTGGTTGGCACTGTAAAAACCAACATTCTTGAAAAAACTATATGATTTACCAATTAAAAAAATATGCATGTGGTTAGAAGCTTAAGAAATTCACAACATGAAACAAACATTGTTAAAACTTAATATGTACTATAGATCCTACATATTAGGATTGCCAAAATGCCATGTAAACATTTAGCAAACATCTAAACTCTAAAAGTAATGAATGACAAAACGCATTCCCTTGGGAGAAAGAACTTCCACTAAAATCCCATTTTTTACAGCCTAAAACATTTGTGTATGATTTGACTAATACCAAATATTGTTTGGTCCATATATCACAAAAGATAGATGTTGGAATGTTACAAGAAACTAATTTCGCTTTTAAAGAAACAATCTATATGGCCGAGACAAAAACACATCTGCAATTGCTCCACAATTGAACTAGCACGGCTGAAGTGCGATGGCAAAGGCATTGCCAAAGTATATGGAAATTGTAGTCTTCTTTCAAGCACAAAGTCTTGGGGTGGCTTGTGCTCCACCAAGGTTTGGCTATCAAATCAAGGTTGCACAAGGTTTGCACCATAGATTCTTTATGTAGTTGTGGGAAAGAGGAATCAGTTGGTTGTGTCCTCTAGAGTTGTGCTTCTGCCAATACATTTTGGGCAGGGTTACAAGTTGAAATCAATAATGTTTTCATATTCCTCCTGCTTTCTTGGTGTGGTCCTCTCCTTGGGCACATGTATTGAAATTACTATACCACTTGAGTAGAATAATAGCAATAGGTCACAATATGATTGAAATAAAATAGAATACTTGAATAATTATAAATTATGAGCCACTTTGAGGGGGAAACCTCCACAACCTTACAATAAGAATAGAATTCGCAATATGGTGATCTAATACTAACCACTACCTCATATACTACCAATACGAATTTATATAAATGATCATACGACTTAATTCAAGGTTATGCTAGTCATAAGCTGGCCAACGTAACCCAATACACACTATTGGCTAAGGACGTAGCATGCTCCTCCCCTTCAAACTAACATTGTCCTCAATGTTGACAATCATTGGATGCTTCTGCAGGAATGTTTCATCTTACCATGTCGCATCTTCATTGGCCAGATTCTTCCACTTGATTAGATATTCTATAATTACCTTCTTCCTCGACCTTTCATGTCTGAAGTATTTCGTCAAGTTCCAAAATAATTCTTCCCTCCTCATTAAGCTTTGGTAACTCTTTCTAATTTAAAACTCTTTGTCCAATTACCTTCTTTAAGCAAGAAACATAGAATAATGGATGTATTTTTGCTAACGGGGGTAACTTATGTTGGTGTTGAGTGTGTTCCCCGATTACTTGAACCCATGGTTGTACCTTCAAGGATGAGATGATGGATGGTGGCTTGTAACCATAAAATTCCCTGAATGGAGACATCATGGAAGAAGTATCTCTTTTAGGTGGCAATTCTTTCATCATATCCCCAAATACTATTGAGTGCCCATCTACATTTTCCTATCGATCTACTGGTGTAGGAACCTTTGATTTTTGTGCAACTAACATATTAAGTTATTAGCTAAGAATTCCCAGTGATTACAATTGGCATCACAAATTGGAGATGATATGGAACCGATCGCAACATCTCCAATTAGTGATGCCAATTCTAATCACTGGGAATTCTCAGTTAATAACCTAATATGTTAGTTGCACAAAAGTCAAAGGTTCTTACACCACTAGATCGATAGGAAATTGTAGATGGGCACTCAATAGTATTTGGGGATATGATGAAAGAATTGCCACCTAAAAGAAATTGATAGCAATTGTGAGTAGCCAATTGTGTACTAATGCTAGCCATATCTCCTCACATATTAGCCATATCTCCTCACATATTAGCCATATCTCCTTTCATGTTGTATATACTATCATCCAGGTCACGCACTGTCTCATCCAGCAAAGAAAACATCATAGTAGAAGTACCCAATGATTCAGACTCAGAGTCTATCTTGTTAGGAGGTTTCCCTGGTGTGTATGCATTCTTTCCCTATCATGTTGAGGATTGACAATGTAGAATTTGATTTGACTGAACTTTGACCAACAAATTTCAGAGTTAGGTCGGCCTCAAATCCAAAAATTGAAAGAACAAACACCACTAGATTTTTGTGAGCTTTCCAAAAATGTAAAGAAATCAGAATAATTCCTAAAATTGCACCTTGTAGAACAAATTATGAAATACCCTAAAATCGCAATAGCTTACTCAAAAATGATCAAATAACCATAAATTTTTTCCTATGGCTTCATTCCATAGTTTTCTGACTTTTGTAACAGAATTGTAGAAAAAATCCTAAAATTGTGGCCTATAGAACAAATTTAGGAAAAACCCAAATATTGTAATAACTCGCTAAAAATTGATCACAAAACCCTAAAGTTTTTAGGGTAGCTTCCTTGAATGATTCTCCAACTTCAATAAAAAAAAATGTAGGCAAATTTGCAATGGTATGCAAGACATAGATGAATCTTCACTTTTAGGGTTTTGACCGCACTTTTGCCCAAACCAAAGCTCCGATACCCCACTTGTAATGAAATTACTATATCACTTAAATAGAATAATAGCAATAGATCACAATATGATTGAAATCTACGTTGCCAATATGGATACGGGTACAAGAATCAGATACGGGGATTTTTTGGGGGCTTGGATATGTTTTTGGATACAGTCGTACAAAAATATATGTATAAAATTTAAATTATAAAAAATATAAGCAAATAAGCAAATTAACCACATAATATGCATAGAGGAAACAAAATAAGTTAAATATCCACAAAACATACTCATAGTTCAATGTCGAATATCGTAATATTCAATGGTCGAACTTATATATAATAATGTCTTAAAATATGGGAAGTTCCCCAAGGGCCAAAGAAAATCCCAGCAACTAACAAGGATATGTCTAGAATATTTGACTTCTAAACAGTGTTCCAAAGTTTATGGTTTTTTGTCATATGCCATTTCTCCTTTGAAAGTTGTATGATTACACAACGTTACCAAATACTTTACTTGAATGGGTTCTATAATTTTACTAACATCACTTGTTTTGTACAAGACATATCAAACTCAATCCCCACAAATATAATTTGGCCCTTGGGGAGCTTCCCATGTTTTAAGACATTCACATATTTGGAATGTTTATAGGCAACGATCCTCCCCAAGAGCCAAAGAAAATCAGAGAACGCACATCACGAACAATAATGCACAGCATGAAAAATGCTTAAGGCAAAATCTAAACAGAAGGAAAATACTGCACAGCAGATTTGAATGCACCTCTTTTGTCTGCAAATTCCTCGGACCTCTTCACAATTGATGAATTTTTTGGCAAAGAAATTTTTTTTAGGGTTTCCTTACACAATTGAAAAAAAAATCTGGATACAGGATGGATATGGGCAAGGGCATATCCTGCCCGTATCCCCAACGTATACATATTGGATACGAGACGTACCCATATCAGGGAAGGGCGCATATCCGGTAACATAGATTGAAATAAAGCAGATTACTTGAATAAATGTTGAGCCACTTTGAGGGGGCAACTCCACAACCTTACAATAAGAACATAATTTGCAATATGATAATCTAATACTAACCACTACCTCCTATATATACCCTACTTATGCTATGGAGACTACCTCTGCTGACCCTACTACCAATATGAAGCTATATAAATAATCTAATGACTTAATTAAAGGTTATGCTAGTCATAAGTCGGCCCACATAACCCAATACACACTAATGACTAAGGGCGTAACAGCACACTTGGATGATCAAGGATAGCTACAAATCCTTGTGGCATACAATTCCATTGTCTGCAATAAGTTTTGTGTGGACGTTAATATGTGAGGAAATTTTTCATGAGGACCATTCCCCACTCAATTTAGGGAAGTTGGATTTGGTTATGCCTGTCGAAGTCAAGATTGTGTGTTTCCACCAAGATGTTAAGTCTACGCCTCTTAGTGCAAGCTCAGATGTTGGTTGTTATGGCATTTATAGGGAGAGATTTCTCCTAGAACCCTGTTGTGAAAGTAATACTATTTTCCAGTTCTAATATAAGTAGCGTTTCTCCAAAAAACAAAGGAGCCTTTTATTGGTCAAGTATATTTTCTAAAGTTGGATCCTGCTATCATTTTTGAAGACCTATTTGCAGCATATTTCAAGCAAAAATTATCAAGATTGAAGACAAATGAGGAAGTTTTCATAAATAAGTGTTCCAAATTGTTTTTATTGGTTCTGTTCATGCTTAGTATTCAGTGGTTCAATCATTTTCACCCCTTTTTTTCTAAGTTATGGACACTACATATTTTTAATGGACCATGTATTTGGAAAACTCAGTTTCTATATGTACTTACATTTCTTCATGTTTGATCATAAACTTGTAACTTGCAACTATGAGGGTATATTGGAATTGAGTTTTTGTGCATAATCGTTAGAAAAAACATGCCCCTGTCTAGGCTCATGAAACCAAGTGAAACTGTTTATACAGATGGGATGCTAGTTCTCATAAGGCAAGGTTGTTCCTTCTAATCTAGTGGGCGGAGTGATAATTGTGCCAACCAAGGAACTGACAACCTGTGGTAACAATCAGATCACAAGATAACAAATCTCTGAATCTCTATTCCATGCACCAACCACCATCCAATGAACTCTTCTTAGACAATAGTCAATCCATCCTCCCTCACCTCTAATGTGTTGCGTTAACCCAATTCAAATAAATGTATAAATTGTTGTTGCATCACCCTTGCCTCCTCTAGAGATATTATTATTGACATAATGTTTTACAACCACTCTACATGCCACCACATACCATTTGGGATAGAATGCAATGAAATGACCATGTGAGAATGATTTTCATCTTGTCCCACCTCTTTCATAAAGAAAGTCTATTACAAACCAATGTCTACTGTAAAAAAAATCTATTAAAAACCACATATGACGATGGGTATCTCTTAAAATTCATAGCCACATGGGCATCAGGAATCTAAGACCTCAACCAACTCATCTCCAAAACTAGCTTCAACTATCAAACAATAGCAGGTCTAGTGGGCATGATTGAGTGGTAAAGGCAGAACATTACCACCATGATGACCTGGGTTTAAATGTCACCACGGGAACCATTGAGCTTGATCCCCACTTCAAGGTGGCTATGTTAAAGCCGGCCAAAAAGCGCATGTTGAGGGATCCATTATAAATCCTCAGTCATCTACCTAAAGAAAAACTCTCTCTATTCTACACCTTTTACCTAGACCATGACATTTCTCACTATTTGGTAAAACCCAGTGTGGAAAACGTCTCTACAAAGCAAACAAAGAGGATTTTTTCTGTTCAAATGAATGTCTACAGTAGAATGGAGCCCTTCAAAGGGCGTGGATGCTACCCAGGCCTCCCTACACTCATCTGCGCTCTGAAACCTTTCCTCCAGTGCTTTTCCCTCTCTTTGAAATTGAAGTGAACCCAATGCACATCATTCGAACCCCATCTTGTACCCAAACAACGACGCTTCACTACCGGCTTGGGGTTCTTTTCTGTTCAAATGAATGTCTACAGTAGAATGGAGCCCTTCAAAGGATGTGGATGCTACTCAGGCCTCCCTCCACTCATCTACACTCTGAACCCTTGCCTCCAATGCTTTGCCCTCCCTTTGAATTTGAACTGGATCCAATACACGTCATTCGAACCCTATCATGTACTCAGATGGTGACGGTTCACTACTAGGTTGGGGTTCTGGAACGAACTAATCCCAGAAATAGAATTTCTCTGTTCTGAGCATGGAGTGGCATTTGTCTGTCTTTATGTGATCTTTCATGATCTTTTCCAGATCAGAGAGGTGGGATAAGTTCAGCACCCATCGCATCCATTGGAAGATGCATTGAATGCCAAATATGATCATAAAGATTACATTATCGAGAGCATTGGGAAAAGTAAGGCTCTGTGCATGGACGTGAGGTGGCTGATGGAGCTAAAAAGTCCATTTTAAATAGATTTGAAGATACCAAACAAGCTTCTAAGGTTTGTAATCAGTTATTAAAATTTAGTTTTGGATTAGAGTCGCTAGCAAACATTTCAATTATTGATGGTAGGATGGCTTTTGAACCTGTGTAGTGATGGAGCCTTCATTGAGTGGGTGCATAGTTGTCACAGACGCTAGCTATTTGTGTGCAATCATGTGTGGCTAGTTATTTAGTTGCAGAGAGGAATTAAAGTACCAAATCTTTATCCACTCAATAATGTATAATAGGCTGGATTCTATGAAGATTGAAGATCCTGTCCCTCCACATTCCAACCCTTGCCTTATCTCCAGGTAGAAAAAAGAGTACGGCAAAGGGCCTTTAAAGCTAAATGTAAATCTTGAGGGTCTTGACTTTGAACTTTTTTATTGAATTTAATCTTGGTGAAGCTTCATCTACAATTGCACCAAAGTTTTCTACTTCTTTTGCTTTATCATCAACTTCTACAGAAGCAGAAGCTAGCTCTGTGGCCTACAAACTTGAGGCCACTGGGTTTCAAAAGCATGATGATGTCTACCTTGATGAGGTGAAGATGATGTCTACCTTGATGAGGTGATGGTTCACTACTGGGTTGGGGTTCTGAAACGAACTGACTCCAGAATAAGAACAACTTTGTTCTGAGCATGGAGTGACATTTGTTGGTCTTTATGTGATCTTTCATGATCTTTTCCAGATGAGAGAGGTGGGATAAGTTCAGCACCCATTACATCTCTTAAGGATGCATTGAATCCAAAATATGATCATGAAGAATACATTATGAGAGCATTGGGAAGATTAAGGCTCCATACATGGACATGAGGGTGGCTGAAGGAGGTAAAAAATCCATTTTAAAGAGATTTGAAGATACCAAACAAGCTTCTAAGATTTTTAATCAGTTATTAAACTTTGGTTTTGGATTGGAGTCTTTGGCAAACATTTCAATTATTGATGATGGGCTTTTGGACCTGTGCAGTGATGGAGTCTTCACGGAGTGGGTACATAGTTGTTTGCGACACTAATTATTTGTGTGCTTTCACAGGCGGCTGGTTATTTAGCTGTAGGGAGCAATTAAACTACCATAGCTTTATCCACTCAACACTGTATAATAGACTGGATTCTAAGAAGATTGAAGATCTTGCCCATATACATTCGAACCTTTGCTTTATCTCCAGGTACAAAAAAAGAGTGTGGAAAAGAGCCTTTAAAGGAGTTGGATGTGAATCTGAAGGATATTGACTTGGATTTTTTTCTTGAATTTAATCTTGTTGAAGCTTCATCTACAATTGCACCATATTCTTCTACTTATTTTGTTTTATCATTGAATTTTATAGAAGCAGCAGCTAGCTCTAAGGCCTATGAGCTTGAGACCATTGGGTTTCAAATGCATGATGATGTCTAGCTTGATGATCTTGATGATCAGTATCTTTTGCTCCTTCAAGTAATGATTATATTTCCTATTGTATGAATTGAAGGTTTGATTGCATATACGATCATTGATTCATGTGCCTAAGGTCTATTATATTTAAATAAATGCAAAAATAATGTCACTTTTAGACATGTGATGTATATATATCCCTTGTTTCCAATTTTCGAGAATTTAAAAGGTGGCATTTGCAACAGCACATATGTAAACTCTTTATGTATCCCTGTTTCTTGTAAGTCATCACAGATGGTCCAGTTTTTTATGTATCCTTGTTTCTTTATGTATCCCCATTATAGTGTTTTTAGTTTGAATACATGATTTTAAATTGTCCAAGCCTAAAAGTGGTAGGTCATCACAGATGGTCCAGTGCTTCAGCCATTTGTTTGAGTCCTTTTGCCAACTTTTTATAGCTGCAGATGGGTTAAACACAAATATTGGGCAATGGTGGGAAGCCTATCCTCGCCAAGCTTAGCAAGTTCGTGTTTGTACGGCATACAGTGCTTTAATGATTTACTTTCAATGGGAAGGATAGCTGTTTCCACGAGCAGAATAGGATAAGGTGTATCATTCTTAACCTTGAAACTATCGATGGCAAATGGTATTTGAATTTACCTAGTTTTGTCCCAAGTTTTCGAGATATGCCTCCACTCCCACTTTGCAACCGTAGAGGACAAATGGTGTAACTAGGCTATAGAACAGTGCTTTCTTTTTATCTCAATTCCTGAGTTCAACAAGGTTGCAGTTGTTTTCTAAACCATAATAGGTTTTCAAACCTGCATAAATTCATTTTTCAATACTAAGGCTCCAATTCAATTTATGGCGAACATCAAGTCTTGCTTATTTTTAGGAACGAATAAGCCCAAGTGGGTGGTTATTTAAGGAAACTATAGGGTAAGTTGCTTTATTAGATTTTTCAATCATGATTTTGGTTTTATCAACATTTACCATTACAAGCAAATAGTGGATGTTAAAGGATTGTAGATGTATTGGTAAACTGCCGAAAATTACAAGCAAATATGTTGGGTTGGAGCTTGGTAATGCTCACCCTCACACTGTCGTTTCCTAGTGCATTGGGAATGCACCATGAAGGTTAGAGGAATTTGTTTTTTCTGCCAAATTTTCCTGAGACTTGCACCCAACCGTGTTTGGAGGTGGCCTGCATCATAGCAGCTGCTTTAACAAAGGAAACTTGCCAAGCAGCCCTTGAAGTTTTGAACCCAGGTCATCATTATGGCAATTGCTCTGTTTTGCCACTAGATCATGGCCCATCGGACTTACAAGAGAATCTAGTGTGATAAAACAGGCAAACAAGTATACTTTTATACAAAATGCTTGAAGAAAATCTTCAAGAGTATGTCTTAAAGATGATTATGAGAACTGAAGAAACAAAAGTAATATCTAAGAGTAGAATATTAATACAGAAAACTTAGAGCACACCGGTTTTCAATCTTAATCACAAAAAGCTCAGATATCTACCTCGGTGTCTAGAAAATAAGTAGTTTTTGTTTTTTGAGACCTGCAGTCAGAACTTGACCACTCCCTATCTTGCCTATTTTTTTTGCATATGCATACAATTTAGTATGCCAGATTAAAAGATATAATCATGTTTATCTACCTCAGCGTATTACTTGTAATTATCCTTTTAGTGACACCTAAACTACCTTCAGGCATTGCTTTAGCATAATCAGGGCCAGATCAAGAATAGCTTCTCTATCAATTGTAATAAAAAATCTTCTAAATCACGATATTGTGACCATTCAACATATCTCAACATGGGTATATCTAGTAAAAGTTATTTTTTTACTGATTCATACCTGCTGAAAGGTTTGAGAAGAATTAAACCCACACATAACGACATTAAACCTGTTGATAAAGCTGCAAAACCTTATTGAATGAAAGTATTAAGTTGCATGGTGAAGAATCCAAGTGGAAGACTGTAAGTGGCATAAGTTTTGAGAAAGAATGTTTAGATGGAATTCAGGTTGAAGAAATAGGAAAAAGTTAGAAGAAGAAAGTATGATGCTTAAAAACAATACATTATAGACACACACATCAGTTATAATCATTTAAAAAACAATTCAGCTCAACATATTTGTCATGCCATCTATTTTGTTTTCTATCACAGCTTTGCATGGCTATCAAATTTACCTGCAAAATTAAGGATATATAATTACATTAATTATATATCCATTTCAATGATCTTCCACCATGTTTTTGAGGATGGCAAGTGTTTTGGGAATGGCTGGAGAGACACACCTTGAATTTCAGGGGGGTAGCGCAAGACTTAATATGGAAGATATCAAAAAATTTAATAATTGTTTTATTCACAATCAGATTCTAAGAAACCATGTAACCATAACAAGCAATTGCTATGTAAAAAGGTGGCAAATAGAAATAATTTGTACCAGATAAGTGAGCCTCATTGCCTCATTGGACATGTGAAGAAAATTTGAAGGGTGAGAGATTAACTCTGCCCACAGTTGAAGGAACTAAACAACCTTTTCTTTAGATAGGTTTTTATTCTCTTCTCTATATATATCAAGAGAATTATAGAACACTATGCCCTAAAATGTTAAATTAAAACACTTAGTAGTCCTGAGTTTGAAGAAAATAGACTTGGAAAAAGAACGCTGCATTATTCATCATCATATGACAGAGCATGTAAATTCAATACAACTATGAGACTTTATCCCTACCAGTCAATATAATATTGTTAATTATTTAGCTTATTAAAATGAGTTGTAGACCATAGTTACCAGGTTCGGCCGCATCTAGCCCAAATGTAGAAATACTCGCATTTTTTCCGGCTCGCGGATTAATGCATTCAGTTCGGCAAGTTTTATTATTAAAAAAGCAAAAACCCTAAAACAATTCTATGGTTTAGCAGCACGAACCCGAGCGACGCAGGCAGGGGAGTGTAGAACGACGCCAGCTGCAAGAAGTGGAATGACGCAGCAGAGAGTGGTGGAGTCTAGACGCAGGCAGGAATTGTGGAGTCTGGACGTCTTGATGACGCAGCGCAGTAGTAGCACAGCAGCGAGTCTGGTCGAGGTAGGTCTACGTTTTACCGTTTAGCTTTAGATTTAGGTTTAATGAATGTATTTTATTTTTTTATATTTTTTTTAACATTTAAATTTTATTTTAGTTTTATTAAATATATTTTGTAATATTTAATATTATATTTTTATTTTTTTAATAGATTTTTTTATTTTTTTATTATAATTAATAATGTAAAATTATTTTATATTTAAATTATAATATATTTTTTATAATATTTATTTTAAATATTTTTTATTTTTTTTATATTTTTTAAATTTAAATTTTATTATATTTTAATGTTCATTCTTTAGTAGATTAAAATATTTTGCATATATATATATATATATATATATATATATATATTTTATTTTATTTTTTTTTTTTTTCCGAACCAGATTTTACCCGATTTTTTTCCGAACTTTTTTAATAATTCCGCATTTTTTTTGCCCCCCGAACGCATTCGAATTTCCGAACCTGGTAACTATGTTGTAGACTATAACTAGATTTAGGGTATGTCATAACTTATACAGTCCGGACTATGCCTTTTTATGAGCTTAATAGTCCTAGATCTTGAAAAAGACTTAAGTTGGAAGCAGAAATCTGCACTGTTCTCTTATTATAGTACAGGACATCCAAACTACATGCAAATAATGAGCCCCAATTGGTCAATTTAATCCTGTCCATTGATTAGATTTATAGAAATGAGCTGTAGACTACAGCTAGATGTAGGGTATGTTAGCAGCTTGATACAATCCTACCCATACATTAGGGACATCTATCAACAGTAGATGTCTTTGGGAACATCCCATGGTGTGCCCCATATTTTGGGGATGTCAAGGGTTCCATTCTACTGTAGGCATTCAGTTGAACAAAAAAGAACCCCAAGCCGGTAGCGAAGCGTCATTGTTTGCGTACAAGATGGGGTTCAAATGATGTGTATTGGGTTCACTTCAATTTCAAAGAGAGGGAAAAGCACAGGAGGAAAGGTTTCAGAGCGCAGATGAGTGTAGGGAGGCCTGGGTAGCATCCACGCCCTTTGAAGGGTTCCATTCTACTGTAGACAATCATTTGAACAGAAAAAATCCTCTTTATTCGCTTTGTAGAGACGTTTCCCACACTGTGTTTTACTCCAGGCGAAGTGATTGTCTCATACTTGTTGCACGTGATGATCCCCCCAATTAAAGTTATGAATCAGTTCATGGATGTGTATTGTTGGTTTCTTTTCAATTTCAAGCATGTTCATGGTTATTTCCAAGCACACTTGTTCCCTTGAAAGAATCAAAGCTTGTGTAACAATTTGAATTCAGTTTATAAGCATACACATTTGCCTAGCTTCTGTCCATCCCAGCTTTTAGAAGATCACTCTCAATAACTCTTTTTCTTACATGTTCAATGAAGCTTTCATCTGCCAGCTTCTTTCTTTAAATCAAGCTCGTAATAATGTCAATTGTCTTGTCACTCATGCTAATAATGTCAATTGTCTCATCACTCATGCATTTCATAGCCTCTGTACCTTCATACATATCTATGCAAGGCATCTATGTTGGGTTTCCTAATGAAGGAAACCACAAAGGTTTTTTTGAAGGCTATCATAAACTCACTTTTGTTCCACCAATCTTCGTCTATAGTATACTACTGAGTCGTAGATGCCTTCTCTTAATTGGCATGCCACCATACAACCCAGTCTTCACAACTAACCATGGCTAACATTGTCGGCTTTACCTCTAGAAGATGCCTCAACATGATTAAATCGGTAGCAAACTGTGTCTCAGCTGCTCTCAAGAGCTGTAACTTTGACATTACTCAAACAATAGCTTGAGACATGTGAGGGTTGGCGATGAATTTCACAATCTCCCTGCATTGTGTTACAATCTCCCATATCCATTGAATGCAATGACCCTAAAAAATGTGAGACTATCCACTCTCCACATGCATTTTTGCAGCTCTACAAACGGGTGTATTATTAGTTATGATTTGCACTGGAAGGCACGTGTGATCCCATAGTGTGTTGATTGATTGGAATAAATGGAATGCCTCTCAATTTGGAAAGGTTTGTATTTAATGTGTTTGAGATGATGTTTGAAGTTTGAACTTCCTCTCTTCATCACCCAAATGTTTCATACTCTCAGATATTTCCCTGGTAACTCGTATTTTGAGCCCCATGGGTGACCGTTGGACTTGATGTGCAAGTAAATCTAATTCTACCACCCAGTTATGTTTTCCAGTTGGTGAGACATTTTCATCAGTTTCAGGTTTATATCTTCTGGATGCGGGTTCATTTCTGCCAGTTAGGAAAACCTGCCAGACGTGTACGCATCCTTTGAGGTGTTAAATGTTCAATTGTTTTGCTGAAAGGTGGTAGGAAGCTAGATTGGGATGTCTAGTTTTTGTGTATCAAAAAATCAGCTCATTCAACCATCATCATATAACCAGGTTATAGCTGATACATGTTGGACTGCTTCCTTGGATTTTGGGACATGAATCTTGATCTGAATTTTGGTTTGTAGTTAAATCAGGGTTATGAAACCCCATTTCAAATCTCATACCAACCTGATATCACATGAAGGAATTATAGCTTCCACATTGAGACTGCATTCTTATCAAGAGGATGTTGATGTTGTTCCTTATCGATCCTCACTGATAGTGAGCCAAAAACCCAATAGATCTTCTCAGTTTCTTTCCAAACTGCATGGAGTGATCCACTCACATGTAGAGTACTTGTGAATCAAGTTTCAAGGCTTTGTATTGCCATATGGGCATAAAACCACTAGCGAACATCCCTAGCCACTAGTGGTCAACTAGTCGTTCTCTTGTCATTCATCATCGTTTCTTGCCACCCCTTGTTGAGTCCTGAGTAGAATGATATCTTGATCTCATGGATGACCATGTTGAACTATTATATTGATCATTTTTTTATCAAGTGGTCAACATTGGAAGCTAGCTAAGAAAAAGTTTTTAAAGGATTGAAAATTATGGCCTTGTGTGTGGCCTTGTGTGTGGCGATGGATACTTTCACCTCATTGTGGATACAACATGGAGAGACTTCATTAAAACAAGCCAGTCAACAAGTGGACCTTGCTATAACTTGGCCTGAGTAGCAGTGGCACAGATCAGCAAAAAGTTGTAACAATATCTTCCACAAAAATCAAAGTATGTTGCAGCATCTAATTTCTACCCCGACATTTTAACTCTTGGTGTGTCCCCAATCTACTCTGTTTTGTCAATATCCAGAACAAAGATGAACAGGTTATTAAAGGAAGGAGGAGGAGAGTATTTATGCAGAATAAAATTTCATCACTGGGATACATCAATGTAATAAATAGCATAAATTACAGTCATCCCATAGATAACAACCACAAGCTAGAGAGGCCCTTCAAGGCATTACACCAAACAGCCACTAATGTTGGTACATAAGAGAGGAAGGAAGTCGAAACATCAACCCAGAGACTTGTGGCCTGTGTCCTATGAATAGAAAACAATTTTTTTAATTCCATAGCGGGAGAGCTTGGAAACCACAATTTTCATTTTTTATAATTCCTCAAGTCAAACTCCTGAATCAACACCCATTGGCCAAGTTAGTGACAGGGAGAGTAAGGATGCTAACACATCAACCCAGGGAGCTGTGGCATGTGTAGCTTATGAATAAAAATTAAGATATTTTGATAATTGCAAACGTTTTTTTTTAATTTGTAATTCCACATACAGAGCTATAAGACCTCATTTTCCTTTTTTTCACAATATTTCTTGAGTCAAAACTTCTGAATCCAACACATACACGAGCTCTACACCCATAGGTGATTGAACATGGATTTACTTGGCGGCACCCCATCTCAACAGCTCAACCACAGCTCGATAGAATCCCAAAAAACAATATTATTTGGATAGCGTTTTTTTTTTAATGACGGATCACTAGGTGATCCAAAAAGTTTATTAGAAATCTTTCACACGGTTTTTCCAAAAACCTTTTAGTCATAATATCAACGTTACCGGTTTGCAGCTTTTGGCCTGCGTTCGGCACCCCGGTTCGAACCCCGTTCAGGTCTGGGGTTCGGTTCGCTGCCCCAATGCCCAGGGCCGGACCCGAACGGGGTTCGAACCAGGGTGCCCAACGCAGGCCAAAAGCTGCGAACCGGTAGCGTTGATATTATGACTAAAAGGTTTTTGGAAAAACCATGTGAAAGATTTTTAATAAATTTGGGCGTTGGGGCAGCGAACCCGCAGCCGCTGGCAGGCAAAACCTACCAAAAAACATTTTTTTAAATTTTTTTTCCTTTTTCACCAAACCCAATGCAATTAAATAATTAAAAGCACCTTCCTCAACCCTAAAAGCCAAAATCAAAAGCATACTTCAACACAAATGAGAACAAAGTGACAAAAGGAAAAACACTTGGCTCTTATTTTTCTCATTGCATATTTCAACTCCATTGCTACTATAGGTTTGAATCTTCATCAAGCATCATTCTAGTCATTTGCCTACGGTGATTGAGGAGCCATTTGCTGTCAAGGTAAGTTTTACATTGGTTTTTTTTTTTTTTTTGTCATTTTTTAAATTTTTACTAGTTTCTAGTTGCTGCCCTAGGGTTTGTTTTGATTTTTTTTTTTTTTTTTTGTTTGTTTTTAACTTGTATTTATATATACTATTACTACAATGTCTCATAGCTCTTCCTCCACCGGCCAAAGGCAACACAAAATGGACTTGACACACTCACCATTGTGAAAATATACAACATTGATAGACCAAGTTTCATGTGGTGGGGCCTATATTTGGAAATGCAAAATTTGTGATTCTCAGTTCACAAGTTCATACTTTAGGGTGAAAGCACATTTATGTCACATTCTTGAACGCGGAATCAAATTTTGCACGGGGAAGACTAACTCTCCATTGCCACATTCAAAAATCCTTGAATTCATCAAGGAACAAGAAGATGCAGATGCCGCACATGCCATGAGACTCAGTCACCCTCTAGCAAAGAAAGGCAAGGGATCAGGGAAGCCCCCTGTTTCCCCAAGTTCTACTGGTGGTTCTCTAGTTGTGCCCATTGGAAGACATCTATTTTTGGAGCACCCCCTATGCAAGAAGAGGCTTCTCTTCCAAAGAAAAGAACAAGAGGACCATTGGATAGGTCTTTTCAAACTGAGAGCA
This sequence comes from Torreya grandis, assembly GCA_037957365.1. Lineage (NCBI taxonomy): Eukaryota > Viridiplantae > Streptophyta > Pinopsida > Cupressales > Taxaceae > Torreya > Torreya grandis. Next base: position 221,917 of record JARHVA010004421.1, read on the forward strand.
AAGAGATTGCAAATCAGAAAATTGCACGATGCATCTATGCAAATGGATTGTCTTTCAATGTGGTTCGATCACCATACTGGCAAGAAATGGTGAGAGCAACCAATGAGGCCCCAAAAGATTACAAATGCCTAGGGTTTGAAAAAGCCTGCACCACTTTATTTGCAAAGGAGAGAAAAACTGTTGAAGGTTCTTTGAAGCCAATCAAAGATTCATGGGCTGAAACAAGCGTCTCCATCGTTTTTGATGGATGGAAAGATGCAAGAAACAGGCCTTTGATCAATGTGCTTGCAATGTGCCCTAAAGGGGCAATGTTATTGAAGGCCATTGATTGTGAGGGGTGTGTGAAGGATGCAGAGTTCATTGCCAACATCCTCATTGAATCCATTGAGGTGGTTGGACCTGAAAATGTTATCCAAGTTGTAACGGATAATGCCAAAAATTGCAAGGCCGCAGGGATGTTGGTGGAGGCGAGATATGGACACATTTTTTGGACACCTTGTGTTGTCCACTCAATCAACCTCATGTTGCAAAAGATGGGGAAGCAAATTGACTAGATCAAACAAGTGTATGATGACGCTGAGCAAATTCAAATATTTGTCACCAACCATCAACACTCTCAAACCATTTTCAGATCCTTCTCGACATTGGACTTGTTGACGGTATTTTTATTTTAGTATTTTTATTTTTGTTTTAAAATCATAACTTTTTTATATTTTAATCTAGTACTTGTATAACTATATTTTTAATTTTGTAATAAGTTGCTCCGAATAGATTCACTTCTCACACAATCGTCTTGAGACGACTTGTGAGAGTGCGACAAGCACTTAGCAATATGGTCATCAGCAACTTGTGACGTGTATGGAGGGAGGCAAGCAAAGAGCGAGCCCAAAGAGAGAAAAAATTGATTCTAGATAATGATTGGTGGGCCCATGTAGATTATTTATTGAGTTTCACTAAGCCCATCATGAGTATGATCTGTTTTGCTAACATGGATCAGCCATGTTTGGGAGAAATATATGATGGCATGGACTGAATGATTAAGAGAATAAAATTCATCATTAATGAAAAAGAGCAAGATCCTGAGGATAAATTTTTCAAACAAGTGCATTCTATCCTTGTTGAGCGGTGGAACAAAATGACCACCCCACTACATCTCCTTGCCTTTGCATTGACTCCTCGTTTCTATAGCACGAAAATCCTTTCTTTGCCAAGGAGGGTGCCACCATATCGGGATGTCGAAGTGGCTGAAGGGTACAAATTGGCAATGTCTAGGATATTTCTTGATCCCAAAATAGAAGACATGGTTACAAGCGAGTTTGGGGCTTTCATTACCTCCCAAGGTCATAGTCTTGGTGCTCTTCGGGACAAATACAAGGATGGTCCTATGTGGTGGTACCTTTATGGCCAAGGATCACCAAACCTCCAACCTCTTGCAATCAAGATCTTGTCACAGGGAAGTTTTGTATTTCTTAAGTTTTTAAATTTATTATTTAAGTTTTTAAGTTTTTCTTTTTCTATTAAAAATTTTAAATTTATGTTTAAATTTGAATATAGGTTGCAAGTTCATCTTTTTGTGAGCGGAATTGGAGCACATATAGCTTCATTCACTCACAAAAGCGCAACAAGCTTGCAGCTAAAAAGGCCAAGGAGTTGGTCTACATACAATCTAATTTGCGTCTTCTATCACACAAGAACCCAGAGTACAAGGAGGGGACGTCAAAGCATTGGGATATAGATCCAGAGGTTGTTGACTTGGATGCTTTCATATCCCACTTCTCATTAGATGACATTGGCAGTCCTTCAGCTTCAATGACACAAAACATAGCTAGCGAGAGTGGCAATGTAGATAGTCCATGTGGTTCTACTTCTAATGAACCACAACATCATGATGATGTTGATGCTCTTGATGAAGAGCAATATGACTATGAAAATTGACTTTTATTATTTGAACTTTGATGGATCTTGTAATTAATTACAGCCACAGGATAATTATTAATTTTTGAATCTTGATATTTGATATTCATATTTTAATATATATGATTTATTATTTTATCATTTTTGTTTAATGGCTATACTTATCATTTATCATTATCAACTTATCATTTATGATTTATCTCTATCTATTTAGTGGTTAATGGCAATGGCACTAATTTCCTATGTATCAGGCTAGAATTTCTATATTTTTTATTTTTTTAATATTTTTTATACGAACCCAAGGAAAAAAATCGCCGTACCGACAAACCGAAGAACCCGCACCAAAACCAAAAATGAACCAGTAACATTGCATAGTATTATACTAAACTTTGTTGGAGATAATGCTAAAAGATTTGCTAATATTTCCATAATGGCCATTATTCCAAGGATTGCGTACTTGTCAAACTAACACTGTCCAATTACATTTTATCGTTAAAAAACCAATCCAAAATTCGGACTGCAAAGAAGCCATTAGCTCGATCATAGAGCACCGCTGCGTGTTAATGGGAAGCCCTAGATTCGAGTCCTAACTGGTCCATGCACAGTAAAAAATAATAATCCATTCTTTATCTAAGCTAAAAAAGAATGTTTGCTTTGCCATTAATATAATGAATGTACGAGACATTGGAGTTTCTGATCTGAAAATAGGAAAAATAAACATACCTGGTGCATATTTTTTCCATTCTGCTGCATCTCCTCTTCATCAATTTGGCATTTATTGCCGAAGCTTGAATAACGAAAATCCAAGACATTAGAAGAATAAAACCAGGCATACTTAGGGTTAGCCGGCAGCCATTTCATACATAGTCTATTGAATACCATACAAATGGATGGACCCGATATAAGCCTGCCGCAATAGAAATTAAATAGAGCCCCGAATCTCACCATGCCGCCAGTATATCAAATAGGATATCAATAAACAGTTGAACAGGTCATTCCTCTGTGAAATGGTGGGGAGTTCCTGAGGATCGAACCTATGACTCATTGCTTCCTTAGTTGCGCGAAGCGTTAAAGTAAATCGAAATGCAAAATTCTGAATGATAGAAAAAATATACTCCCTTTCTCCGAGCTATTTAATAATTTCGATTGGAAAACAATAATCTTTTGGGCCAATAGACCATTTGTCTTTATTCTCATGGGATGATGTTACAATGGAAATGGTTCTCGGTAGATAAGAGTTTGATATATATTTATCACACATAATCTGAGTATACAAATATAGTTCTAATTTGTCATTTTTTCATATTTACATGTTTTTAATGAGATTGATTCAACCATTTTGTTGTTAGATTTATAAGAATATATTCTTTGTTTCAAATTTGTTTAATATTTTGTACATAAATATTCAGTAATTGCCTTGTACATAAGTCGACTCCATCAAATTCAATGAGTATTGTTAGTGGACATTGACATGATTTAGTTGGTACTGACTTTCTCTCAACAACGATTATTTTTTAAAATCAAATCTTTTATCAAGGTCGACTCATCTGCGTATAGTGTCGATGGCATGAACAATTTACCTAAATAGACTCGTACATATAAAAAATCAAGGTCTCATTCAAAAAAGACTTGGCACTGATTTATGACACATTTATATATTATTGCACTTGAACAAATCTACCATATTCTTCTCAAATTATGAATATATTACTAAGAGCAATCACAAGCCAAGTTTGAAGCATATAAAGCCAAGTCAAAACAAACATTTTCAAGTATCAAAGCCAAATAATTATCTACATGTATATAGTGAAAGAGCACAATTGTACAATCACATTAGGTGAGAGAACTGCATATGGCTTGGTTTCGCTCTTCAGAGTATCAAATACATAGGTAGTGGTCAATCATTAAATGAAGGTGATTGGAGTCAGCTCAACCCATTACAATTTTTTATTTTTTGTAGGTTTATAACCCTCACAAATGCATGTAGGGTTTCAAGGAAAAAGACGTTGATTTTTGGAGTTGTGCACATCATCAAGGTTTAGCATCACATATACATAACTTTTAGAGACAGGTGAAAGTGACTATAATGTCACGGTCCCTTATTTTTGCATAGGTCGGTACCTACCAGTACATGTTAGTATCAATAGTCACTATTAACCTAGATCAACGAAACTGACTTTGTGTAGACAAAAGTAAAGTTCATGAATTGAATGAATCACATGTCTGATTTAGTCTGATTTGTACTTTCGTAATACAATCATAGTCAGACAATGAACCAAAAAATATAAGTACTCATCCTTTTGTTGGACTTATTATATTTAACATATGTCATTTGTCGAATCATTGCAATCAATTTCAGTATTTTATATTCAAATGTATGCTTGAATGCCATTTATTAGAATTTGAATTGTTGCTACACCATTAGCCTATAGCATGCTTTAAAATGTGTAGTTGACTTGTGTCTTACATAACCCCTTTCGTAGCGTATTACATTTCTCTATGAGCTCATTTGGGTGGTTAGGTCAACCTATAGAGTAACCATGGGCTAAGTAGACTCTAAATAAGAGGTAGTAATTAGTAACCGATCATCATATTGTGAATTCTATATTTATTGCAAGGTTGTGGAAGTTGCCCTCCAAAATGGCTCATCATTTACTCATACATTCTATTTTATTTCAGTCATATTCTTATCTATTGATGTTATTCTATTTTATTGGTGAATTAATTTCATTACAAGTGGTATCAGAGCGTCGATTTAGGTCATTGAGTGGGCGAAACCCTAAAATTAGAGAACCACTTATATGTTATAATATGTAGTGAATTTCTCTTTGATTTTTTAATTAGAGTTGGAGGGTCATTTAAGGGTCCCTCTTAGTAAAAAATTAGGTTTTGGGGATTCATTTTGAGCGAGTTATTATGGATTTAGTGTTTTTATAAATTTGCTCTATATGTCGCATTTTGAGTAAAGCTAGTGGGAGTTTGTTATTTGTAGTTTCTAATTTGAGGCTGACCTCATTGAAAAATCTCTCAGTCAAAGTTGGGTCAAAGGTGGGATTCAAGATCGGCATTGTCAAACCTTGTTATGGCAAGACTGCAAACTAAGGGCCAAGGCAATGGTGTTAAAACTCCAAGTAAAACTCCTCATGAAGAAGAGATGGAGTCAGAAGGGGGAGTTACTAGATCATTTGTTCCAAGATTTTTGAGATGGATCACAAAGTGAGCCAACTTGAATACAATGTGAAAGGCATATAATTTTAATGTGTAAGGCATACATTCTTAAATGAATAGCATACAATCTACATTGGCAAATATCATGATGAATTTAAAGAATATTCATCAAAACCAACCACCTATCACCACTTCACAAGCCCTCTAGGGTGGATCTTCCAGTGATCCCAATCCTAATGAAAGTACCTCACAACCAAGGAACATGATGCCAAAAGTGGAAATGAAGATCTGATCGCTTATATCAATAAAATGGAATTTAATTTTGATATACATCAAATCCCATGTGGACAAAAGGTGGTCATGCCACCCATATATCTAGATCCAGAACAATTCATTTGGTATTAATGGTTGTGTGTCGAAAAGAAGAATAAGGCTCTCCATCTCATCAGGTATGCTTTTATGAAGGAGTTACAAATACATTATAGCAATAGTGTGAGTGATAACCACTTTAGCCTTTTGGTAGAGTTGAGACAGGGCAATCAAGGATTATATTCATCAATTCCATAACCTATCCTTACGTATGGAGAGCATTCATGATAAGTATTTGAATGACATATTTCCTAGAGGTCCCAAGGACCAAATTGAACATGAGGTACGCATGTTTAATCCACTTACTATCTTTGAATATATTTATATGGCTCACAAGACAAATGAAAATAAATTATCTGGCAAGTGGCAATCATTCACCAACTTCAAAGAACAAAGAAACCCAACACAATCATTTCCTTAGCCTATAAGATTGACCCCTCAACAAATTGAAGAGAAGTGTGCAAAAGGGTTATGTTTTGGTTGCGATCACAAGTGGAAAAATGACATAAATGTGCTGAGAAGAAGTTGTTCTACATCAAAAGTTCCAATGAGGATGAGGAGGATGACGTGGCCTCAGAGAAGGATGAGGATGAGACATAAGAGGTACTTAAATATTCCCAACCTATAATCTCATATCATGCACTTTTAGTTATTAACACTCCTCAAACCCTTAAGGTTGTGGGTTTCCTCAATAAATAGAAGGTCACAGTTTTGATTGACTCATGGAAGAGACATAACTTCATTAATAGCAAGTTGGTTACTCGTTTGAACTGTTTCATTTACCCTACTCTATAATTTTAGGTCATGATTACAAATAGTGACACAATAAATTATTCTAGGAAATGCCATAGTATTAAGCTTGTTATAGGATACTACTTGCTAGATTCTTATGTGTTTGGTATTCCCATGGGTGGGACAATCATTGTTTTGAGAGTCTGATGTCTCACAACCTTGGGCATAATAGAGATGATTTTTTAAGAAATTTTCATGTGCTTTCATTTTGAAGGTGAGACATTTGAACTACACAAATCATGGGAAGAATATCCATAATTGGTTAGTTCACATTAAATGACAAATATTCTTAGAAAAGGGACTGAAAGATTTGTAGCCCATTTGTTTTCTATTGAAGTTCAACAAACAAAGTAGTCTGCCCATCTTGATCTACAAATGATTATTGATGACCATCCAATTATTTTTGGTGCCATGCCAAAATGACTACCACCAAGAAGAGAACATGATCATGCCATTCGATAGTTTTTGAGGAGTTAACCACCAAAAATTAGGCCATATAGATACCTATATGCCTAGAAGAAAGAAATTGAAAAGATGGCATATGAAATATTAGAGGCGGGTATTATTGGACATAGCCAAAGTGAATATTCGTCTTCGGTAGTCATGGTGTGTAAGAAAGATGACACTTGGATGATGTTCTCAAACTAAAGAGAACTCAACAAGTACACCATTACAAATAATTTTCTTATTCCAATAACTGATTATTTGATAGATGAGTTACATGGCATGGTTTATTTTATAAAACTAGATATTCATTCTGGGTACTATCAAATTGAGATTAGAGATGAGGATATCCCTAAAACAACTTTCAGAATTCAAGAAGGCCATTATGATTTTTTGTTCATGCTTTTTGGTCTCACAAATTCACCATCTACATTCCAAAGTTTGAGGAACAACGTTTTTAGGCCTTTTTTGAGTAAATTTATGTTGGTCTTTTTTGATGACATTCTAATATGCAACAAAACTTTGGAAGAATATTTTTAGCATGCGAAACAAGTTCTATTAGTAATGGAACAACATCAACTTTATGGAAAACCTTAAAAATGTGCTTTTGGAGTCCAAGAGGGGGAGTATTTGAGTCATATTATTTCACATGAAAGGTTCCAAGTAGAGCCTAATAAGATCAAAGCTATGATGGAGTCGCACGTGCCCAAAACCCCCAAGAATATTTGAGGTTTTTGGGGGCTAATAGGTTTCTATCACAAATCTACAAAAAAATATGGTAGCATAACAACACCACTCTCATCTTTGTTGAAGGACTCTTTCCATTGGAACAAATAACCTACCACAACCTTTGAAAATTTAAAGGAGGCTATGTGCACCACTATAATTTTGGCTAACCCTGATATTTCCAAAACTTTTATTGTTGAATGTGATGCATCAAGATATGGCATGGGTGCAATAAACATGTAAGAAGGAAGATCCATTACTTTTGAGAGTCACCAATTCAAGCGTAAAAATAAGATTAAACCAATCTATGGGAAAGAGATGTTAATTCTTTTTATTGCAATCAAGCAATGGAGACCTTATCTGATGGGTAGGTACTTTAAGGTCAAAACTAATCATGATGGTCTAAAATATGTTTTAGATCAAGGATTATCATCAAAAGAACAACAAAATTAGGTGAATAAGATGTTGGGATACGACTTTGAAGTTGTCTATAATAAAGGAAAAGAGAAAATTGTAGAAGATGCATTGTCCAAGAATGATGAATCCACTAAGGCATTATTACATGCAATGGCCATTTGGTAGGCAGATTGGTTGGAATAGGTAGATCAAAATGGAAGAATGATAATGATTCATAGGTTATGATTCAGAATGTCCAACATGGGTCTAGTGCCTCTGAAAATTTTGAGTAGAAAGGGAACACATTATGATATAAAGATTGATTATACCTATGTAAAAATTATATCATCAAGCACAAGATCCTTCAGGAGCTTCATGCATTTCCAATATGGGGGTGCTCAATATTTTTAAAAACCTATCATAGAATTAAGCAAGATTTCTTTTAGGAAGGACTCAAGGGGGATGTATATAAATTTGTTGTTGAATACATGGTTTTTCAACAGAAGATGAAATAATTAAGACACCAAGTCTTTTGTAACCTTTATCCATTCCTATCTAGAGGTGGGAAGATGTTTCCATGGATTTCACTACATGGTCGTAAAGGTTTGAAGATGAAAATTTCATCATGGTAATTATGGATAGGCTCATAAAATATGCTCATTTTTGCTCCTTGATATATCCAATTTTAGCGAGTATTATAGTTGTTACTTTTTTGGATAAATTTCAAAAGTTGCGTAGTACTCCAAATATTGTTGTAAGTGATCATGATCCCATATTTACTGATAATTTTTGAATGAAATTATTCTCATGTTTGGGTACTAAATTGGCTCATAGCTCATCCTATAATCCTCAATTTTATAGTCAAACTGAGGTGATTAATACATGCTTAGAAGGGGATCTTCATTATTTTGCATATGATACAGTGGGTTCATTTGTTGTCACTAGTAGAAATGTGACATAACACTTTCATTCCACACCTTTTCCAAAATGTCTCTATTTGTGGCACTTTATGGTTATTAGCCCCTATCCATCACTTCATGATTGAGGGTACAACCCAAGGTTTGAGCTATTGAAGAACACATTCAACATCAATAGGAGGTATTAGCTAGCCTAAGAGAGAATTTGGCCATGATACATAATATAATGAAGCAACAAGTAAGTCAACACCAGAGTCAGTGACATTTTTACATAGATGATTGGGTATTTATGTGCTTACAACCATACAAATAGATGTCTATAAGGTAATACTAAAAGGAGAACAAAATTTATCCCAAGTATTATGGCCCTCATAAGATCTTATGGAAAATTGTGTTGGGAGAATAAACCGGAAGCACACAATTTGATTACTAAACCAAGCAACTTAATATGCGGAAATTAACCAGATTCACCAAGTAACTAAAATTCAGAATAACACAAGATATGAGAGACAATACACAACTTGTATTAACACTTTATACAGAAAAGAATACAATAAAGAAGATGCCACTTCTTCTCCACCACCTTACAGAGGTTTCCCACACCTCAAGTGAACAGTAATTCTCCTCCCCAAAGCTCTCCCTCTCACAGGTCCCAACACCCAACTCAAAATACAGAGTTGGTGTTCACCTCCCATGCTCCACGCACACCACAAGTGCCCCACGCACTCCACAAGCACTCCACGTGCTCCACAAGTACTCAAGGTACTTCAAGTAGATCTCCCATGAATCTGCAACAACCTGCAATTCAACAGACCATACTTATGGAAGGAACTCCCTTGCCTTCCTCTTGCTCTATCCGAGTACACACCTGTACTCCAAGTAGATCCTGCCTGATACTGCTCCCTGTTGTGTTGCTGTCTATATGACCTTGCACACCTGCAAATCAAACAATGGTTCTGCTCACCTGTGAACCTCGACCTTGCACACACATACACCTGCAGATCAACGATCTTACTTACCATGTAGATCTCCTATATAGGCCATGCAACTGTGACCAAGATCCTACACTCTTGAAGAACCCAGCTGGCTCTCCAATCCAGCACCAACACACCTGGTACTGAGGCACTAGGAGGAACGCACCATTGCTCTACCTCACACACAGAAGGAGCTTATAATTATGCTCTCTTACTCCCTAGCACACTTTTCCAATACAACCATGAGTCTATTATATAGATCTCATCTAAACAATGATTAGACATCTAATTACCATAATTAGATCCGCAGCTATGAGTCTAAAATTAGCACTCATCATGCAAACACTTGGTTCGTCAACCCACTACCCGTAATTAACTCGCAGTCGAACCACACAGGCGACCGACATCGGTCCCTGTCTGCCTGGGGTCGCCGACGCCGGCCGATCTATGACCGACGTCGGTTGCCTTCCTGTCTTACCCTGCCGACGCCGGTTGGCCAGACCAACGCCAAACACTTCTGACACTTCGGCAACTCATTCTGCAACCTCCTCCATGTCTGCATCAGTGAAGCTTTTAGCTCCACAATCCTAACAAATTGGTAGTGTTGTTTACAAGCTAGAGCTACCCCAGTCCACTTGTATACATCCTATATTTCATGTATCTTACCTGAAGAAGGTACTTAGATAGAGATTTTTTTTCCATATTGAGTTACCAGAACTAGATGAAGAAGGCTGAGTCATTATAGAACCCAAGGTGATGCTTCATACACACACTAAAAGGTTGTGAACAAGACAAATTAAGGAGAATTTGATCAAGTGGAAGAATCTAAATTGTGAAGAGGCAATATGGGAGGATGAATATTTTTTGTAACAAAATCCAAATTTATTCAATATTGTTTTAAGGGGAGGGGCATGTTACATATTTAGCTTATAATGTGATTTGGGCTACGTAGCCAACTTGTGGCTTAGATAACCCATTCCTTATCACATTGCATTTCTTTATAAGCTCATTTGGGTAATTAAATCAGCCTATGGAGTAACCATGGCCTAAGTAGACTATAAATAGGAGGAAATAATTAATAATTAATCATCATATCATGAATTATGTTATTATTATAAGTTTTGGAGGTTTACCCCTCAAAGGGGCTCATCATTTACTCATATATTTTGCTTTATTTTAGTCATATTTTGATCTATTGACGTTACAAGTGTATATCCTATTAGGGTTTCAAACCAAATTAGGGTAACATATTTTGGTGAACATGTATACATATCAAACCATATCAAACCCTAGGTTTCCCTTAGAGTTTCATCTTTCCAGGGTTTTAGATTCCAGCCTTAGAATTTTATTTTTAGACCTAGTTTCTTATTATTCGCTAATAATACACATTATTCATGGCCACAATGAATGAACAATTTTGGTTAATAGAATACAAGAAGGTACTCTTTTCATATTATTTTACATGGATAGTGTATCTATTTGGATCAATTATGTAAGCAAATGGGTCAAATGAACCAAATATAAAAACATTAATAAGGCTAAATTTAACAATCAACAATCCCAAGCATTCGTCCAATCATATAACATCTAATTTGAGTTACCTTTTGTCACCACTAAACGATAAAGGGCATGCATGACCTCCTTTATTTGCCTTACTACAGATTTTATGATACATAATATCCACCCTATTGGTAGACTTATCATGAATGTTGAGACTAATAATACTCATGACTCTACTATTAAGGGCTAATTAGATACCATGGATGATTAAGAATTCACTACATATCTTAACCGAATCCACATTAGATTTATGTAATGTCATATATAACAAGATATGATAAAAAAAAGTTGGTCGAAGCTACCGCATCAAGGTTCATACCTCTACCATTGACACTATCCCTATGTCTACACCTCGAGGGACATATGTAAAATCCACCCAAGGTTTGGGGGCAACACAAGGTCTCCAATAGATTTCCATACCTATTCCTACATAGGTAACCTTTACCCATCCCATGATAACTAGAAATGTTCCATCACTAACCTCGCCTCCTACACATTCCCCTGAGTAGATTCTTACAACCCTACATGCTAAGGTATTGCAACTAGATCAATGTGCGTCTAGAGATAATTATTTTATGGATTCATGGGCCTTGCTTCATAACCCCTTATCCATTGAGATAAAAACTTATCCTTTATAGAGAAGCTTTGTATCTCCTAAGATTACACTATATGAAAGTAAAGGTGATTCTGAGCAACACTTTAGATGATAACTACCTCAACAATGAAAGGATATAACCATCAAAAAGAATAGTCCTTAATGATTTAAATATGCTAGAAATTATTTTTCCAAGGGATTGAATGCTCTTATAGATTAGAGGGGGAGATTATAAAACCATCACAAAGCATAGTCCTTAAGGCTTCTCAAAAATAACTTGGTTAGGAAACAACTACCTCAATAATGAATTTTTAAATCAAACCAAGTTACACGATCAAAATAATTGATAAAAATAATAAGATGAAGATTACATTCAATGCAACATTGCAACCTACAAACTAACTATAATTGACAACTCCATCGAACAAGCAATTTTCTAGATTACCATCACTTCCACATGGATTGCTAAATAAGTTATTTGAGTGCAACCTCATCACACGTATTCCTCCACAAGAGCTCAATCCAAATATGCCTACACCACATAAATATGATGGTAATGCATATTATGATTATCATCATATTTTGGGGGTAATCTATAAGCAAATGCTTCAAATTGAGACATAAGCTACAAGATCTTGTAGATGAAAAAATTATCGACTTGGGCATCCCCATAGAATATTTTAGGCCACAACACAATGGAAATCAAAAGTTGAAGACTTTAATGATCCATTTATTAAACATGAGATGATAGAGACTAAGTATACTTTAAATGTACACTATGCATATAATATACATCCTCCACTTGTGACATATAATCACCCAATAGATATAATAATTGGCACACTTGTTGGTACTTCACCACAATGTCTTATGAACACATTTTATAGCAATGAGATTATTGATGATGATTTGGATCTTCATGCACCCTTCATATGAGTCTATATCAATGAACAACCCATTAATAGTGTCATGATTGACAATGGGTCAAGTTAAAACATATGTATAATGACTTCTTCACTCCCTTGTGTATAGACAACATGATTTGCAAGGTACATCAAGAGTATTAAGGGATTCTATGGACAAAAACAAAATATCTTGGGACTGGTTTATTGAAATTTAGATTAATATGTGAACTAACCCTAATTAAGATAAAATGAATGGAATAAATAATAATATTAGAAATTGACTTGCAATAACCAGAGTGAATGTAAAAATTTGAATTCAACAAAGTACACTTCATTAAAAGAAGACTAACTATGAAATGAAATGAAAAACTTAATTTTTTTATCTTAGATTTGACTATGTTGATTGATAGACAACTGAATCAATGAAATAAGAGTAGACTCTATAAGTGCCAAAAAGCTGTGATTAAAAGTGAAGAATATCAAGACCATCCCATTTGGGTTAGAACCAACTATCGCTTCTGACTTGAACTATTTGATCTTGACTTTTGCATAAAAATAGGAACTTAGGTCATGGTCACTTGCTATAACTTAAATTAGGTATGTATTCACATATTTGACCTTGGAAAGTGTGTAAAAGATTTTGAAAATAACTTCTCAAGGTTGAAACCCTAATAAGGCTTGCATTGATTGAAAAGTTTAAAAATAAAAAAGAGGGGAGGGTAATGGGTTGAGCTGACCCCAATCTCCCCCATGATGATTGAATGTTGCCTACATATCCAACAATCCCATATAGCTCTCTCACTCAGAGTGTTTTGTCCAATTGAGATCCTTTTGCTATATGAATGCACTTAGGGATGGCTTGAATACTTGATCATGCTTTTACTTTTGCTATGATAAAATAGGCTTTGGACTTGGCTGAGGATTATTTCAAGTGATTAGAATTAAAATTGGGAAAAATAGGGAAGCTTTGCTCAATGAACAATAGTGTAAGTATGCCTCTATTAAAATTTCCAAGTGGTGAAATAAGTGGCTTGAATGTGACTTTATAACAATCCAAAAAGGGAAACCACATGATAAAAATATTAAAAACATTTGTGACAAAGGGAGGGTTTAATTTTAACCTTTGATCGTTAGAAGACTAAGAATGTTTACCACTAATGTCCCTTACCAAACATTTTTTTCCTTTAGGGAAATATGCAACTTTTAGGTTTGGGTTCCCTAAATTTGTGTTAAATTATATAGAATGTCATTCATATATATGCTCAATTGTAACTATATGTGAAACTTGTAAAAAAAAATTGATCGGTGCTTAGCTTTTAACCAGAGCTATAACCAGTTTTAGGGCACAAACCAGGGGCCTAGTCTCCGAGAGAACTATAGAGCCATTAACACTTTGATCACATTGAAACCATTGAGTAAATGGCTACATTTGACCTATAAACACCCTCTAAGATTTGAAATTGGATGGGGTTAAGCATAACTAAACCGCTTCACCAATCCTTCTACATCTCATTGGCTAAATTTAATCTACATCTAAAGCTTAATGGGAGTGGGTCTGGGTTTGTAATGTCCACTGAATGATCTGCATCTAAATCACCTCACTGTGATCCGCATGAAACACATGGAGAAGTTCAAACCCTACCTCAAAGTATCCCCATGACCACTTCAAAATGTAGGTACAACATCTGCCCCTAAGTTGTGACATGTCATAGAGTGCCTGATAAGAATTGAACTCGAGACCTAGGAGACCAAAGTCGTTGATCCTATCCACTTAAACTAACCCTTGTGGCTAAAAATTAATATTTAATTTACATCTGAAACTTAATGGGGGTGGGCCTGGGTCTGTAATGTCTACCAAATGATTTGCATCTGAATCATCCTGCTATGATCTACATGGAACACATGGAGAAGTTTGAACCCTACCTCAAGGTGTCTCGATGGGCACTTTAGAATGTAGGTGTAGCGTGTGCCCCTAAACTGTGATGTGTCACAGGGTGCCTGACAAGAATTGAACTTGAGACCTAGGCGACTAAAGTCATTGATCCTATCCACTCGAGTTAACCCTTGGGGCTGTGAAACCTATAATTTTTGATCTTGTAACTATTTTGAATATGCCCGTGCATATGCATTCAAGTTTGTATGAATATGTACTCAATTTATTGTAAAGTGAGTCTATGCATGTCACATCCCCCTTGAACCTATATCAATGTACCAATATTTGTCACACATTTAATTTCTAAATTAATTTGAATATTTGAAACCTATACTTTGTCATGAAATCTAATTTTTAAATTACTTTGAATCTTTGAAACCTATACTATGAATATTTGAAAGTTATATTCTATCCAAAATCTGATTTTTTTTCACGGAGGCTTGAATCTCTAAGACAAGCCCACTATACTACCCCCTTTTGGAGATGAGGGATGTAGCCTATAAGTTTCTCATATCAAGAGAATAATTAATAGTATAATGTTAAAAAGATATAATCATGTGGCATTATTTCAACATGTGGAGAGCATGTCATCATATTAATATAATTGTTATTGAAGTGTATATGTAACATATTGAATTGAGACATACAAGTGTCATATATATATATATATATATATATATATATATACACACAAGTGGAGAGCATGTCATCATATTAATATAATTGTTATTGAAGTACATATGTAACATATTGAATTGAGACATACAAGTGTCATGTCTATATATATATATATATATATATATATATATATATATATATATATATATATATATATATATATATCAATGAGGCATGTAGTAAAGTAACCATCTCTAAATAAGACTACATAGTAGAAATTCGTGATACAGATCATGACACCACTAATCAAGCTCAACAAGCACAACACACAATTTCACACATAAACCTAAGGGCCACATGTAAGGGATATGTTCTAATGTCGTGCATACAAGTAAACATTGCACACATTGAGCCAAGGGCTAGAATCAATTAGATGTATTCAAATGTCACACATAACAAGAAAATATCATACACATAGGGCCAAAGACCACACAAAATAATCAAGCAATGTTTAGACTATCATGCAAGAAAGTAACAACATTAAAGGATCATAGAATAAGTAAAAACTAGTCTACACCATCCATATGTATCAATGTCACATCATATAAAAGTAATATATCCATGTAGCACAATGTAAAATATGAGTCCTATAAAGACATGTAATATATGTAGTTCGACATATAATTGAGGTCATAGATATATATAACCTGTAAAATTAGATGCCCGTAGCATAGACATGGCCGCTAGGTATAGGGAATCCAACATCTATGAATCTATGTATAGTATGTATGTCATGTATCACACTCATATACCTCATGAAATAGATGTGTTTTTATAAAATAAAATGCTATCTACAAAAATATGTGATAAATAACATATGTAAAGAAGTAAACTAGCAACTCGTGTTATGTTGAGGACCTATTTTTTATTTTTGATACTATTTTCAATGTTTTATATTTTTGATACATTTGCATGTTTTTAAATTTTTTGAAATATTTGAATGATTTATTATATATAATATTGACGCAAGTGAATAATGTTCATGGGTTTTTTCACAAGTTTCCCTTCAACTATAGTTAACAATAAATGGCAACTCCTACTGGGAGATACTCCTAACTATCTCAATAATCCAAAGTCTTAAGCTCTTTTTCAAATACAAACACTAGCTACATGCAACCTTCTAAAATAAAGCCAAAACATAAAGTCACATAATTTTGCTCCATTATATGACATATTAAACTTCAATTTTTCCTAAGGACCATGTGATTGATTTAGTTATTTAACAAGCACACAAATAAATTAGATTTATCTAACTGATGGGCACTGCCAAAAGGAGAGAGGATTCCATAATTTGGCTAAGGGGGAAATGACATGGGCATTACTCTACTGCCAATCGGGCATTTATAGCCTCAAAAAATATACCTTTGGTCCCTTCCTAAGGCCTTGATCCACTACCAACTAGGCTATAAATCCTGTGGTGGAGGTTATCAAGGTCACCTTTTTAAGGAGAAAGTTCATATTTTACAATTTAGCTCAATTATTTTGAAAGGAGAGTTTGTTTTGTTTTATTTGTAGAGGGTTTGTAACCAAGCCATATGTAGAGTGACAATCAACAAATGCACAATTAATTAAGGCAAAGTTGAAAATTTTAGAGCTACATCACACTTTATATTTTCTACTATGTGCATGGTTGATGATCTCTAGAAAAAGAAAAAAAGCCTTTCTAAATTCATATGTTTTATTATAAATCATAGTCCTTCAACAATCTAATCATACAAGGAAAACACAATAGTTCATGTAAGCAATTGGACAATATTTTTATAAATTTTGCACATAGGAAT
Organism: Torreya grandis; assembly: GCA_037957365.1. Classification (NCBI taxonomy): domain Eukaryota; kingdom Viridiplantae; phylum Streptophyta; class Pinopsida; order Cupressales; family Taxaceae; genus Torreya; species Torreya grandis. The sequence continues at coordinate 239,069 of JARHVA010004421.1, forward strand.
GCCATTTGTGTTATTCATGAGCAAGCCACTCATTCACCTTATTTAATTAATCAAGGGAACCCTTAGGCTAAAACAATGGGTTCAATGCAAAAAGGGATGCAATGAGGATAAACTAAGTAGGGAAAACAACAAAATAAATAGAAATCAAATGCAACAAACCCCCAAAAAAATGTAACAACAAAGCAAAGAAAAAAAGAGAAATTATTTATAGAGATCTTCCAAGCCTATTAGGACTGGAAATGGTGCTTGAGGAATTGTCCATTTATAGGTAATACAACATCCTTACTTGTAAGACATCACAGGTAGAAAACATTCTTGCCTAGGATTTCAAAGATTTGGTAGGGACCGAGCCATAAAGTGTCAAATTTTCCATGTAGTCCCTTCTTTTTGTGAGGCTTGTCCCATAAGAGGTCTAGATCAAAGATCTGAAAGGCCTTCACTTTGGTTCATTTTTCAAACCAATGTTTGAAATCCTCTTGATGCTTACTAAAATGTATCAAACCTATATCTTATTTTTCTTCTAATTGCATGAGGTTCAAGAGGCGAACTTCTATGTGATCATTCGTTTCTAGGTAATCTCTTGTAAATTACAAGGTGGAGATTTGCAGATTGGTTAGGAAGATAGGATCTTGGACATATACTAGATGATAAAGAGAGTTCTTTAAATAAGATTTGATCCTAGTTAAATCAGACCATAAATCAAATTTCAATAAATTATGCCAATCTCTGAAGTTTCTTTATAAGATCCTCTTAATTATATTCAATAATTTCTTATTTATTGATTCAACTAACCTTTTACCTTAAAAATAATAATTTGAAGAAAATTTATGGGTTACTTGATGATCATAAGCCCATGCAAGGAATTGTAAAGAGGAGAAAGTAGGGACATTATCACATACTAGTGTGGAAGGCATCCCAAACTTGGTAAAACGTGTTCCTCTAGGAAGTTGATCACTATGTCGGTGGTGTAATTCTTGAATGATTGAGCTTTAACCCAATGAGTACATTAATATGTTACTGTAAGGATGAACTTGTGGCTTGTTAAAGAATTGGTGTTAATGGCTCCTACAAAGTCTAATCCCCATTTAACAAATGGTTGGGCTTTGATGATTGGTTGTAGTGGCATAATTGGGGTGCACTCATGATGTGCAAGGACTTGGTAGGTGTGATAACTTTGGGCATGTAGATGTGAATGTTTGAAAACATGTGGCCAATAGTAACCTACCCATAATATTTGATGAGTTGTAGTAATCCCTAAACCATGTCTAATTCTATATTTTCCATGGAAATCTTTAAGTACTTCAACTACTTATTCTTTATTCAGACGTCTCAAATATATGCCTTCATGGTTTCTTCTATAGAGAGTGCCAACTTTGATCATAAAATGGTTGCCTTTCAAGCACAATGTTCTTCCTTATGAGTAATTTAGATGTCAAGGACACTAATTATTTGGTAGATATCCAACCATATCCATGTACCAATCATTGCTTGTGATGTCCTACAATGAGTATTCTTGGTAAATGATTTGGGGATATATTTCAGTCATAGATTTGTAGAGTCCTTGACATCAAACAATTTTCATCGATTGCATCTCCAAGTCAAACTCTTGGAGGATGGTCATCCATTTGCCCTTTTGCTCACCCAACTCATTTTGCATCAGCATAGCCTTGACTACTAGTTCAGACACTACTGTGAATGCCTTATTGTGAAGAATGTAGGGTCTAAACTTTTTGACAACTTTGATTAAATAAAAATCTTGTTTATCTATAATTGAATACCTTAGTTTAACATTGCAGAGTGGAGAGCTCATGAACTAGATAGGTCTCTCATCTGTAGTCTCTTTTTTCTACACTAAAACATCAACACCAAGGCAAAAGAAGGGATGTAGAAGGGTTGTGTATAGTTAGGGTTGATTAGCACCAATGTATTTACAATTGATTTCTTGATCTAAGTAAAGTCACTTGTGATTCAGTCATACTTCCAATCTTAACACCCTTTTTTAGCATTTTATTTAGTGGTTGGTCTATCTCTGTAAAGTCCAAAATGAACTTCCTGATAAAGTTGATCTTGCTAAAGAATGACTTCAACTCTTTTCTACTACTAGCCAACATAATTTTCATAATTACCTTTACTTTTTCAGGGTCTATAGATATGCTTTGTTATGAGATGATGTGACTAAGAAACTTACCCTCTATGACCCCTAAATTACACTTCTTTAATTTCAAGGTGATTCCATGATCTCTGCACCTCTATAAGACTGCTCTTAAGTCTTTCACATGGTCTTCTTTACTATTAGAAAAGACAACTAAGTCATCTATGTATATGACTACACATTTTCCAATAAGATCTTTAAACACAATATCCATGCCATGTTGAAAAGTAACAATCTCGTTGATTAGTCCAACTAACATCCTTTTGTATGTGAATGTACCCCACTTTGTTATAAATTTTATCTTTATCCAATCTTCATAGTTGACCACTACTTGATTATACCTCGAGTACCCATCTAAAAATGACATTATTTGAGAGTCGTTCACTATCTATAGGACTTCATCTAGTGAAGGTAATGAGTAGTTATCTTTATCTGAGGCTTTATTTAAGTTGTAGAACAACACAGAACCTTATATGTCCACTTTTATCTCTAAGCATCCCCAAATTAGCCACCCACATCAAGTGCCTAATAGGGAAGATTATTATTGATTGGAGCAACTTCTATAACTCTTTGAATATCAACAATTCTAGTAGCGAATTCACTAGCCTTTGTTTCTGACAGAATGGTTTGACTCCTAGCTTAAGATGCATGGTATGCATGAGAATTGAAGTGTCGACACTTTTAAGTCCTCCTAGATCCATGCTATAAAAAATTTGAAGTCCTTCAAGGCTTAGACAAAGTATTTTTACTTTTTTTTTCAGTGCATGTCATGCCTAACAACACATTCTTTGATTCATTTGCATTACCTAAATTACATTGCTAGTGCAACATACCTTTAGTAGGGGATGATTTTTATTTCTCACCCTAGTAACCCATGTTAAATAGTCATTCCAATGAGACCATGATCTTGGGTATACTATTGGTTTTCAAATTGATCACCCCTTCCTCATTCAGTTCAAACTCTTCTTTATCACTATCATCTATAATTTGAGTTTTAAATATGTCCATGTTTGTGATGAAGTTGATGGTATGTTAATCATCATTGAATACCTAGAAGTTCTTGATATCATCAAGAAAAAAGGAGTAGAAACTAACTCCACAAAGAAATTTCTCAACTTGGAGTTAGCTATAGGTTCCAAAGTACTAGCAACTGTTACCAATACATCTGCCATGTAATTTTTTTGACGAGGCAATGTTTGAATGTTGAATGCATCAAAATCCTCTATTAAGTTCCATACTCAACTACAATATATGGATAAATTCTTATCATCAAAATCATAATGCCTTATTATCTATTTAACCACTAGTTTAGAGTCGCTCAATACCTTGAGGTTCTTGAATTTATTCATGAGTGCAAACAAGAGGCAAAAAACTAGAACCTCATACTCATATATGTTGTTTTTGCAAGAAAAATATAGGTGAAATAAAACTAAATATGGCTTCCCTTTGGGATTGGTGAGTTATATACTAACATCTCTTCTGCTCTTAGATTTAGTTCCATCAAATTTTAGTATCTACAAATGATTTTCAATTATATGTGTGGGATTTTGATGAGTGGGTGTTGTTGTAACATTGATCTCTTCATTGATTTCCTCAACATCAAGTGGGTGCACCTCCTATTTCTTAGTTGATAAAGACCATATGGCTAAGTTCTCAGTGGTAGAAGTGAGTAGAGGGCTATCCAAAATAGTTATTTTTTCATCATAGGAACTCACAAATTCCTTATCTTCACTTGGACAACTCTTATTAAGCTTATTGATTTATAACTTAGCCATTCCCATTTTTGACATGAACTATTAACAACCTTATTTTACACTTAGATCAGTTGGTTACACCTCTTCACGCATTATGGTAGTAGTAGGGAATGAAGTTATCTCGGGAACATAGAGGAAATCATCCTCATCTAGTTGATCTAACTCCTCAAATTCTAAAGTTTCTTGTACAAACAACATGTTAATAGAGAAATTTTAATAAGATTCTACTTCTTTTTAAAGCACATAGACCCTAAGCTCGGATTCCTTATACTTTGTGATCATGTGAGTCATTTTGGGCTCACGTTCAGTTCTAATCTTAGTGGGTATACCTCACCATGGGAGCCACATGTGGATAAAATCAGTCACCATGTACCCATTCAAAATTCTTGACCAGTCTCATCTCAGCAGCATGTCATAAGCATTTGAAATGTCCACCACTTGGATATTGATGAATAATTGAATCCTTAGATTTGAGGCCAATTGCATGTGTATATGATTAAGCTCCCCTATTAGCTTCACCTTTGTTTTATCAAGTTGAATGACCTTTCGATTGGAATTCATAGGTGTAAGGCCCAACTATTGGTAGATAACATATTGCATGAAATTCCTAGAGGCACCTGAATCAACCAAAAAATTATGTAAGTTTTTACTAAAAATCCTAACTATTAAGAGAAAAGGTGGGGTCTCAATTTTTTTCTTGTATAAAGAAACATGAGCATCATAAGTTCTATTATATTCTTTCCTCTTATTATCAAAAAATTCTTTCAAAAGTAATTATTTTTAATTATAAATTTGAAGTAGATCAAACATAGTTATATTAGCTTTGGTTTTCTTGAGATCCTCAATAATATCATATCTAAGTTCAGTATTTTCTTGTTGTTTGCCATCTGGGGTATACAAAACATAATTCTTGGGATGATAAAAAGTGGGAGGTACTTTAAGTGGAGGGGAATTATTGCTTGAGTTTACATCACTAGAATCTAAGTATTGCTCAGAGGTGTGGAGATGGTCAATAGGTTGGTTGATTTACTCATCAGTTAGTAACTATTTCCTCTTTGAAACTGCCTAAATGAGTGGACTTTATCTAGATTGTCTTCGAATTCATTTTCATCCTCAAATGGAAATTCATATGTTTCAAAAGCTAGGGTTGTGTCTGGGTTCCCTCCATCTTGATTTGGGTTATCATCAGGGGTAGGCACTATTTCCATGTTATCCATCTCCTTTTGGAAGATGTTTGAGGTAACTATAAACTCAACACAATTGGTTTATGTATTGTCCACTATGTTATGCCCCCTATTCCAAGTGTTTAAAGCCAAGTCTATGAAATTCACAGAATGGGAAGACTTATTATTATTTTGTTTATTATTTTTGAGAGGGTTAGGCACATTTTTATTATTACGTCTGGTATTCTACTACCTATTAGGCCTTTGGAAATTGAAACTTCTACCCTGAGGTGGGTTAGTTACATTCTAATTTATGTTATTAGGTCATTGTCTATGTAGATTGATTACATCATTGGAAAAGTGTTGGACCATTTTCCTCAAGTTACCCACTTTAGAATCTATGTTAGTTGTGGGTTGGCTTACTGCAGGTTCACCTACATTCAAGAATATAGGAGTAGTAATGGGGGCATGTTTGTGAGCATTATTAGCAGGTGTCTAGGGATTCAAGTAGGGTGGAACTTCCTGTTGAGTACTGATGGACAAAATATACCCATTAGTGCTCAGTGTGATAATGATGTTATTGTATGCCATTGGGACCAACTATTAGTTATTAGCCTGGGATAATATATGATTAGGAGGCACATAGGGCATACCACTAGGCATGTAGTTCATTAGAGTTGGAGCATAGACTGGGGCAGGGGTGTCATACATAACACCTTAAATGGGATTCATGAGCGGGGTGTTCTGCATAAGGGCCTGATTTAGCTTAGGCATCTGATTGTGCACCGCTAGTTGTCTTAAGGATGGTGAAGTGCATGAATTATATCCTTATGGTACCATCTAGTGTTCTATGTTCATGAGCTCATTATAAACCATTTCTAGAGAAGTAAGCATAGTTGGGGTCCTCTTAAGGAACATTTATGTTAAATAATCTAGGGCCCTCATGTAGGTTTAGGTGGTTGGACCTTTTGCCAAGATGTATAGGTATTTTAGCCTTTGATATAGCTTGTGAAACTAAGAATTGAACATGCTCATGGATTTATTTATCTCTCTTTTAGCATCTATAAATTGTTGATACAAAATGGTAGGGTTAATGGGAAACCTAAAATGGTTTACAAAGATAGTTTATAGGTCATCCCAAGAATTAATAGACCCATGGGTTATCCCCAAGTACTAGGCATACATGATTTATCCTAAGGAATATGGGAACAATTCATAGGAAACATCCTTATGTTGAACCTACATTTTGATTAGTGCATATTTAAAGGCTTAAATATGGTTCTTTGTTGTTTAGATGACTCCATCTATGAATTTAGAACAAAATTTGTTTAGATTTTAGGGTAGACCATGAGTTATGCCTGGGATAGCCATAAAAAATAACCTCCTTACCCAAGCTAAGCCATGGGATTGGCCATTAATATATATTAGGGAAGCATGAATGGGCTAACCAAAAGGGGGCTTGCAGCTGTAGGTGAATTACCAGCTGACTGAATGGGCCTACCCTTATCTTTTTCCTTTTTTATCTCTTTGTTTTGGTATTATATGATCATAAATTTCTAAGGAATTAAAGATATCCCCAATAGGCTTTGTTCAAGCATTTATCGTCCTATTTTATAGCTTGAAGAGTTAGTTTAACTTAGTGGAATTGAAGGTTTCTAAAATGTCTTAATTTAAACTTTGGCTGCAAACTCAACCTATGATTCACATGCCCTCATTCTAATGCCAAAGATGTTGGTCGAGGTTTTGACACAACTAACAATAGTCAGGGTTTGTTAGGCTTTACCTCTCCTAGAAGAAAGAAGATCCTATGAGGAAAATGCTTCCCCAAGGTCTAAATGTACCAGGTCTTGGTATGTTGGTCTTCACTAAGTTGGTCGACATAAATATTCTTTTTAAGGGGCATGTTTTAAAGAATTGAGATGAAATTTACTTTGATTAAGACATTCATTGAGAGGTTTCATACTTTTTCAAGGTTCAACCTCTAATAGAAATCAAACTTCCTAAGATTTTCATAGAAAAAAAACAATTGATTTTTCTACTAACTTATAACATTCATAGGTGAAACAATGTTATAATGTTGATAAACATAACATGAAATAGTAATTAAGATAAACATTTAAATTCAGCTTGTTTTTTGTTCCTATACTAACTTTATTATAAAAAATATACAAAAGAGTTGGGAAAAAGAGATGAAAATCCTGCTACCAACATAGTTGAATCTAAAATTATCTGACTATGTGAATCTCATGAAATCAATCCTTAGTTGAGATAGACCTAACATAAATCCAACTAAAGACAGTGTAAGAGTTTGGGGGGGTTGACTATGAGAAGAAAAGGTATAACTAACATGAAGCATGCATAAGAAATGACTACATCACCTCAACAACCTGCAAGCCATCAACATTTTCCTTTTGATTAACAATGTTTAGAATTCATATAATCAATTAAGTGCAAGAAACATCTCTAAAACAATAAAACTAAAATAGAAGAAGGAGATATTATCCTAAAAAAAAAAAAATGTACGAAAATATGTTTGGTTCTATATGTCTATGTTATAATTCACGAAGAGCCATCCAGTCATAACATCCTTTAATCCTAAAAAATACTAGCCTTGAGCAAGGATTTCAAAGTCATATAAATAGGATAAATAGAGAGAGAGAGACAGAGTTAAATTTAAATAGGGAGGCAATTCATTCCCTTTAAAAAAAGTAGTTGAGAATTCAATGTGAGTTCAAAAATATAATTGAGAACTTCTGCATCACACCATGCTACTACAAACATGGGAGTAAATTATGTCAACCAAGTGTAGCTGAAAGTTGTTGTGAATGCTTTGGGATCACCATCCAAACTTTGTCCATACCATCCTTGTAGTGAAAAACACTTTTTTCATCATAGATTTATCCTTAGTGCTTCATATCTTTTCCCAAACATGCATATCATGCCTAAATTTAATGCCATCACTCAGATTGCCTTTGAATTTTGTCTTCCATGATCAATTTTTCCATTATGATGTCCCTGCAAATTGGTGTTGTAGGTCATATTGGGAACATAATCTACTCTTATGTCTTAATGACTTTGACGACCAGATAATTCATCAAATTTAATCTCATGTTTTGTTGATGCCACTACTAGTGTGTCCTATGTTTGAAGGGTCATTCCACGTGATTGTTACACACTTTTATACTGATTAGTTGAGGATTTATGTGTGCTAACTACTCCTTTGTTTTGTTTAGATTTCACCATATGGAATCATCTTGCTCACCCGAAGCTTTGAGATTCTGTTAGAATGCATGAACTACCCTAGGGTTGCGGAGTAGAAGGATGTTGCCACGTGGAAGTATTTCACTCACTCACTTACATGGGGAAATTTGGATTTATATGGGATTAGCCAGGGTAAAGGGTTGTCATGATCATGCCACTTGGAAACATCCCATTAATTTGCTTGCCTGAAAGAATTGTTGACTGCTTGAGTCATGCAGAATAGTAGAAAAACATCACATGGCTCCAAGTTGAACTCAAGAAATTGACTATGTGTTGAGATAAATTTTGAATGGGTTGGATTCACTAGGAGCTATGAGGGACTTCCATGTGGCCCCATGATCAACTTAGACACCTACGGGTACAAAACAAAGAAACACAATCATAGTTAAGGGAATTCAAATTAAAATGGTCAAGTTATTTTTGAAATTGCAACAATTAAATTTTTGAAATGAAAACAAAAAACACACATAAACTTAACAAAGGAAAGGCATTTTCAAAGAACTCAAAATTGCATTCAAAGTAGATTTTGACCATTTTAATGAAATTGACTAAGGCAAAGAAAATAAACATAAGCAAAATTTTAGCCAATTCAAAGCAATTTGAAGTAGAAATGGATTGAAAAAGGGGATGAGTTAGTGGAAAAATGTAACCTTTTTAGAAGAATCTTAGCGGGATTTAGCCCATTGTTCTGAAAGTGACTAAGTTAGAATTGAAACAAGTACAAACACTTATCCAATTCCAATTCACACTAAATGAAAGTAGAAATGGGTTGGATTGCCAAGATAAAAAATGTAAAAGACTATATAGAAGTTAAATAAATCTTGCGAGTACTTGTTAGATTATCCCCAAAAATGGAATCTTAAACACCTTAAAAATGTGATTTATACGATGGAAACTTTTTTAGTTTAAGACATATTCAAGAAAATTACCTTAACAACTCTAGATACAAAGCTTGGACTGAGTTTTTTAATGGGAAAAATCAATAAAAATAAACACATCAATCACTCAAAACTTATCATATAGTAGATGGCTACTCAGAGAAGAGATCATGCTAAAAAACCATTAAACTCCCAAGGGATAAAGATCAGGTAAGAAAAGAAGGTCCCCATTTAGCTAAAAATGGGGCATGTTGTGCGAGTAACAACAAATTTCTTAACATAGGAGTGTTTAAGGGTTTGTGCAATCTTGCATCAACCAAAAAAGAGTGTGATGTGTTTGTTTTTGGTTTTTTGGTTGTGGTATTGTTTGTGTGAGTTTTTTAACCTCTTAGATTGTTGTTACTAAAGTATTCCCTTACCAAAAGAAAAGTGTGAAAATATTTTGACTATTTTTGTTAGTCTGTGTGGACTAATAAGTCATAAACATTTGTCAGAAATGGTTATTCAACTATGGTAAGAATAAAATGATAAACTTTTGTGACATCATATTGACTGACACTTAAAACATATGTACCAATTTTCAGACCATTTGGAGTTACCATACAAAAATACCAACTATTTCTTTCAGGATATACCTATGATACTTGGTAGGAGGATTATTTAATTTTGGTATTTCTATGGTAATAATTTGATGATGAAACTTTGTGATATCATAGAACCTGACACTTTCAACCTCTACACAAAATTTTAGATCATTTAAAGTCATCGTGAAGGCACACCGCCTAATTTTGTCAAAATATTTGGAATGATTTTATTCTTATGTGGTAATAAGTGGATGATTAAATGTTTTTGGTTTATATTACCTGAGACATAAAACACATCTAAAAATTTTTAGAGCATTTGGAGTTACATTGGTAACGTACCGTCTGTTTCTATCAGATTGTGTCATTTGCCTAGTTTACAGATGGTTCTTGACCTTAGGGTATAATTTTAGTAAGAATTAAGTTACCATTTTTTTTGGTTGATGTAAAATGTATTTATCATTATATGTTTAAAGTTTTAGACCATTTGATAAATATCTATAATGTTATGATAGTTTTTGTGACTATCACTCAACTAGAAAATATCATATGCCTAATATGCAGATGGTTATTTACCTTGCAGTAAATATGAAATAAGAATTAGGTTAAAATTTTTTGTGGGTTGATATAATATGTAGTTATCATACTATTTTTAAAATTTCATATCAATCAAATAAACTTTAGTAAAGTTATGATAATTTTGGTAACTATCGTTCAACCTATAAATGCCATCTATGTCTTCTGCAACACTTGGCAATGTTTTTCTTAACCTACAATAATATTTAGATGGTAAAATGCTTATTAGTTATGTAAAATGTATTATAAAATATTTATTTTAAATTTCATATCAATTAGATTAATGAAAATGAAGTTATGATAGTTTTGGTAATTATCATTCGACCTGAAGTTGCCACCTATGTACTCGAGAGCCATTACTAATATTTTGGTGTTTGATTGCAAAAATTGAAACATGAAAAAATATTTTACATTATGGGTTAGATAATTTTAAGAGACACCCTATATATCTAGGTATGTTTATAGGAAAATAAGATATATAGAATAAAATTTTTAAAGAGAGAGACGAGCTGTGAAGGAGTAAAACTCTCTAGGAGCAGAACAAATAATTATATCAACTCAGGAGCAACTGTTTGAGAGTTTAAAAATCTTTAATGTAATTTAATAAACCTATAGAGGCATGTGTGTATGAGAGAGTGTGTGTGTTTTATAGTGTGAATGTATTCCATTATGATGTTTTATTATTAATGCAATGGAAATCTGTTAAGTGTGTGTTAAGTCTAAGTAAGTGATGAATGTGTGTCTATGAGTGAATGTTTGGCCTTATCAACACTGAGATAAAGGTAGACCTTAATTATTAGCCATATCTTGTGATTGAACCAAGTGGTATCAAATCAAGGTGTCTTCCTTGTAAGTTGAGTGTGTTAAAATCATGTATGAGCTTGTTGCAGGTGTGAGAGAAGTCCTACAGGTTGAGAGGGAGTTTGAGAAATAATGCTTTGTATTACTAACATCCTCCAAAATTGCATTAAAGTTTATATATTATTTATGATGCTCTGATCCATCCAAACCTCCTCCAAATGATACAATCCTAATAGTTTTTATTGTTGGCATGCTACTATAGGTAATTCTCATGAGTCTTGTCATGATCTTCACCGATTTATTCTTTCTTCCTTGCTTGGTCCACATTTTATTATTGATACTCTTAAAAAAAACATTATCAATACTATCGTAAAGCTTCTCAAATTAAATCTAAAGAATCAAAATCACATCAACATCAACTACCTAATGAATAAAAACAATTATCCCATACCTACACCTCATCCACTAATTTTATTCAAACCACAGTTGATCCTTCTTCCTATACTAATAAGGAAAGGATATCTAACATGAACAACTTTGAACATATTGTTCCATTCATTAAACCTCAACCTCTTAGATCACATGAACCCAAGGAATACCTAGTTCAAATACCTACTCCAAATTATATCATACATGGTCCTCCTTTACCTCCTCATACCTCTCCTACACATCCTATGTCACTTTCAAAATCCCTAAAATCTAACAAACCAACACACTTACCTATTTCTAAATGCACCTACCAACCCAATGCACATAATTTTAATGGTTCAATGTTACCTCACTCAACTTCACATGCTGGGGCATCTTGCGATGCCCATCCACATGTCCATTCAAGTTTTGGGGCATCTTGCAATGCCCATCCCTACATCCACTTACCCATTGGAGCATCTTACAATGCCCACTCTTTTTCTAAAATGCATAATAAAAAACAAATTCAACTTCAAAAAACCTTCTGAGACTTAAAGACTTGTATTTCATATGCTCATCTTTGATACAATTGTTAACATAGGTCTCACTTGTTATTGTTTTTTTTCATGTTTCTTTATTTTTGTGCACTTTACTTCTTTTACTTTCATTTTACTAATATCATCATTATCACCTTTACGTTCTTTGGTTTTCTTACACATTACATTTGGCATTTGTTTTCATTTTGGTTCTTATATATCTCTTTTATTTTTGTCTTTATATGTCATTCTTTGCCTTAGTAGCTTTATGATTATTTTCCCCCTTATTTAGCATTCACCTCATTAGTGTTCACTTTGTGAGTTGTAGTGTAAGACCATGGATAGGACTAGGCCTTCCTCACAAATTACCACATTAAAACATATTTAAACCACTTTTTGGGATGACTACTACATTCATTGGTGTTTGTGCTAAGATATGTTGTAGGTTAGCATGGTTTCTTCTAGTGACATGAGTATCATAAGCATAGCCCCATCCCTTTCATAGCACTATTTTACCTCCTTGTGATCAACTATGAGCATATTCATCATTGTATCACTTATTACATGGATAAATTTCTCATGATCCCCATATTTCCCTTATCTCCTTTCATTTGAGCCTCACATCGATCAGTTTTGAGATTGCACACTTACTTGTGGGAAAGTCTATGAGTCTTTAGATACCCTAGTTATTTAGGTCCTTTTCTCTAGTGACCAATTTTCAACTCTTTTGTGTTTGTAATCTTTAACACCCATGTTTGGTTTTCCAAATCCACATGGAGGAGGAATAGATGAAAAATTCATCAAGAAAGTTAAAAGCCAAATCATAAAATACAAACAAAAGATAATGATTCAAAGGCAAAAATAATCTTAAAAGTTAGATCATAGCAAAAGACATGATCTATATTTGGCTCATCTCCTATCTTAGTCAAATCTAAAACTCCATAGTTGGCCTCATGATAGCGATGAGGTTCATTGAGGTGCGGTAGGCCAGTAGATTGGGGTAGGATGTCTCATTTTATCATATAATATCTAATGCCACCTACTTTCTCATGCAAGTGCCCAATCTTCATAGTACACCAATGACTCTGTAAGAGATCTTGAGGAATGGGAAAAACATTATGGGAAGGTAGGTCCATTTTATTTTTCATGCATATAGCCTTCATGGGATGATCTAGATACTTCACTGGATAGCCCAAGCTTTGTATTCATTAGTAAAAATGTCATAATTCCTTGGTGTTGATAGTTTTTAGCCTTTCTCACTTGCCTAGTGTGTCTCATTCTTGCTAAGGATGTTCACATCACCCATGTGGCACCTCAAATTCCTTATTTACATCATATTTTCCTTATATTCCCCTTATTGGATATTACTTTTAGCTGATCACATACTTGATCACATCTACCTTATTATGCCTCGTGGTTTATAGTTTGTTAGTTGCATTATAAGACCATGGATAGGACCACACCTTCCTCACAAACACCCTTACACCAATTGTTTACCAAACCATCTCATTGTCATACTAGTCATGTCATTAGGTGGTTGTGTTTTCTTACATTGTATCTTAGAACAATCACTAAGTTTGAGTTTTCATCCTTTAGAGCTTTCTGATTTCCATTTCTCTATCATGTTCTTGTTTGAATTTTGTGGATTTCACTTATCTTGCATATGAAATTTGGCATTATTACATATTTCTCTTTATTTATAACTTCTTCATGTTTGTCTTCCATCTTGACTTACATTTCATTTTTAGTTATTCTTGTTTGATTTGACATGATAATCTTACATGGGGTTACTTTTCACTTACTTACATATCTTTGTTAAATTTTTTTTCATTTGTCATTCATGTTTCACATGTTTCCCAATGTAATTTAGTATGTTCTACACTCTTTTTTTCCATTTATGTTTTACATGCTTTCCAACATGATTTAATATGTTCTACAATCATTTGTCATTCATTTTCCATAATTTTTTCATTCATTTGCCTTCAATCTTTTTGTTCTAACCTTGCCTTAACAATCCTAATTTGCAAATTTTCCTAAGACCCTCATATCTTTGTCTCTACTAACTCTTTTTTTTTAAATCATAAAAAGTTATGGAATCGTGACATCATAGAGAATCTTTTTCACTATTATATGCCTATATTGCAAAAATTTCAATTTTTTGCCATTTTTTGCACTAATCTCTACAGGTTCGCCTAATGTTCTTCACATTGGACACCTTCACATCTCTCACAATCTACTTCTTTGTCTACAACACTAAGGTAAATAAAGGTATGTGTTTTTTAATTCTATCTTTTCATTTATCTTATTTTCTCCTTACTGTAGTTTACTTAGCATCAACATTATGTGTTATCATGTTTTGTTCTTTTTTATTGTACCTATAGACCTAGTTATGTATCATGTATTCTATCTAGAAGACTAGGTTAACATTATTGACGTAGTTCTTTAACAAACCCTTGTTTTAGTAGTACAATTATAACATTGTTGACTCTGTTTTGTAATCTCTATATACATTGTTGTCTGAACTGACATTGTATTATGTTTCAAAGTTAGAATCAACACTTATATGCTAGTAATTACTTCACACTTTCAATTTCAGTTGCTTGCATGCTTAGAATAGATCACATAGTCTAATCAGGTGGTTTTTAAATATACCATTTAGTTGTATTATTTTTCTCTTTTATGCACATACCACCAAATCACATAATCTTAAAAATGCATTTAAACAATTATCTACCTAAGGCCTATCTACTTATATTTCATCACCAAGGGGGAAGCATACTTCATTTTCTAGACAACTATAAACACGTGGTTAATGATATATGTTGGCAAAGCACCCGACACCCTTATTGCTATAGTGTGTGAAGTGAGGGGGTAGGCCATAATACCAAATTTGTATTATTGATAACACAGATCTTTTTCAGCCTAAACATCCTAAAACCATCCATATATTTATTTCTAGTTCCTTATTTATAGCCAACTTCTTATCACACTTAAAATCATACTCTAATAATCTAACAACATCCAGGTTGACCACTTAGTTAGCATTTACTTTCCAAGTTGACTATTTTCTCTTTGCTTAATTGTATGTTGTATTACAAAACTTGTATTAGCCAATGTTGGTACAAGGTTTTGTGTTGTGTGCTTTAATTGGATCATCCTCATTTACCCAATTGATTGTGTGTTTCTTTTTACTTCTTGATTTTTTTTTTGTTTTAGTAAATAGTCATTTTGCTCGACATAGTCTCCTACAAACTATCTGTTTCCCCTGCATGCAATACTAGGTCGACCCTGTCAACACAATGTTCTTTTTTGCCTCTTAGGATACAGTACAAGGTCAACCTTGCCGACTATGTATCCCTATTTTCTCAATTTTCAGCTCCTATTTTCTATACTAGGTCAACCCAGTTGACTCTGTACTTTTATTGATTTCCCTGTCTATCTGACTCAGTTCTCTATTTATCTTCCTTAGCATTTTATTCATTTCTCTTAAATCATCATGAAGTCCCCTATCATAATCTTATTGGATAACTTGAATCCATTTAGATACTATATGGTATGTTAATTTCTCCCTCTCTTTTCCTCCCAAGAGAACCATCACTCTTGGGGCACCTCTTTCCCTCTTTCATCTGTGACTTGTAACATGGTACAAATCATACCTCAAGACAAAGTTGATGGGTCTAACCCTTTCTATACCTATCAATACACTTATCATATTCAAAACCTTCAAACTAATGTGGGATTAATTGACACAAGTTTAATCAATAATCCCACTAATAATCCATATTCTAATACCCCTCCCCCTAATACCAATTCAGAGTGTGCTCCTACCAACACCAACCCACCTATTGATACAACTCAACTTCTTGCACAAGTCATATAACACATGAACATAATGCAAAGTTGTAACACCTCTCAAATGATGCAACTCAACATCATTTGATTAATATGGCTAATCAACCTCCAACTATCCATCCTCAAGCCAATCTCAATTATATTCCTCCACCTCTTAGAGATTTTTTGGGCAATGTTATTGCTCAATCTATAATAAATAACAAAATGTTTTAAACTATTTAAAATGAGTCTTTAGCTCCCTTAATTGTATCTATTAATATTGGTAACATATCTCCAACTATCAAGTATGATGGGACTAAAGACCCAACATCATTTGTCAAAGCCTTTGGTAATCTTTAAAACGAATGGATCCAAACTAATACTTTTGCCATGGCTAAACTCTTAGTCAAAACTTTCACTAGTAATGTATTAGAATGGTACAACCAACTTCCCTAACATTCCATTTAGAAACTTTAAGATTTGGTCAATCCTTTAGTTAAAGAGTTTCAACACAATGATCTTCCCAAAAATTGTTTGAGCCACTTCATCAATGCTAAGCAATCTCCCACTGAATCAACTCATTACTTTATCAAAAGATGGAAATCAATAGCCCATAAAGTTGATCATAACATGACTGATGATAACTTGTTTAAACTCTTTATAACTGCCTTGACTCCTCTTCAATAAAAGGTTTGAGCTTTTTCTCCCCAAACATTTAATGAAGCTCCTGACCAAGCTAAATGTAAAGAGTTTCTCATAAAACAATTTGAACCTCATCCTAAACATCTTAAAAGATATTTTCAAGCATATACTAATGTTATTACTATAAATACTTTGTAAACCAAACCCAGAGTTGCCAAAGTTGACATTACTTCACCTTCTCACACACCACTCATGGTGCAACAAATGAAACAACTTTTACCGCCCTTTAAACCTTTCACCTATCCTAACAATCCTCCTAAGTGGTATGACCCTAATCAATTTTGTTGGTTCCATGCCAACATTGGTCACTCCCATGAATATTTTAAAGGGCTCACTAAATTTGTTATTTCCTATATGATTGGTGATTTATTTAATCATGAAAAAATGATCAACCTTCATCGTTAAGAGTACATTGCTACTTCTCAAAAATGATAGGTTTCCAAAGCTTTTACCTCAAATAACCAAAAATATTTTTTCACAACTAATAATTAACAAAATACCAAGGATGTTTGTGTCATTGATGCCAATTATGACCAATAGTATAACAATTCTCAAAATGTTAACACTTCTAAGGTTAATTATCATCACAAGTCGGCTCACAAAGATCCTTTTACCAAACCTAAGAAGACATATTTATAAGAACAACTTCTCAAAGATACTACAACCACTAATCTATCTTCAAAAGCCCATGAGGAACCGATTCCTCCATTTGAACCTCCAACAAATTCTATTCCTTCAAAATCTACCTTACCTCCTAAACATCGTGTTGGTTCTTCTTCTAAATCTAATTGGAGCTTTCTTAAATAACTTAACTCTATGCCTTGTAAGATTCCTCTTATGGAGTTGGTTTATATTTCATCTTATCATCACAAGTTCCTTATGCAACAATTATAAGAAATTGAAGATCCATCTTCTATAGATGAAGAACCACCTTCTATTGAACCTCAACCTACCAACATGCATACCATTAAAACCATGTGTCCTTCTTCCAAACCTTCTATTGAATTTCTTAAAGAGGACATGATCAATGATGAAATTATTTTTTGTGTTGATGATTTACCACTTTTCATTAAAATAGCTATTAATACTACCATTATTTGTAAAGTTCTAATTGATGAAGGCTCTGATATTAATGTGACATCTTTATGACGTATCCAATAACTTGGTTATAATAAGGATCATCTCAAGCAAACCCATCTTACTTATCATCATTAAACCACTTGGTTATATTTAGCTTCCCCTAACCATCAGACCTAAGACATTCTAACTAAGCTTATGGTCCTTGATTTACCATTATCTTATAATATACTCCTGGGTCGCCCATGGACTCATAGAATGAGGGATATTGCTTCTTCTGGTAGCCAATGCATTAAATTCTTACATAATGGAAAATTATTTAAGCATGACTTTGATCCCAAGCCTTGGAGTATTCAACTTCCTAATCCCAAATCTCAGTATTGTATTCCTATCATTCTTAAGATCAATAGTGATCCTTTACCTAAGTTCATCAACATCAATCTTGATTTACAAGTCACTCTTGTTGATTTAGATGATGATGAACCTAATGATTTGTAACATACCTATAACACTACCAAGCTACCTCTCTATATTTTAGAGTGGCTTCCTCCTTCTTTATTACCTTGGGACCATATTATTCCTCTTATTGATGAGATCATTGATTTCCCCCCTCCACGCAATGGTTAAGAGCCTTCTTTACCCAAAGATGCTTTCACTTGTAATGACTTTGGAGTGGCCAAATTATTTCAAGATCCTATCATCATGTCTCCACGTACATTTAATAATATTGGGATCTCACCTTCTGAAACTCCCCCTGATCTTAAGCATATATAATTTCTCTAACATATGATGATAATTACATAATGCCCCAAGCTCAATCTCAAGACTTAGATGTTCAACATTATCAGAAAACATTAGTTTAAATTCATGATTTTAATTGGGATGTTCATACCATTTCTACAGATCATGAATTAGATCTTGAAGGTCATGTGCCTCCTACTAATTCTCCACTTCTTGATACTCCTTGGGTGATAGAATAAATCATACCAGTCGAACCTCCAAAAATTCTTGTATCCTCTTTATAACCTATGAATCCACCTTTATCTCGGATCCTTCCCCCATCATAGAAACCAACACCATACCAAGCCCTTCCAATCCATTTTTTTTCCTACTCTTGAGATTACACTAGATGCCAAGGCAACTGATGTTCATCAGATACATTTTGAGTTTGATCACCATGGTAATCAAATTATAGATCTTAAAGTAGATGTTGAGTATTATGGTCCTCTTTCCACCTTGCCTAGTGACTAAGCTATTCTTGAAATACTTCATGCTCGAAAACCTCCACTTCCTTAGCAACATCACAAACTTGATAATTTTAAAACCAAAACCACTTATTTCAACAACTTTGTTGCTAGCATTGGTCCTAAAACTAATCCAATTTATTCTTTACCTAATGCACTGTACCACTTCCAAGATGGTAATGTTATGCTTATCAAAGAAACTACTCACATTGAATATGGTACTCCATCATGCCCTTGACTAATTATAATTTATCATGAACTTTCACTTATTAAATATAATAACTTTAGCTTATTTTTTTGATAAACATCATGACATTTTCTCTTAGTCCTATGAGGACATGTCTGGTATTGAACTTAGCATTATGGTGCATAACATCATCACTTACCTGACGTCAAACCTGTGCATCAAAAATAAAGAGATTTCTACTTGAGGTTTCCACCTTATGTCATAAATAAATCGATACTAAATTAATCAAACCAGTGGACTATTCTGAATGGGTTTCCAACATAATTCCCATTCAGGAAAAGGTCACTATGGTCATTCACATTTGTATTTATTTCCACAATCTTAATCTCACTTGTACCAAAGATAACTTCTCTTTACCTTTGATAGATTCCATCTTTGATTCCATAGCTGGTTATGAAATGTTATCTCTTATGGATGGTTTATTGAGCTATAATCAAATTCACATTGCTCCTAAGGACCAACATAAGACAAATTTCACCATGGAATGAGGCACCTATTGCTATGTTAAAATGCCCTTTGGCCTCAAAATGTTAGAGATACTTATCAAAGAGTAATGACTCATATATTTCATGATCTTACCCACAAAATTGTTGAAACCTCTGTGGATGACCTCATTGATAAATCTAAAATTCGTAGGACTCATCTTTTCGATCTTGCTATCATCTTTGACCATCTTCTTAAATACTGAGTTAGACTAAATCCTTACAAATATGTTTTTGGTTTCACATCTAGAAAATTCTTAGGATTCCTAGTCTCTCTCTGTGGCATTGATTTTGACCCTAATAAAATTAGTGCTATCATCAACATGCCTATTCCTCATTCCATTCTAGACATTTGTACTTATCTAGGTAAACTTGGGGTAATTAGATGATGTATCCCAGAAATGGCTTTTCACATCTACTCCATCAATTCTCTTCTTAAAAAAGGTAATGCTTTAGAATGGATGGATCCCTGTCAAAAAACTTTTGATAACATGAAAGAGTCATTGCTTCACCCACCTATGCTTCGTCCTCCTTCCAATGATCAACCTTTGATTCTATATACTTCTTCCACACCCATATCAATTGGGGCAATGATTACCCAAAAAGATGATACTAAAAGAGAGTATTCCATCTATCACATTAGCTGAGGCCTCATCAATTATGAGAAATGTTATACAAAAGTTGAACATGATTGCCTTACCATTTATTTTGCAGCTAAAAAGCTTTGACATTACATGCTATACCAGACCACTTATGTCATCATTCATTCTAACCCCCTACATTACTTCTTCTCCAAATCCTTCCTTCCTAGAGATATAATTGGTAAATGGATGGTCCTCATGGAATTTGATCTGCTCATTTTAACTCAAAACACTGTCAAAGGATAGGTTATAGTTGATCAACTTGTCATAGCTCTTGTGCTTGCTACCAATCACCTTCAAGATAGTCTTCCAGATAACAATATTCTCTATATTTAAGGTCTTAATCAAACTATTTCTCTCAAAGATTACTTTCATAACTTTACCATTGATCTTAAATCAAGCAATCTTGATGAATTTGTTATTCCCCCTGATACTACTAAACCAAAAGTAGTTATCTCAGAACTTCTTGAAATTAATTTTGACTTGCATGAGGATACTTGGACCTTCACTTTGATGGCATTAAGTGCCTTCAAAGAACTAGGGTAGGTTGCATTCTTATGAGTCCTCTTGGTAAAATCATTCCTCTAGATTTTCATTTAACATTTGACATAGCTAATAATATGGCAAAATATGAAGATCTAATCTTAGGCATGAAATCTACCCTTGATTTATACATCCAATACCTATATGATTTAGGTGATTCTCAGCTTATTTGCCACCAAGTCAATGGTTAATACCAATGTAAAAGCATAAATCTCATTACTTATAATCAATTTGCAACCATTCTCATTAAAGATTTCATTTCCTTCACTATTGAACCTATCCCTTGAGATAAAAATTCTATTATTGATTCCCTTGCTTCTTTAGCATCTCTCTTCCATCCCCACCAAGTTATTTTGGATCCCAATTTTATTATACAAATAAGAAAATCTCCATCCTCTACTTAACCACAAGGTTCACTTATTTGCCACATCAAGGCTATTACCATTTGACAAAGCCCATGGTATAAAGACATCATTCAATTCTTGGAACACCAAACTTATCCTCCCAACTTAAACTCTAGTGAAAAGATTCATATTTGTAAATAAGCTTTCAAGTATGTATTTCAATACAACATTCTTTATTATCACAATGTTGAAGGTACCTTGCTCCATTGTGTTATGTAAGATGAGGTACCTCCTCTTCTTGAATAAGCACATGGGGACATTTGTAGTGGCCACTGTAGTGGACATGCTACAACTCATAAATGCCTACAAATGGGATGCTTTTGGCCTACTCTTGAAAAGGATGCCATCAAATTCACTAAAAAGTGTACCCCTTGCCAACTTCATGATGATCTAACTCATTTACCTCTAGCTGAGCTTCAAATTATCAATTCTCACTAGCTATTCTCTATGTGGGGATTAGATCTCATCGATAAATTACCTCACTCTCAAGATGGGCATGTTTTCATCATCACAACTATATAATATTTTACCAAATGGGTTGAAGCCATGCCCCTGATTAGTATCATCAGTACCACAATCTTTAATTCATTCTCAATCAAATCATTTTCTGCTTTGGTGTTCTCCATACTATCATTTTAGATAATGGTGTTAATTTCAAAAACAAGGATGTCAAACAGGTTTGTGCTAAATTCAAGATCAATCAAATTTTTTTTACACCCTATCATCCAAAATATAATGGCCAAGTTGAGGCCACCAAAAAAATCATTAATAAAATTATCCAAAAATAATTCATGAAACATGCATGGATCAACACGTTCATCTCTATTTTGCTCTTTGGGCCTATCAGACTAACATTCGTACTACCACTAGGGCAATGCCGTTCTCTCTAGTCTATGGTTCTGAGTCAGTCCTTATATTAGAATTTGAGCTTCCCCCTCTTTGTATATTTATTCATGGTATCATCTCCAATGAGGAATTATGTGAAGCTTGCCTTCATGCCCTTGATCTCTTTGATGTTCTGATTTACAAAATAATTGTCAATATAAGGCTCACATTACCAAACAACATAATAAATGAGTCAAAGTTCACACATTTAATGTTGGTAATCTTGTCCTTAAATTAGACTACATTCATGACAAAGAAGGTAAATATGCCCAAAAATGGTGGGGTTGAGAGGATCCTTCCTAAACAAGTTAGCAGATAATTGCAAATACACAAAATAAACTATGAAAATTAGTAATATATTAACTCAAATAAGTAGAACTGAATTACAATGGTTGAATTGTAGAATTTTTGGCCTCTTCAAGGGGACAACCTCCTTTGAGCAAGCTCAATACAATAAATTCATGGATGCCTTAATTGGCCTCAACACTTACTTTTATACTAAGTCTAATCTAAGCAACTACTACTTCCCATGAATGTGGGATAAAACAAAATGCTCATGGGATGACTTACAAAGCATATGTGTCCATAGAAATTATTATACTAAAAAAGTAAAGAGAAGGGGTAGCTTAGGTTCCTAACATCCCCTCCCTCTTAAAAAAATCTTTGTCCTCAAAGCTTCAAATGTGGGAAGTGGTGTTGAATCTAAAATAGTGTTTCCCATGTGGCATCCTCTAGCTGCATTCTGTGCCACTAAATAAAAACCTCTGTGATAGAGTGAGAGAAAATTTAGTGTGTGCACCTATTCAATATTGCCTTGGGCTCAATAAGGATGGATCCCTCATTATTAAGCTCTGGTAAACTAGTCTACTCTCTGATGTTTGTGTCAAGAACGTTTTTCAGACAAGAGACATGGAATACTAGATGAATTCGAAAAGAAGGTGGGAGATCCAACTTATAAACAACTGACCCAATATTTTGGAGAACCTTATAGGGTCCATATAACTTGGGAACTAACTTATGATGCCCTTTGAGTTTGAGGGAGGATTGTTTATATGGTTACAGGCGAAGAAAAAACATATCATCAACTTGAAAAGTGTACTCAAAATAGTGTTAATCACCCTGTTGTTTCATTTGATTTTGTGTTATATGAATATTTTCCCATAGGCTACTAAGGATTTAATCCTAGGTTCAAATAATTGTGTTGATCTCTTGAACTGATGAACTACTGGGGGTGTATGGAAGGATCACTGGTGGTGCTTGACCATAGACTGCTTCATATGGAGTCATTTTAGTTGAGGTGTGATAAGAGGTATTATACCATCATTTGATAAAGGGAAACCACTTTTCCCACTAATGTTGTTGTTCTAAGGTGAAGTAACGAAGGAAAGTTTCTAAGCATTTGTTGATAATTTTAGTCTAGCCAAAACTCATCTTCAGTTGGGTACCGATGCATCAAAATAGTTCTATCCAACAATGACTAGTGAAAGTTACATCATGATCTGAGAAAATGGACAAAGGAATGCCATTAAGAAAAAAAATATGGCCCAAGAAAATTTGTGCAACTGTGGAGGCAGTATATGGGTGGCTGAGGGCACAAAAATGATTATATATGGAGAGGCGATCACCCACAACCAAGACCATTTTTTCCCTCCAAATTTAGGGAGTCCCTTAATGAAATCCATATAAATATATATCCAAATATTGATAGGGATGGGTAAGGTTTTGAGCAACCCAGGGATGAGCGTGGTTTCACCTTTGTTGTGTTGGCAGGTATCACATTTAGCCACCATTTATTGAATTGCCTTTTTTATTCCCTTCTAAAAGAAGTCACATCATGTCCACTCATAAGTATTGAGAAACCCTGCAGATGGAGAAACATGGAATTCATAGAATATAACCTACTGAAGATTTGTGTTTTGAGGAAGCACCAAATGACCCTTATATTGTAGAGAATCACCATCCCAAGAATAATGTGGTATGGAAGAGGGGTTAGTGGAAAACTATTGAATGATTTGAGATAATAAGGAGTCATTAATAGACCCCTATTGTACAATGTCCGACTAATTCAGAATAGGCATGGAGATAGCTGAAAGGGAAGCTTGGTCCACAAATGTGTGAGATAGAGTATCAACCAAAATATTGTCCTTCCTTCTTGTATGTGATCTCATAGTCACAACCCATGAATTTTTTGACCCTTTTTTATTGTGATGGGGTAGAGACCCATTGTTCCAAGAAATATTTTACACTCTGGTGATTGGTTTTGTTACAAAAATGATTCCTCAGTAGGTATGGACACCACTTCTGTATTGCATGCAAAATGGCCTTCATTTCCTTCTCATAAGTAGAGAGTGCTAAATTCTTCCCAAAAAGGGCTTTGATGGTGAATGCAATGGGGCATCCTTCTTGGAGGAGAACAACACCAAGTCTATACCTCAAGCATCACTCTCGATAGTGAAGGTCTTGGTAAAATCTAGCATAGTTAGAACAAGTATAGTACATATAGCTTGTTTCAATTATTTAAATGCACACTCAATAATTTGTGTCCATGTAAAATAATCCTTTTCAAAATAGTCATCAACAAAGATGCAATCTTACCATAATATTTTACAAACTTGTGATAGCATCCAATCAGTCCTAAAAAACCATGAAGGATCTTGAGTGTTTGAGAATGAGGTCAATTTGTCATGGTAGTTATTTTTTAGGATCCACCTAAACCCCTTGGGCTGACACAATATGCCTGAGATACTCTACTTCATCTTGGCCATTAGTGTATTTGGACTATTTTGCACAAAGATGATGGCCAGAGAGAAGTTACAGTATGAGCTCCTAATTTTGGAGATGCTCAGACCATGTTTTACTATAGATGAGGATGTCATCGAAGAAGATCATAATGAATTTTTGTAGGTCGGGCCAAAATATTTTATTTTTCAATGCTTGAAATGTTGAAAGAGCATTAGTGAGGCCAAAGGGCATGAACAAAAACTCATAGTGGCCATCATGTGTGCGAAAAGATGTCTTAGGGATATCATCCTCATGAAGCTAGATTTGGTGATATCTAGAGCAGAGATCCAACTTAGAGAAAAAATGATCACCATGAAGCTCATCAATAACAAAGATCAAGAAATTATCCTTGATAGTGATGTGATTAAGTGCATAGAAGTTAATGTAGAGGTACCATGACCCATATTTTTTTGCACAAGGAGAACTAGGGAAGAATATGGGTTGGTATTGGGGTGAATAATGCCTTACTTCAATAAGTCTTGAATGAGCATCTCAATCTCAGTCTTTTGCTAAAATGGGTAGTGGTAGGGCCTGATGTTGGAAGGAATGCTTTTAAAAAGGAGATAAATACAATGGTCCTCTATCAATGAAGGTGAAAATCCTAATAGTTTGACAAAGACATTGGATACCTATGCAAAATGGTTTGTAGATCAGAAGGATGAGTGGAGACCATTGATGATTGCATTTGAATGAAATGGAACTGGGTAATGACACCGTGTGAATTCTTGTTAAGAAGCTTTTCTATGCGATGTGAACTGATGATGCTAAGGGATCCTAATTGTAATCCTTTTAATGTGTGCTTTTGCCCATTGTCTAAAAACCACATCCAAAGTTAAAAAAAATCCCATAAGATGGGTCCAAGTGTGCGTAACCATTGGGCTCCCAAAACAACATCACATCCACCTAAGGGTAAGGCAAACATGTCAGAGTGCAAGTTATAATCTCCAATAGACATACACACATTATGACACTTCCCTTTGCAAGGTAATATGCCCTCATTGGCAATCATGACTTCAAACTTAGAGCGAGGATAAAAAAATAATCAGTCTGTTTGACGATCTGAGAGTCAATGAAGTTATGAGTGCTACCAGAATCAATGAGTATTGTCAGAAAGAACTTTTTGAAGTAACCCCTGACTCGCATGGTTTGTGGGGTGGTGACTACTACTAAGGCATTGAGAGAGATCTCCAATTGGTCTTCTTGAGAAACATGTTCCACAATCAGTGAAGCTTCTTTTAGATCATCTATTGTATCCTAAACATCTTCCCCATCTTCAATTTTGGGGAAAGAGTCCACATCCAATAGTTAGAGATTTTTCTTGACACATTGATGTCCCTACATGAATTTGTCATCACAATTATAGCATAGTCCTTTTTCTCTATGAGCTTGCATCCCTACTTCAATCAAATGCTTGATATGTGTGGTTTTGGGTGCTGGTGTTGTTTGAGATCATTATAGAGTTATATTTATAAATGGAGCAAAATTAGATTAAATCATTGTTGAGTTATGATCTTTTCCTCTACCAATTTATCCAACCTTAGGGCTTCCATAATCATGTTGGGCTAAAACATTTTGACCTTAGATCAAATTCTATCGTTCGGTCCATTGACAAAACAACTTCTAAAGAATTCATCAGATAATCCCTTTGTGTAATTGGCCAGTTTTTCAAATTATGTTTGATATTCTCTCATGGTTCCTATTTGATGAAGTTTAGTGAGTGGTCCCATGAAGTCATCAAAAGCACTAGGGCCAAACCATTACAAAATGAGGGAGTAAAAATTAGTCTAGCTTGGCTCATCATGAGCCTTGGTATACCAATGATACCATTGAAGGGATTCAATTTCTAAGTGAAAGGATGCACGTAGAACTTTGTTGGCATTAAAAGTATTATGTAGGCTAAAATATTATTCTGCCTGATAGATCCATCTAGTCAGATCTACACCATGAAATTGAGGAAAATCAAGCTTCAGCCCACAAAAATTATTAGAAGAAGAAAATATAGTGTCAAAAGAGGACTCTAGATGTCATCCATTGTTGAAGCTGGTATGTTAAAGATTGAGGTCAAAAATGTTTTCATCAATATCTTTAATGTGTGTCTTGAGGGCAGTAATTTCATCCTCCATGTTTTTTGCTCCTATTCGGGTTACTACCATGACCCAAATAAGAGATTATGTTTTTTGCAATGGGTAGGAAAACTAGAGTTAAGACACATTTGGTAAGGCAAGTTTTTTATTCAGATGAATTGAAAAGGGGTAAAGGTACTTTTACTAATTTTTTTGCCTAGTGGGAGTATAATTGATGAAATCAAGGGTAATTTTAGGAGTGAAAATGGAAAAACTGGAAACTTTATCAAAGAGGGTCAAAGGAGCAGAAAAGGGAGATGAACACTATGGAAAAATTTCAAAGCAAATAGACAAAAATAGAAGTTATGGTAAAACCCAAAAAATGGGTAAATTAAGATTTGTAGGAATTAAGAGTGGAATCAGGATATGGGACCTCAAGGAATAAAATGTGGGGAATAGAATTTAAGGTGTCTAGATAAAATTTGAGGATCAACGGGGCTACAATTTTTTATTTATTTCTATTTTTTATTTTTTGTCTGTGTATAAGTCTACTGAGAATCTACGAATAGTTTTCTAAAATTGATAGAATGGAGATTTCTTAATTTTTGGTTTCTATCAATTATCTGGTTGCAAGTCCTTTGATAGTCTGTGGATACTCTGTTAATTAATTTTTTTGATAGTCTACTGGAAATATTTTTAAACTGATATAAATGATCCCCAAGTTTCAATGGCTACCTAAGGGTTTAAATATATCACTTTGACCACCAATGTCATCTAAGCGAGTACCATTCTCCAAAAAAAATTTGCCCACAAATTTACCTCTCAGCAATAGCTCTAAGTTTTCCTCATGAATGGGAACTACTCAATCGGGGAGAGGTCATTCCCCATTTCACTGGTAGGCCCTCTCAATGGGCCAGCTACTTTGGGGTTCCTATGGTACTCCTCACAATGAGTTTTAGGGCTTTCACCCAAACACTTCCTACAGTTATGCGACCAGGTTTTTACCCTGATCTAAAAAAAATTATTGTGATATAGAGAATTACTTTTTGAAAAAATACTTAAATGGATTATGTAGCAGAATAGAGTTGAGACTTTTTGAAGAAGAAAAAATTTGGCCTTAGAAAGTGCTTTGATACCAGATGAGAGGATCCTTCCTGAATAAGTTAGCAGATAATTACAAATACATGAAATAAACTATGAAAACTAGCAATATATTAATTCAAATAAGTAGAACTGAATTACAATGACTAAATTGTAGAATTGTTGGCCTCTTCAAGGGGGTAACCTCCTTTGAGCAAGCTCAATACAATAAACTCATGGATGCATTCATTGGCCTCAAAACGTAATTTTATACTAAGTATAATCTAAAAAACTAATACTTCCCATGAATGTGGGATAAAACAAAATGCTCACGAGATGACTTACAAAGCATATGCATCCATAAAAATTATTATACTAATAGAGTAAAGAGAAGGAGTAACATGCGTTCCTAACAGGGGCCCCTATTTAGTTAAAGATATTCTTAGTCCAAGTACCTATTGCCTTCAAACCAATGAAGGTCATATTTTCAAAGAGCCTACTAATGCATAATTCCTTAATAAGTATTTTGCCTAAATTCTTCCCTTCTTTTTCATGATTTCTATATGCTATCTATCTAACACTTTTTGTAAGTTAATTACATGGCTCTCACCCTCTACAATAGTTATCTCCTTTCACAAACCTTAATCCTTCTTTTTTAGTCTTTTGGTTTCCCTTTTTCTCATGAGTTGCATTGTAAAACTGTGGATAGGACATAATCTTCCTCATGATTTACCATAGCTTCTTTATTTTCATACCTTTTTACTCTTCTTTTTGGCACCCATTGGGTTTATCTTTTGTGAGTTGCATTGTAAAACCATGGATTGTATCTGACCTTCCTCACAAATACCATCTTTTTCTTCTCCCATTTATGTTTCACATACTTTTTGGCACCCTCATGGGTTTCCCTTTTATGAGTTACAGTGTAAGACCATGGATAGGACCTGGCTTTCTCATAAAATCACCATCTTTTGTCATTCCTTTTCTAGAATATGTTTTGCAATGGTTACAAGTTCTTGATATTTGTTCTCAGCTCTAGATTTTACTTCTTTTGGTAGATGGAATTTGCACAACAAACTATGTTAACATGTTTTCCTCTATTTCCCTCATTATTATGATAAAGAATCATAATTTTCTATCATTGTATCCTCTTTTTCACTCTGTCACATTTTTTATTATTTGAAGTAATTCAAATTGTTTCATGGTTCATCCTTCTTAATTTACTTTCCTTTCACTCTTTATTAGATAAAAACAAGGTCAAAGTCAAGGTAGCAGTTTTAGTTCACCTAGATTTATGAGACTCTTCGACACCATACCCTTTGAAGTTTCTCTTTCTTAGCAACCAAGTCCCAAGTATTCAAAAGAAATTCATCCTTATCACCCATGTTTGATTTTCCAAATTTGTATGGAGGAGGAATCAAAAAAGCCATCAAGAAAGTTAAAAGAGAAATCATTTGAAACAAAAGGAAATGATATATAAAAGGCAACATACAAATCACAAAAGTCAAAATTTACACCAAAAACATGATTACAAACACATCTCCTATCTCTAATCAAAGTTTAAACTCCATAGTTGGCCTCACGATAGAGCCAAGGTCCATTGGGGTGTGATAGGATAGTAGATTGGAATAGGATAATTTAAAAAATTATATGGTGCTACCTACTTTCTCACACAAGTACCCAATCTTCATAGTAGACCGACGACTCTATAAGGGGTCCTGAGGAATGGGAAACACATTGTGGGAAGGTAGGTCTATTTTAATTTTCATGCACTTAGCCTTCATGGGATGATCTACATACTTCATTTATTGACCTAAGAGTTGTGTGGCTAAGAGAAGTTCTTCAGAGTCCTTAATGTCAAAAGTCTTCTTGTTTTTACAAACCTAATTTGAGTGTCTTGACTTTGATCTAAAGTTCATCTACGTTGGTTTTTCTTTCATTCTCCCCTTCACCCATTTCATTTCCCCCTTTGATAGGCACGTTTGATTCTAAATCTATTTTCCCTTTTCTATACTTCCTTTTTCTTCACATCTTAAAAACATGCCATCAATACCTTATTTTCAATTCTATCTATCCTTAGAACAAAACAACATATTTGAGCAACTATGGATTACTTTATTTACACCATAGATTTACATTCCTAGACTTGTTTTACTTTCCTTTTACCATTTATCATTATTGTACCACCCTTTTTATGGACACCTAAGTCCATTTATACTTTCATGTACTTTTTTCATTGTCGAGTGAGGTTGGCTTGTTACTTCTCACTCACCAATGTTATTTTTCCTTTTATGCACCTTTCTTTATTATTGATTAAGGATTATTACTACTCACTCATCAATGTTGTTTTATCATTTTTGCTTGCCCATCTTTATTTAAGCAAAGATTGTTACTACTTTTGCATTGATGTTTGATTACCATCATTTTGACATGTATCCTTGGTTTGAATTGGTGATTTTGCCTTTCTTACTTAAGGTTTACTTGTTTGAGTTTCTCGATCTTTAGTAGCCTTATCTTTTTTGATTACCTGATTTACTCTAAAATTTTGACTTGGTCATTTGGTTTAATATAACACTTCTCACCCCAGCTTGCCAAATTTTCAAGTATTTTGGGGTTTGTCGAAAGCAGTCTCTATGCCCTCCATAATCAAAACTAAAAACATAACAGACAACCATCTAATGATAAAGGTAAGTCAAGGTACACATCACATTTTCTTTTTAGTTATTTCCATTTTAGTCATTTATTTTCAATTATTTCCCTTCCAATCATTTATTTTCAGTTATTTATGATTTCTATAACTTTTTATTTAGCCTCAACCTTGAGTGTTACTATGTTCTTTCTAGAAGCACCATCCCTTGTTGCACCTAAGTGACACATGATGAGATTCGATTGAATCATATGTATACACATAATATTTTCAAATTTTATCAAACACTGATGATTTTTATCTTGTAAGAACCCATTTAGACTTAAAATCTTTGAGTGTACTCCCTAAGGGGTGCACCAAGAAAGGGGTGGGTAGACCATTGATGCTTCACAATATTGTTGTCCCTTATTGCCACTTATTACCAATCCAACCAGCTCCTAAAACCATTCCCCTAAGCTATTACTACTCTTTTGCATACTCCTCCAGTATTTTCCCACTTTTCATCCCTCTTTTCCTCACCTTAAACCTTTTTTGATAGTCTTTTGTACCATGTTGACTGGGTCGACCCTATTTTATTTTGGGTAAAATTCATTTAGGGTCTAGGTTGGCTCTTGGCTGACCTAGCCCATGACCTAGTGAATTTTGTCCATAACTGTACTAGGTTGACCCTATCGACATAAAATTTTGTAAGGGCTTAGGGTTAAATCCGCCTATATATACAAGTTCATTTTATCATTATTTACCAATGATCAAGAGTTATTATTCACTTGTGCTTCTTTACAATATGCTCTTCCACCATTCCACTTGAGGAGTCTTAGCTTACTTAGAAAATCTATTCTTGTAGAGAAGTCTTGGATGCTTTGGTCTTTCTTAGTGATCCTTACAAACCATAACAACCTCTTGCGAAGCCCCTTTGGCCAAGGGAGAGATTGAGTCTTTATAGGTTTGTCTTCCAAGTCAGTAGTCTCTAACTTTGCTCCTCTCTTTAGTAGATATAAGTAACATAAGTATTGGATTTGAATAATATTACTCTTCTTCTCTATGCATTATGGTCTTACTCATCCATAACTTAATTGAGATTCTCGTATGTATGTTTATTTGTTTCTAACCCCCGCATTCTGCCATACGCTTTAGTGAGCACTAGGTTATATTTCTTTGTTTTAATTGTTATGAGTTTAATGAGATATGAAAACATAGGGCTTAGTTAGGGTTATTGTGTGATTATGCTTGACTAGAGGCTTTGGAACCCTCCATAGCATTATTTTTTGCGGTAAGAGATCCCCTAATTGGGTCTAATGGATCCCCATATTGGTCATGTTCTCGATTATATAATGTATCTCCAATCAGAAGGGTATGGTATGATCTATCTTTTCTGAGTTAGGATTGATTTATATACATGATGCATTTCTGATTGCATACATTATGGTGAACCCAACGTAATTTTACATTTTTGGTTCCCTTTTTCACTCCCTAAAATCCTAATATTTCATTGATCACTCCCCTAGGGATTCCATTTGTGAAGTTCATTGTAAGACCATGGATAAGACCTGGCCTTCCTCACAAATTACCATAATTTCACATTACTATTACCAACATCCCTTTTTTACCATATTTTCACATTTACTCTACCTCATTAGTGTTCCCTTTGTGAGTTGCAGTGTAAGACCATAGATAGGACCTGTCCTTCCTCATAAAATTTTCAAATAATCTAAGTCACAACAAAAATACATGTGTCAAATGTAAGATAAGATTTAATTGATTATGAAGTTACACATCATTAACTTGTTTTCCATCTTGATTTAGTATCTTTTATGCTTACTTCGTTAATCTTTTTCATTTTTTATCTTCTTATTTTTTGAAGCATGTAAGAATCCAACATTTTCTTGAGTTTTGCATACTTCCCAACTTAAATTAGTGTGATTAATTTAAGACAATTTTTGCCAATTTTATTTCTCTTTTATACTTCTGAACATGATTTAGTATGATTGATTGATTTAATTAATCTATTTTTATACCATTTATTCTTTTACTAGTTATCAATTTTATTATATTATTTTCATACTTCCCAACATGATTTAGTGTGATCTTACTTGTTTTAATTTGGTGCCAATCTTTCTCATGATTTAAAAAAACTTTTGCCCTCTTGTTTACCATGTTTTGGTTTCTTATACTTAGTCATTTTCTTATTATTACACATTTCTCAACATGAAATAGTGTGTAGTACATTTGTTTTTGATTGATTATACTTAGCCAAATCCTTTTTGCCTATTTCTTTTTAACCATTCATGTGTCCTACATAAAGCTAGAAGAGAAACCACAACACATATATTTATTACAGCATAAATAATAAAATCAAACTACATGTGCTAGAAAGAAATCTATCCAAGCATCCATAACCAAAACCATCATATAAACACATAAGATCCATAATCCAACTACCAAAATGAGATCTCTATATATATCATGTGTTTTTTATACAAAATACAAAAATACATCATTCAGCTCTATGGCTGATCTCTATCATGTCTATCTTGTGGCCTAGCCATGTTGTCCATAGATGCCTCAGACAGTCCCCTCTAAATAGTATGCTGTAAAGAGGCTATTTGAGATCTCAAACCTATCACCTATCCTTGTAGGTTGACCACTTGGGCCTGTACCTATGCTAGTTGGGTCATGGTGGCCATATGTGTAACTCTCTCATGAGCCAAGCCCTACCATGCCATTACCTCTTGCACTCCCACCCCTGATGGTGGTTGTGGCTCCTCCCTGCATGCCCCTACTTAACTCACAACCTCTCCTACTAGTCTAAACTAACTCCCTAGGGCAAATACTATCATAAGACCCTCCAATATTATAGGATCACAGGGCATCAGTGCCTCATCAAAGATCTCATGGAGTGCTCCCATCACTTAGGATCCCCATCTGGTCTCCTCCTTTACAATATTTGTAAAATTCAAACCAGATAGATATTAGATCATCAACATATCTCAAAATCTATTTATCTATAATCTATCTCAAAAATAAATTAAAGCAAATTTCAAACCATATATTTCTTACCTATCTGAGTGTCACCTACTATCCTCTCCCCATTTGCAAAACCGTTGAACATAATCTCTCCATCAATGCATCCTCCAAATACCTCATATTTAAGTCACCACCCAAATGCAAATCCAGGGGTCACCACTCATACCCATCAAAAGCTATGCCTAAGTTATACCTCTATTACCAAATTCTATCCTAGGCTGCTTGATGGGTCATTTGGGATGATTGCCCTCTCTATTCTTTCCTTCTACTGGTGTCTTTATCGATGGTACAATCGAGTTGGTCACTACTTTTCCTGTTATGGTGTTGGTTGTGGTACCTCTAGCACTTTTGCATCCACATCTATATCCTCTCTATCTATTGCCCATCTACTTGACCTATCTATGGTCTTTTATGTCATGCCTTGATCTCTAGTCTAGCTACTGGTGGTCCTGATCTTCCTTTCCCCATTGATTCTCTTGCATGTTTGGCCAAAATAATGGGCACCACTATTGAAGCTATTGGGTGAGCGAGTCCCATCTATTTTGGTATGCATACCACTAGATGTGAATCTATCTACAAGGTATAATGACTTCTAATCTATGCCCATGCCAATACTGGTGCTACTATAATCTAACTCACCCACACTATAGTGATGTGCCCATACAGCTACCATATGATGTCGACCCATATGATTATCTATAGTACTGACACATAGGGCATGGCCTATGCTACTTGATCTTATTGCCACCTCTGTATCATCGACCACATGGGGTAACCCATCTGGTTGATACATAATGAACCTCTCATATATCCAAGAACTCAACAAAATAATTGACCCCATGGTCTTTTGCCCTTTGGATAACATCCGATACATGTCATGCATAAGTTGGACCTAGATGATAAAACCTAAATCATAGAGTGCCTTGTGTAATATATTATTTATTTAAGTGTATATCTTATTTATGATGCTTTAATTCTTCCAAACCTCCTCCAAAATGGTACAATTATAATAAGTTTTGTTGGTGGCATACTACTATAGATCATTCTAATGAATCTTTTCATGATATTCACCAATTTATTCTTTCTTCCTTGCTTGGTCCATAATCTTGATACTCTCACAAAACAATGTTATCAAGACTATCTTCAAGCTTCTCAAATTCAATCTAAAGATTCACAATCACATCAATATCAACTACCTATAGTCCTATAATATTTTCAAACTTTTATCAATTACTAATGCTCTCTATCTTACAAGAACCTATTGAGTCTCAATCTCTGTGAGTGCAGGCCTTAAGGGGTGCACTAGGAAAGGGGTGGGAAGACCATTGGTGCTTCGCAAGATTATTGTCCCTTTTACCACTTACTATATTTACACTTATCTCCTGAAAACCATATCCCTAAGTTTGTTCTTTTCTATTATACCCTCCTCTAGTCATTTTACACCTTCATTTAGCCTTTCTCTAACCTAAATCCCCTTTTAATAGTTTTAAGACTATATCGATTGGGTCAACCCTGTATTGTTTTTGATATCAGCTTATATTACCGACTTAATTCGTTATTTAGCATGTTTCATTGTCAAATTCACTACTAGATTGACTAGGTCAACCCTGTCAGCCAAATTTTTTGAAAGGGCTTAGGGTTAAATCCATCTATATATACAAGATCATTTCACCATTATTTAGAGAAGATAATAGGAAGTAAGAGATATTGAATATCTGCTTATCCACCATTCTACTTGAGAAATAATCTTAGGGTTTCATACTTTCTTTAGAGATACAGATCTTTCTTATGGAGAAGTGTTTTGGATGCATTGATAGGTTGTGTAGCCTAGAGATGATTTATCCTTATCATCCTTACATACCATACCAACCTCTTGTGAAGCACCTTGGCTAAGGAAGAGATTGAGGCTCGACAGGTTCATCTTCAAAGGTAAGTATTCCTAATTTTATTTCTCCTTTGTAAGAGTAGATAGATATGTATTTGTACTTCTCTTCCATACATTAGGATTACATAGACATTAATGTGAGTATATGTCTCTTATGCATGTTTAATTTTACTATTTTTAACTCCCACTTTGTGCTATAGGCTTTGGTGAGCACTAGATTAGACTTTACTTTACTTGTTATTAGTTTAGTGAAATATGAAAACATAGGGCTTAGTTACGGTTATCTCACAATTGTGATTGACTGGAGGCTTTGGAACCCTCCCTAGAATTATTTATTATGGTAAAAGATCCCCTCATTGGATCTATAAGATCCCCATATTGGTCATGTTCCTGATTATCTAATGTATCCCCAGTCAAAGGTGTATGGTATGAGCTATCTTCTTTGAATTAGGATTGATTTATAGACATGATACATTTTTGATTGCATACATTTTGGTGAACTTGATGTAAATATAACCTTTGTAGGTTTTATTTCAAATTTTTTCATTATTTTATCATTTTATTTATTATTTTTCTAAATTTGTGATACTAGGTTGATAGTGCTAGTATAGTTTCTAACTTCTATTCACAGTTTTAACATATAGTCACATCAAGATGACTCTATTATTTTTATGTAGGTCATCATTAGATATAGATTACTAGATCAAATAGGTTGACACAATAATCTTCTTGACTTTTAGAAAACAGACTAGGTCGACCCTATTGACATAGTTTTATAGTCAACGTCTAGATAACAAACTAGGTCAAACCTATCAACCTAGTCATTTTTACAGGCTTCAATAATAAAGTTTTATAGAATTAGGTTGACCCAGTCGACTTATTTGGCATAACTTTCAAGAAGCTTAGACAAAATTTTTGTAAATACTAAACATCTTCCAACCCACCAATGTTCATTTCTCTCTTTCTCTATCATTTTTGTTACTCATTGCAATTCTATTTTTCATAGTTTGTAGTCTTTAAAATTGCTCTTATACAACAAACTAGGTCCACCCTATCGACCTAGTTTTATATTCTATCTTCTATCTAAAAGACTAGGTCAACATTATCAATGTATATTTAATAGATTCTTGCTTTAAGATTACAATAACAACACTATCAATTCTATTCTATAATCTCTACATACACTATCATTTGAACTGACACTATACTATGTTTCAAAGTTGGAATTAGAAATTATATGCTAGTAATTACTTCACACTTTCACTTTCATGTGCTTGCATGCTTAAAATATATCACATAGTCTAATTAGGTGGTTTTTTAATATACCATTTATTTACACTTTTATTTTTCTTGCACACACTACCAAATCACATAATCTTAAAATGCATTTAAACAATTGTCTATCCAAGGCCTACCTACTTTGATTTCATCACTAAGGGGGAAGTCAACTTGGTTTTCTAGCCAAGTATAAACATGTGGTTAATGGTATATACTAGAAAATTGCCCGATACCCATATCACTATGATGTATGAAGTGAGGGGGTAGGCCCCAATATAAATTCAGTACCATTGCCAACACAAATCCCTTTCAACAAAAATGTCCTAAAACCATCCATAGATTACTTTTTAGTTCTTTGCTTACAGCCATTTTTATATCACACTTAATATCATACTCTAATAATCTAATGACATTCAGGATGACCACTTAGTTAGCATTTACTCTCCAAGTTGATTACTTGCTCTTTGTTCAATTGTATGTTGTATTACAAAACTTGCATTGGCCAGTGTTGGTACAAGGTTTGTGCTGTGTTCTAATTTGAACAAGTCACGTTGATCCAATTATCTATATGATTACTTTCATCTTGATTCAATTTGTATTGCAAAAGTTTTCCCTATTTTGAGAACACTATCATCTCTATCGACATAGTCTCTTATAGACTAATTTACCTATCTCCCAAGCATACTAAGTCGACTGTGTTGACTTAGTATCATTTAGAATTATTTCCTTAGCATACTAAGTTGACTACATTGACTTAGTATCATTCAGATCTATTTCCCAAGCATACTAAGTTGATTATGTTGACTTAGTATCATTCAAAACTATTTCCATAGCATATTAAGTTGATTGTGTTGTCTTAGTATCATTAAGAACTATCTCCCTAGCATACTAGGTTGACTATGTCGATGTAGTATCATTCAACACTATCTACCTAGCATATTAAGTTGATTGG
Source organism: Torreya grandis (assembly GCA_037957365.1). Taxonomy (NCBI): domain Eukaryota; kingdom Viridiplantae; phylum Streptophyta; class Pinopsida; order Cupressales; family Taxaceae; genus Torreya; species Torreya grandis. The sequence goes on from JARHVA010004421.1 coordinate 276,942, forward strand.
GTCAACTTATTACCTTCTCGGCTGACCTTGTACCTATTTTTGGCCAATTTTGTCCCTCTTCTTCTTTCTATATTCTTGATCTCTGATCCTATTTGGATTCAAACTTTTATCAATTATTGATGCTCTCTATCTTGTAGGAACCCATCGAGTTTCAATATTAATGAGTGCATGCCTTAAGGGGTGTACTAGAAAAGGGGTGGGTAGGCCATAGGTGCTTTATAAGATTATTATCCCTTTTGCCACTTGATATCTACACACTTATATCCTAAAAACCATATCCTTAAGCTTATTCTTCTCTATTATACCCTTCTCCATTCATTTTTCACCTTCGTTTATCCTTTCTCTAACTTGAATCCCCTTTTAACAGTTTTAAGACTATGTCGACTGGGTTGACCCTGTATTGTTTTTTATATCAGCTTACATTGCTGACTTAGTTCATTATTTAGCATATTTCATTATCAAATTCGCTACTAGGTTGAACCTATCAGCTAAAACTTTCAAAAGGGATTAGGGTTAAATTTACCTATATATACAAGATACTTTTGCCATTATTTAGAGAAGAGAAGAAGAAGTAATAGTTATTGTGCATTTTCTTATCCACCATTATACTTGAGGAGCAAGCTTAGGGTTTCAAACTTTATTTGGAGATATGGATCTTGTCTTATGGAGAAGTCTTTTGGATGCATTGATAGGTTGTGTAGGCTAAAGCTGATTGATCCCTATCATCCTTACATACCACAACAACCTCTTGTGAATCACCTTAGCCAAAGGAGAGATTGAAGCTCGAGGGGTTCATCTTCAAAGGTAAGTATTCATAACTTTGTTTCTCCTTTGAAAGAATAGATATACATGCATTTGTATTTCTCTTCAATGCATTAATATTTTTTATACATTGACATGAATATATGTCTCTTATGCATGTTTAATTTTGTTGTTTCTAACCCCCACTTTATGCTATAAGATTTGATGATCACTAGAGGAGAATTTAATTTAATTATTATTAGTTTAGTGAAATATGAAAACATAGGGATTAGTTAGGGTTATTTTGTGATTGTGCTTGATTGGAAGCTTTGGAACCCTCCCTATCATTGTTTGTTGTGGTAAGAGATCCCCTAATTAGGTCTAGCAGATCACCATATTGGTCATGTTCTAGATTATCTAATATATGCCTAAAAAGAAGTGTATGGTATGATCTATCTTCTTTGAGTTAGGATTGATTTATAGACATGATGAATTTTTAATTGCATACAGTACCCATCTCTTGTGCTTGCACTAAGTTGTAACAAATCAAAGTGTCTTCCTTTCGGGTTGAGTGTGTGAAAATCATGTATGAGCTTGTTTCAGGTGTGAAGGAAGTCATACAAGTTGAGAGGGTGTTTGAGAGGATCTATTTTGAGTTAGTTATAGGTTTTGAAATAAATTCTAGTGATTATGGTGAGATATGGCATACAAAAGAAGAGTAACAAAGGTAGATGACTTAGTAGAGATGTTTATTCTAGGCAATAATGGATATGATGGAGATGATTGCATAAACTAGTGTTGTTACAAATATGAGTGAAGATGATGGAAAAGAGATAATAGTGGTGTTGATGTCCTTACAAGTGAGATTGGATGCTTTAGAAAGAGGCCAAACAAGTGGAGGAAAATATTCTAGTAGAAGGAAAAGACCAAAAGAATTCATGGTGAAGGAAAAATGTAAGTCTATTTGTGATATTGATTTATTATATTATAAATGGATCCCTAATAAGTTTATGAAATGAGTAGTGGAATTAGAAATACATTTAAAAAATGAGAATTTTATAGACCCCATGAGTGTAAAGACTGCATGAAAGAGACTATGTAGAAGAGTAGTTGTGTATTAGAAAGATCTACAAGAAAGTAAATAAGGGAAGGGAAAGAATAAGGTGTGTGGATGGGAACATATGGTTTCCAAGTTATTGGGTTAATATGTATACCCAAAATTGTAGCCATAATGGTTGAAGAAGTTTCATGTGATGAGGTTTGAGAGAGATGAGAAGAAGATTGCTAAGAAAGGCAATATGAAAGGGAAGTTACCATATGATTAGCTCAAGACTACTTTAATAAGTAGCAAGGAGAAGTATGTGGAGGCAGAGAAGAAGGTTGTCTTGGAAGACAACAAGAAGGTGAGGTTTTCATGTGAGAGGCCCAAGTATATTTCAGTAAACAACAAGATGAAAGAGAGATGTGAGTAGCCTATAAGAGAATAAATCCTCAATCAAGAGGATATGGAAGTGGTAGTAATTGAAGTGGAAGAAGGGGACCAATTATTTGATGATGGGAATGAATTTACAATATCTCATAAGTGGGAAAAGTCAGAACCATCCTTGACTAATGAAGATAATGCCTTTTTCATGTCTATTTTGGAGGGGAAAAGGGTTGAGGATAACCAAAGAAAGTTACAAGTTTATGTAAATGAAATAACAAATCTAAATCAAGAGAAAAATATTGAGAAGTTGTAGATTACCATGAATAAAACAATAAAGGTAGAAGAAGTGCAAGTCAATGCACATGAGGAGAGTATAGTTTTAGACCATCCATTTGGAGGAGATGAAATTAGAAAGAAGGATGTAGAAAAAAATCATGGATATTTTTGGGCCAATGGAAGTCCATCATGAGGGAGAAATATGAGAGAAGACTATGAGTACTAGATAAGACTTGGACAATATGTCCTTATGATGTGAAGAAGAGTCAAACATGTCTGGGTATGTGCACAAAGTTGGGGGATAATTTAGTGGACATTTTCATTAATACATACACTATATAATAATAACATGTATGTATTATGGCCATAAGGCATACACGTTATGGCCATAATGAATACACGTTATGGTCATAATGCATACGTATTATTTTAATTCAGGCTCAGAATCACCAAACCTAGGAATGTGTATGCATTCCTAATAATGCGTACACATTCATAATAATGCCCATAACTTCCTAATAATGCATACACATTCCTAATAATTCAAATGAATTAAGAGTAACACATACACATTATGAATAAAATTTACACATTATGAAGAACACATACACGTTCTTTTTGTTTTACACAAAGAAATACTAGAACATGTACATGAAGCCAATCTTTACTTGAAGCTAATATTTACTACTCTAAATGTTAAGTATAAGTTTACATTTATATCATTTATAGTTTAAATTTATTTTAGTAAATCTCAAAAATTAAAGACACTTTATATCTTATAGAGTTGGTCTCATAGTTGCATGCCTTACGATGTGGAAAATAGTTTTTGAAAATCCAATCTGGTCAATATTTGAGCATTTTCAGGGTCTCAGTATTGAACCTAGGATTTCAAGGTATAGATTTTGTAATTGATGTCCATTTTTGGTAAATATATAGTCATTTTTTAGGGTTTTGTGTCTTCTAGATTGCTTCCTAGTATTTCTAAGAGACTTAGGTTTGTCAAAATTTAAGTTTGCAAACTACTCACTTTGAACTTGATCCAAAGTGATGTGATTGGGGTAGCATATGTCACATTGATGACCTACACACATCAAATTATTAATGGATTTCACTTGATCATAATCCCTCCCTCACCCTTAATCACTTCTTACTCATCCCTCATCATCCCTAATCACTCTTTCCTCATTCCTTATTGTCCTTAATCGCTTCCTTATTAACCCTCACTATCCCTCATCATCTCTAATCACTCACTAATCCTCACTGATTATTCCCTTATTGACCATCACTATCCCTCATCATCCCTAATCACTCCCTCCTCATCCATCCTCATCCTTAATCACTCCCTTAGTGACTCTCACCATCCCTAGTCATCTTTAATTGTTCCCTCATTATCTCTAATCACTCCTTCATTGGCTCTCACCATCCTTCATCTTCCCTAATCACTCCCTCATCATACCTAATCATTTCTTCATTATCCCTCATCATATCTCATCACACCCTCCTCATACCTCATTGTCCCTAATCATTCCCTTATTGACCCTCACCATTCCTCATCATTTATAATCACCCCCTCATCATCCCTAGTCATTACTTCATCATCCCTCATCATCCCTCATCATCCTTAACCACTCCTTCCTCATCACTAATCACCCCAAACCACTCCTTCCTCCTCCCTCATTGAACCTAATAAATCCCTCATTAACCCTCACCATCCCTAATTATCCTTAATAACTCCTTCATCCTCCCTAATCACTCCCTCATTGACCCTCACCATCTCTCATCATCCCTAATGACTTCCTCATCATCTCTATCGAATCCCTCCTCATCCCTAATCACTCCATACAATACCTTGATGGTGGGTACAATAACTTAATTTCTTAATTGCTTCTTCTTGATATGTTCTTACTGTAACTAATTCTATGCTTAGCCTTAGTACTTTGCTATAACTAATTCTATGAATAAATATCATTTTGTTTTCTAAGCTATACATGGTTCTCTTTGAAATTATTCATCTTTGTGAAATATAAATTTTAATCACTTCATTTTAGGTAGATAATTAGAATAAATAAAAGTTTCGATAATTTTAACCATCAAATTGTCATCTATGGATCATTCCATATCTTATGAGTCTCATAGTAACTTGTAGACTAAAATAATAACATATCTTGATGAGGATTTGTAGGGACCACTTCTAACAATGGTTCAATTGCTAGGATATGAAAGGTGTTAAGAGGGTTGTTAGTTCAATGAGACCTTGAAATATGGATGGAAGATAGGATACACAAGTTCACAAGGGAAAAGTTTATTAGAATAGAATTTCATGCCTAAGAAATTATTATCACTCATATATATGATTATATTTATGAGATTTTTGGGTGTGAATTGCTTGGATTTTTAGTGGAATGATTGTTAAGGATCAAGAAATATTATTTTTGACCTTGCATAATGAAAATATTGTAATGGAATGAAGTGAAATTTTAAAGGTTGTGAAATCTATAAATAGAATGGATACATGTACTTTAAAAGAATAAATCATGTTTATTGAGCAAGTAACAAAATTTAGAGTACAAGAACCTCATGTTAGTATAAGGAGTTAAATATGTGGCATGAGACAAGCAAAGAAGACAATGATTTAGGCATGGTTAAATTATTATTCTTTGTTATTATTGGACAAACCACACTATTTAACTCCTTTAATGATGTCTGTCAAATGATCATTGTAACATCCCCATTGGGATTTACTAGAATAACATAATTTTTTTTAATTCCACGTATTATTTCATTAAATTTCACCATGAGAATCTAATTGGTGACCTTAGTAAAACACACTAAGTATGTTAACCATAAAATAAGCATGTAACATTTACCTGTTACTGATCACTAGCATCATATGAAACAAAACATAATTGAATATAAAAAGTAATTACATGTCTCTAGCCATGGTTGGTATAATAATACACCCATTGCTGTTAATATATATTGTGTAAATAATTGCATTTCATCAAGAATAATGTTTCAATAACAATAAATACAATACAAAATACAATACTCCACTAAGTATGAGTTCCTCGAACTCCAGTATTTATGGTAATCTCAAGTTTAGTCTCCAAATAATTATTTTTTTGAGGAGGGAGAGCATCATCTGAGCACTTTTCCACACCAACCATGGGTCATCGATCCCCTTCACAATCCCCCATCAGAGAATGGCCTTCCCTTCACGAATGGGTAGATAGTGATGGTGCATGAATCCATATAGATAAGCTAGTACCCATGTGTTGTAAGATTTATAATACATGATGTGTACCATAAAGAAATACATTTTAACATGATATCACACAAACATGTAAATCATACATATGAAATGAAAATATTTAACTAAACATTACTCTGGCCAAGGTTTTCAATAGTTATGATCTCTAGGATCAGACAAATTCATACACACCACTTGATTCATTCAGATTACTTCTTATCAGTAGATATAAAACATGATAAATACATAAATAATCAAAGTACATATATTTAGTCCATAAAACATATGCAATAAATCTAATTATATTATTTATCACATAAATGTTAAACATAATAAGTACAGTTTATACCAACAAGGTATACTATATATATAGATTGAATGTTTCTAATTTCTGTAAGTAGATTCAAATGTAGTACATTCTATGACAACAACAATATCATAGATTAATATTTTTATGTACACATTACTCAATCACAAATAGCCAATCATAATAATTTCAAAGATCAAATATCTCATAGACCAAAAACATAATCTTTCATTTATACAACTTGTTGTACTTTTAGGAGGCTGTATGCATATAATTATAATGTCCTATCCCTAAGGATTCTATGACTTAATTTAATAGTAAATAAAATTATAATTATAGGCACACATACCAATATACAAATTTATGCTATATATTATATGAGTACCTAAGTCCTCACATAGATATATTTCATATATACATGCACTTGTTCATATTAAATATATACCGCACAATATATAAATAATGTATATAAATACCAACAATCATTTATATTTTCAAATAAAAAATTCATATGATTCCAACAACCATTATAATTTACCTATTCACAAAATACATTCATGATCCATCATAAGATATTAATATTCTTGAATTCTTAATAAACAAAGTTCTATAATCAATAGACTATTCATGCCAATATTTAGCTCTTTCTACTTACTATAGGTTTTAATAAGTATGAAATATGTCAAAATGCATCTTATATAAATTCATTTTGAACTGTGTAACATATAACCCTTACATAGTCTATAAAAGCATTTAAACTTCCTATGCTCAATAAAATATATAAACATAAGTGTCAATCCCTGTTCGACCCTGTCGACTTCTAAACATATTGAAAACTCATATGCTTAAAGAATTCAAACACGCTACACATTTCAATATAAAACTTGCACCTAATATCTTTTCACATAAATGATATACCAACCATACACCCTGTATATATATGTATGTGAAAATCTAGTTATTATATTTCCCAATTCGATACTATTAACTACTAAATGTATATGATATTAATTATCCAAATAGCTTATAACAATCACCTATCATAGCACATAATTATTTACTATGAATACAGGGTTTGTATAGAACTTATCCACTCTCTATTTCCATTCAAGGACAATTCCACCTATTTTCCTTCGACCCAAGCATAACTAATATATACAGGCTTAGCTTTCACACTATAATTTATATATGTATACAACACTCATACACATGCTCATGATTTTAAAAGATCAATATATACATAACTCATATATCCTTACTATTTGAATGACAAATATATACATAATTCATAAATATACTTTTTCATGGTTTTGTATAACAAATACCTACACTGTCCATACATATATATTCTCACGGTTTTGAATAACAAGTATATACACAGTCTATACATATATAGTTTCATAGTTATTAAAATAAAAATACATAAAATGTCTATATAAATCTATTCACTCATCGAATTAACATAGACTTTCATATTTATACCCTAATCATTCAAAATATACATAATCCTCTTAATAGGTATATCAAACTCTAAATGAATTTCGATAATAAGCAATACATAGAACTTTTATTTCAATCCGTTCATTCATAAATTTAACTTAGGCTTCGCATTTTACTCCACTCGATAAATTCAAAGTATATACGTAGTCATGTGTATTATATAGATAATCAACATATTGATATATACCTATTTGAGTATATATATATATATATATATATATATATATATATATATATATATATATATATAACCTATCTGAGTTTATATATATCAAGGGTCTCAAAAATAAAATCTTAGTCATAATATATATCAAAACCATCAGCTAAAGCCTATTGATCTTTAACTTGGGCATATTACCATCATGGTAAGAAAATCCTTTTTACCCTATGATTTTACACACATATTGTTCTAGTTTGCATTCATAGGGATTTAGAGGACATTGGCTTAATTTTGTGGATGGACGAGCTATCTACAAGGCTAAGCCTATATCTTAAATAAAATACAAATCATTTTCCTAAACCCTAACACACACACACACACACACACACACACACACACACACACACACACACACACACACACTCAAAATTTTATCGATTCTAAATAAAAATTGAATAACATCACCAACCTTAATATGGTATTTAGATGAACTTCTTGAACTAGAATGGTTTTCTTTCCTTCACTTTGTTCCTACTTCTCTTCTTTATGCCACATCCTACCACGCCTTTCACCATATCCCTTCTCATCCTTTCTCCATCAACCTTTTTCCTTCCTCATGCAATGCATACAACTACTTACATAAAGCTCATAATTTCCAAAAATTCCATTCATGCAGAAAATCCATTAGCCGCTAATCTCCCTGCTTTACTAGGTCAACCCTGGTTTGACTCAAGCAAGAAACCCAAAAATTATTGAACCTTCCTAAAGCATTAATAATTATTTTAATATTTTAATTCCTGCATGACTATTTTTGACATCACATGGTTGAATATCAACTTTAAAAAAGTCCACTATAATATTATTTCCAATGATAACTAATACTTCAAATATCACCATTGACTATGCATCCAAATAATGACTAAGTTTAGTTCATAGGATAGTTTAGGATATTAATACAATTTTGTTAATAATTAGTATAGATAACCAACATCATGACTTAATAAGAATATGACTAATGCAAGTCGATGATATTATTTTAATTGAAATGGTAAATCAAACAATTATTGTATCAAAACATAATAGTATTATAACAATGTAGTCATTGTTATTACTAATTTATATAGACTATCCAATGTCTTTAGATATCTTTATATATTAAGGCATTAATATGTATAATGATATTTCATGAACATCATAATGATAACCCACTAATATTTTAAAACATTATAAATATATTTATGTTAGTCTATAGACAGTAGTAACTAGATACTATTTACGTAGATTTATTTTTTCATGAAACATTAAAAATCATGAATACAATAACATGACATAATCATCCAACAACATTATACACTTAATCTACGTATAACAACCATAATGTAATCACACAATATTAACTCCAAATAAGCATTAAACTGAATTAAATCACAACTAACACACATAATTAACTATCCAAATGTAGATAACATCAAAGACGTACTAAAGCTAACAACTCAAACAATACATATTATGAGTCTTATCTAACATGGTGTGCATGGGTTCTAGTTGTTCATTTTTCATCCCCCAACACATCCATCTATGCCACCCTCTCCTATGATGCTTTCCCTCTGTCATGCTGTGAGTGATGTATCTATCTTGCATCCAAATCATGATAAGAAGGTAGTTTTCACGTAATATCATAATATATATCTAAAATACTATTGTAAAAACTAATCAACATGATAATAATGTAAAGAATATACGATACAACTAACTCATAGTAATGAAATCATGTAATCAAAATAACATACAACCATCCCATAACAACATATGACTTTTAACTTATTTAAATATTAATTAAATCAATTTACCAAACATAATAATCCATGGATAATCAAGTAAATTAGATTGGTGAGAAATTAAGATGTGACATTCTTCCCCCCAAAGCTGGTCATCATCCCTATGACACTTATTTAAACACTAGTTCTGAATTAAAAATATTATTCAATGGAAAAATAACACAGTAAGAATCATCAAATCAAGCAAGCAAATGTGGAAATTTTGTATAGAACTCATCATAGTCCTCCCAAGTAGCACTATTCTTAGAGTATTGGTCCCACAAGACCTTGCATTGTGACACTTCTCTGTTAGACAAGTGAAGTTTGTGAGTTTCAATTACTCAATTGGTTTTACCATGACCACCTTAGGACCAGAACTTGTAAAGCATTCCAATTCAACACATGTTTAGGATCAACTACATACTTTTTAAGATAAGATACATAGAAGACATTATGAAATAGAGATAGGGTTGGTGGACATAAAATCCTATACGCTATAAGATTGACCACTTATAAAACCTCAAAGGGTCCCACATATCTTAGTGAAAGTTTTGATGACTTCCTAAATCTAATTGAATTCTTATACAATTTATCCCGTAAGAATACCTTATCACCTACTAAAAACTGTCTAAATGTTCTCTTTAAATTAACATAACTCTTCTGACTATCATTGGCCTCAACTAATCTCTGCCTGATTGATCTGACTTGATCTTCCATTTCTGAAAGCATCTTAGGTCTAAAGACTATCCTATCTTCCAACCCATCCTAAATGATTGGTGTCTTGCACCTTCTTCCATACAATGCTTCAAAATGGTGTCATATTCAAAGCTGATTGGTATGAGTTATTGTAAGCAAACACATTAAATGAAAGATACTCTTCCCACTTATATTATTGATCCATGCAATAAATATGAAGAAGATCCTCTAACACCTAATTAACTCATTTAGTTTGACCATTAGTCTGTGGGTGATATGTAGTGTTGAAGTTTAGTTGCATACTTTAAGCTAAATTTAGAGTTAACCAAAACCTATAAGTCATTTTCGGATCATGATTTTAAATGTTTTATCTATAAATCCATGCAAATGATATGCTTCCTTAAAAAACCTCTTCAAAAGAGTAGGTACATCATCTGCCAAATTTCCTGGTATAAAATGAGCTATCTTGGTTAGTTTATCAACTACAACCAAGATCATGTCATGCCTGCTCCATTACAATGGTAAACATTGGACAAAATCCATACTGATCACCTGCCACTTCGATTCTGGTATGTCATGTGGATATAATAATCCAACCAAATGTAAATGTTTATTTTTCACACATTGACATTTCATACAACATGACATACAAGACATTGTGCACCTCCTTTAGCATTGTGCTCCTCAAATTTTTCCTATCTGGTACATACATCCTTATATTATATCATAAAAGATTATCATTCTCTATTTTATATCCTTTATACATAGGATTTTGAGCATTCTCAAATAATGCTTTCCTAAACTAATCATAGAATTCATCTCCTAGTGAGAATTTAATCACTCGATCCAAAAAATTACTTCTGATAGTAGCCATGATTGCTATGTACCTCCTACAACTTAAAGCATCAACTACTCTATTTTCCTTAATTTTTGATATAATTGATGTCAAAATCATAATCAGATAAGAACTCTAATTAGCATCCTAATGAAGATTCATATTTAATTGGGTAAAGATGTACTTGAGTCCTACGTTGTTAGTCTTGAGCTCAAATGGTTTTTCCAACAAATAATGCCTTTAAACTTGCAAAACATGCACAATTATTGCAAGGTCTAGGTCATGAGGGGCATAGTTCATATCAAAAGTCTTCAATTTATTTGATTTATAGGCTACCACTGTACCATCTTGCATAAGGACTTCTCTAAGTCCATCCCCATACACATATATGAACACCAAAAATTGACCATTAGGGTAAAGAACTCTTAGTACTAGTGCTGAAGTAAGCTTCCTTTTCAATTCGTGTAAAGCTACTTCACACTTATCTGACTAGATAAAAATTTGATTCTTCTATTATAGAGAGGTAATTAGATTATCTATTTGAAAAAAAATTGGAATGAATTTCCTATAATAGCCTGCTAATACCATGAAACTTCTTACCTCATGGACATTATTTAGTTCTGGCCACTCTATAATGACTCTTGTCTTTGTTGGATCTACTGAAATACCATCCATAAAGATAATATGTCCTAGATATTACATTTTATTTTAAAAAAATACACACTTGGACAATTTTCCATGTAACTTATGCTTATGCAAATGTTGCAAAACTAGTTTAAGATGTTGAAGATGATCTTATTCATTCTTAAAATATATAAGAATGTCATCAAAAAAGACCAAAACAAAATGATCTAGATACTATTTGAACACATTGTTCATGAGATTCATAAATGTTGTCAGAGCATTTATCACCTAAATTACAACACTGTGAACTCATAGTGCCTATATTGAGTTCTAAATGTTGTTTTTGAAATATTCTCATCTTTAATCCTTAGCTGATGATATCCTGCTATAAGATCAATCTTAGAAAAGACTATTGCCCTTCACATTTGATCAAAAAGATCATCTATATGAGGTAGCAGATACCTATTTTTGATAGTTGCCTTATTCAACATTCTATAATCAATACAAAGCTAAAGCTTATCATCCTTCTTCTTGAAGAATACAACTGGTACACCCCATGGTAACACACTTGGCCTAATCAACCCTTTTGACAATAATTCCTAGATTTGATTCTTCAATTCAACTAATTTAGTTTTGTCATATTGTACAATTCTTTAGACTATGGTTCTGATCTAGGTATGATATCAATAGAGAAATCAAACTCACATTTAGGAGGCAATCCTAGAAATTTCTCTAGAAACACATCATGAAAATTCCTAAGGAATGAATAATCTTCTAGGGATGGTTCCTTAGATTCCTTTATTTCATTTATATTGATGATAAATTATTGGCATTCTTTTCCTTAAGCCTTTTTGAGTTGTATTTCCAAAATTCACCTAAGCCTCAACTCTCTTTTCTCACCCTAAACTAATGTCTGATTTCCAAAATCATCTTGACACTCAACCTTATTCAAATAAAAATCAACCTTGGCCTTATGATTTGTAAGCCAATTGACTCCTAGGATCACATCATATGACCCTAGCAGTGCTACATAAAGATCCACTACTATTATGAATTTAGGCAACTTAATCTCAGCTTCAACTGAACACTTGTCAACTTAATCTTTGACTCGTTCCCATATTATATTGACCATGCATTTACCATTACTCCATCTTTTTTAGATAACTTATTTAGTAATTTAGGAGCTATAAAACATTCTTTAATCCTTGTATCTATCAAAATGGAAATTGGATGTTCAAATAAAATAACTAAGTGTTCTATGGGTGAAGCTTGTAATATGGTTTGCCAATTATCAAATGCCACATGATTACATTATTGAAACATTCCTTGATAAGGAGTAGAAGCTTTGTTCCTTGACTTATCCTGGGTACACTTATGAGCAAAATGGTGACCTCCACAAATGAAACAACCTCCAGTTGGTCTTTTCCTATCAGACTATTGGTTTCCCTTTTAAGGCTTCCTTTGAAACCATTACTCACTTTTTGGTTACCTGAACCACTGTTGAATCTAGAATTCTGACTCTTGGAGTCTCCACTCCTATACTTCTAGTTTTTTTTTTTGAATTCTATTTTTTGTCTATATACAAGTCTTTTGAGAATTTGTGAATAGTTATTTAAAACTAATAGAATGGAGATTTCTTAGTTTCTATTTTTTGTCAATTATCTTGTTATAAGTCCTCTAATAGTCTATGGATACACTGTCGATTGATTTTTTTGATAGTCTACTAGAAATATTTTAAAACTGATAGAAATGGGCCCCAAGTTTCAATGGCTACCCAAGAGTTTAAATATATCACTCTGGCCACCAATACTATCTAAGTGATTATTACTCTCCAAAAATTTTTTGGGCATAGATTTATCTCTTAGTGATAGCTCTTGGTTTTCATCATGGATGGGAACTACTCAATCGATAAGGGGTCATTATGTTAGGTTGTGGAGCTAAAAGCTTCACCAGGATGCAAATAGGAGGAGCTAGGGAGGTTGCAAAGTTTTATAGTCACCGGCATCGGTCAGGACAATCAAAATCGATAGGGTATAGACAAAAGGAAACCGACGTCGGTCAGATGTCGGCCGACGTCGGCACCCCCAGGAAAACAAGGACCGACGTCGGTCACCTGTGTGGTTCAGACTGAGTATTTTATGGGCAGTTAGCTAACGAACCAAGTGTTTGCATGTCAAGAGCCAAATTTAGACTAGAAGCTGCAGATCTAATTATTGTAATTAGGTTTCTAATTATTGTTTGCATGAGATCTATTTAAGAGACTCATTGGTTGTATTGTAAATTAGTGCTAGAGAGTAAGAGAGAAAATAAGCTCCTTCATAGAGAGGAGAGCAATGGTGTGTTCCTCCTAGTACCATAGTACCAAGTGTGGGTACTGGTTTGGAGAATCAGAAGGGTTCTTCATATTTGTATGATCTTGGTCAGTAGGTGAGCATGGCTTCTTTTGGAGATCTACAATGGTGAGTAAGGTCTAGTGATTTGTAGGTAGCAGCAGAGAGCAGGAGATCTACTTGGAGTACGGCTGTGTACTTGGTGTACTGGCAGCGTGTTACTGACTGGTTGGAGAGGTGAACATCAATTCTATATCTGAGTTGATTGTTGGGACTGAGAGAGAGAGGGAAGAAGGTCTTGAGGTGTGGTGAGCCTTTGAGGTGGAAGAAGAAGTGGCATCTTCTTTATTGTATTTTCTTTTGAGTATTTGATAGGACCTAAGTTCCCCAAAGTTCTGACACAACTTGTTAGATTTAAGAGCACACATGATTACCAATGTATAAGCAACTTAAACATGCAAAAATACCAGAAGAACAAATAACTATCAATGAGAAAACACACAGAATATGAGAAGCAACACATAATTGTATTCAACTCATTACAAAGAAAATTACAATAAAGAGATCACACTCTTCTTCCACCTCTGTGAGGCTTCCTCCTCAAGGGCTCCAAGTAATCTTCCCACCTGAGTAATCTTCTCTCATAGGTCACAACTAACAACTAACACAAGCTGTTGTTCACCTTATTGTACGTCCAGTACAACCGAGTACGAACCAGTACTCCAAGTAGTTCTCACCATGATCCTGCTCCTGATGTATTGCTATCACCTTGGATCTATCTCCCCCATCGATCTCTTTTCTGACCCTCGCATTCACACACCCCAGCAGACCAACCCTGATCTTACTTATCACATGTAGATCTCCTCGATGATCTTGCAACACCTTGCATATCAAACCTGATCTTACATACATGGGGAATCCTACTTGATTCCACCATGGGAAGAACTCTCCAAGCTCCACACTTGGGTTCTACAAGTTCAACACTTAACAATACAGCCCATGAGTCTATTATATAGATCTCATGCATACACTTAATTTAGACAGGCAACTTAAAGACTCGAACTGGTCTTTAACATACAAACTCCGCATTCACTTAACTGACTATTCATCAACAGTAGTTCTGACCACCACAGGTGACCGACGTCGGTCCCTGCCTTCTTGGAGGTGATCGATGCCGGTCGATCTCCTGCCGATGCTAGTTTCCCTTCTATGCTCCCCTGACCGACGTTGGTTGTGGCCTGTCGACGCCGGTGACTGTCAAGCTGCAAAAACCTCTTGTTTGCCTTAGGTAAAGCTTTTAGCTCCACACCCTAACACATTACCCATTTTCCTGGCAGGTCCTCTCAATGGGCCAACTACTTTGGGGTTCCTATGGTACTCCTCACAATGAGTTTTAGGGATTTCACCAAAACACTTCCCATAGTTATGTGGTTAAGTTTTTATGCTGATCCAAAACAAATTATTGTGATACAACGAATTAATTTCTAAAAAATTCTTAAATGGATTATGCAGTAAAATAGAGTTAAGAATTTTTGAAGGAAAAAAAAATTTGGCCCTCGAAAGCGCTCTGATACCAGATGAGAGGATCCTTCTTGAAAAAGTTAGTAGATAATTACAAATACACAAAATAAACTATGAAAATTAGCAATATATTCACTCAAATAAGCAAAACTAAATTACAATGGCTAAACTGTAGAATTGTTGGCCTCTTTGAGGGGGCAACTTACTTTGATCAAGCTTAATATAATAAACTGATTGATGCATTCATTGGCCTCAACACTTAATTTTATACTAAGTCTAATCTAAGAAACTACTACTTCTCATGAATGTACGATAAAACAAAATGCTCACATAATGACTTACAAAGCATATGCATGCATATCAATTATTATAATAATAAATTAAAGAGAAGGGGTAGCATGGGTTCCTAACAGGGGCCCCTATTTAGTCAAAGATATTCTTGGTTTAAGTACCTATCACATTCAAACCAATGAAGGTCATATTTTCAAAGAGCCTACCAACGCACAATTCCACAAGAAGTATTTTACCTAAATCCTTCCATTCTTTTTTATGCTTTCTATATGCTATATATCTAACACTTTTTATAGGTTAATTATACAGGTCTCACCCTTTGCAAAAATTCTCTCCTTTCACAAACCTTAGTCCTTCTTTTTTGGTCTTTTATTTTCCCTTTTTCTCATGAGTTGCATTGTAAAACTGTGGATATGACTTGATCTTCCTTATGATGTACCATAGCTTCTTTATTTTCATACCTTTTTACACTTCTTTTTGGCACCCATTGGGTTTCTCTTTTGTGAGTTGCATTGTAAAACCATGGATAGGACCTGACCTTCCTCACAAATACCATCTTTTTTTTCTCCCATTTATGTTTCACATACTTTTTGGCACCATCATAGGTTTCCCTTTTATGAGTTGTAGTGTAACACCATGGATAAGACCTAACCTTCCTCATAAAATCACCATATTTTGTCATTCATTTTTTAAAATGTGTTTTGCAATGGTTACAAATTCTTGATCCTTGTTCTCAGCTATAGCTTTTGCTTCTTTTGGTAGATGGAATTTTCACAAAAAACTATGTTAACATGTTTTCCTCCATTTCCCTCATTCTTAAGATAAGGAATCACACTTTTCTATCATTGTATCCTCTTTTTCACCCTTTGTCACATTTTTTATGATTTGAAGTAATTCAAAGTATTTCATGGTTCATCCCTCTTGATTTCTTTTCCTTTCAATCTTCATTGGATAAAAAAAAGGTCAAAGTCAATATAACACATTTATTTCACTTAGATTTACGAGACTCTTAGACACCATACCCTCTAAAGTTTCTCTCTCTTAGCAACCAAGTCCCAAGTATTCAAATGAAATTCATCTTTAACACCCATGTTTGAGTTTTCAAATCCATATGGAGGAGGAATCGAAAAAATCATCAAGAAATTTAAAAGAGAAATCATTTGAAACAAAAGGCAATGATATACAAAAGGCAACATACAAATCTCAAAAGTTAAAATTTGCACCAAAAAACATGATTACAAGCACATCTCCTATCTCCAATCAAAGTTTAAACTCCACAGTTGGAGTCAAAATAGAGATGAGGTCCATTGGGGTGCAGTAGGCCAGTAGATTAGAATAAGAGAATTCAAAAAACTCTATGGTGCTACCTACTTTCTCATGCAAGTACCCAATTTTTGTAGTAGAACAACAACTTTATAAGGTGTCTTGAGGAATGGTAAACACATTGTGAGAAAGGTCTATTTTAATTTTCATGTATTTAGCCTTCATGGGATGATCTACATACTTCATTTGTTGACCTAAGACTTGTGTGGCTAAGAGAATTTCTTCAGAGTCCTTAAGGTCAAAAGTCTTCTTCTTTTGACAAACCTAATTTGAGTCTCTTCACTTCGATAAAGAGTTCTTCTACCTTGGTTTTTCTTTCATTCTCCCCTCCATCCATTTCATTTCCCCCCTTGATAGGCACATGTGATTCTAAATCTATTTTCCCTCTTCTATACTTCCTTTTTCTTCACATCTTTAAAACATGCTAGAGCTACCATGTTTTTAGTTCTATATATTCTTAGAAAAAAACACCATGTTTGAGAAACTATGGATTACTTTCTTTACACCCTAGATTTACATTCCTAGACTTGTTTTGCTTTCCTTTTACCATTTATCATTGTTGTACCACCCTTTTTCTGAACATCTGAGTCCGTTTCTACTTTCATGTACTTTTTTCATTGTTGAGCAAGGTTGGATTGTTACTTCTCACTCACCAATGTTGTTTTCCTTTTTATGCACCTTTTTCCATTATTGATTAAGGATTGTTACTGCTCACTCATCAATGTTATTTTATCATTTTTGCTTGCCCATCTTTGTTTAATTAAGGATTGTTAATACTTTTGCATTGATGTTTGATTACCATCCTTTTGACATGTATACTTAGTTTGACTTGGTGAGCTTGTCTTTCTTACTTAAGGTTTATTTGTTTGAGTTTTTCGATCTTTAGTAGCCTTGAATTTTTTTGTTACCCGATTTACTGTAAAATTTTGACTTGGTTATTTGGTCTAACATAGCACTTCTCACCCTAGCTTGCCAAATTTTCAAGTACGTTCCATCCACATAGCACCAGTTATCTTGGCTTTCTTATGTTTGTTTGATTTTGATCTTTACTTTTGTATTCTTGAGTTTGCCAAAAGCAGTCTCTGTGCCCTCCATAATCAAAACTAAAAACACAACAAACAACTATCCAATGATAAAGGCAAGTTAAGGTACACATAATATTTAATTTTTAATTATTTCCATTTTAGTCATTTATTTTTAGTTATTTCCTTTTCAGTCATTTATTTTTAGTTATTTTATGCTTTAAAATACTACAACTTTTTTTAGCCTCAACATTGTGTGTTACTATGCTTTTTATCAAAGCACCATCCCCTATTGCACCTAAGTGACACATGATGAGCTTGGATTGGGGCATATGTATACACATAATATTTTCAATTTTTATTAAATACTAATATTTTTTATCTTGTATGAACCCATCGAGAATGAAACTCTCTGAGTGCACACCCTAAAGGGTGTATCAAGAAATGGGTGGGTAAACCATTGGTGCTTCATAATATTATTGTCCCTTATTACCACTTATTACCTATCCAACCAGATCTTTAAACCATTGCCTTAAACTATTACTCCTCCTTTGTATACTGCTCTAGTCTTTACCCACTTTCCATCCCTCTTTTCCTCACCTTAAACCCCTTTCGATAGTCTATTGTACTAGGTCAACTGGGTCAACCTCGTACTGTTTTGGGTAAAATTCATTTAGGGTCTAAGTCAGCTCTTGGCTGACCTAGCCCATGACCTAGTGAATTTTTATTCATAACTATACTAGGTCAACTGGGTCGACCCTATCGACTAAAACTTTTAGAAGGGCTTAAGGTTAAATCTGCCTATATATACAATTTCATTTTGTCATTGTTTACCAATGATCAAAAGTTATTATTCACTTGTGCTTCTTTATAATATGCTCTTTTAACATTCTACTTGAGGTGTCTTAGATTAGGGTTTCTACTTGGAGAATATAGTCTTGTGGAGAAGTCTTATATGCTTTAGCCTTTCTTAGTGATCCTTACAAACCACAATAACCTCTTGTAAAGCCCCTTTGGCCAAGGGTGAGATCGAGTCTTGATGGGTTCATCTTTCAGGTAAGTATTCTCTAAATTTACTCCTCTCTTTAGTAGATAGAAGTAATATAAGCATTGGCTTTGAATAATATTACTCTTCTTATTCATGTATTAGGGTCTTACTCATACATAACTTAATTGAGATTCTCTTATGCATGATTGTTTGTTTCTAACCCCCACATTGTGCCATAAGCTTTGGTGAGCACTAGATTATATTTCTTTGCTCTATTTGTTTATTAGTTTAGTGAGATATGAAAACATAGGGCTTAGTTAGGGTTATTGCACAATTCTGCTTGACTAGAGGATTTGGAGCCCTCCCTAACATGATTATTTATGGTAAGAGATCCCCTGATTGGGTCTAGTGGATCTCCATATTGGTCATGTTCCCGATTATCTAATGTATCCCCAAGTGGAAGTGTATGGTATGATCTATCTTATTCGAGTTAGGATTGATTTATAAACATTATGCATTTTTGATTACATACATTCTAGTGAACCCGACATAGTTTTGCATTTCTGGTTCCCTTTTTCACTCCTTCCAATCCTAATATTTTCCCTTGAGAAATATTACTTTTTTCACTGATCACTCCCCTAGGGATTCCATCTATGAGATGAATTGTAAGACCATGGATAAGACCTGGCCTTCCTCACAAATTACCATAATTTCACATTATTATTACCAACATCCCCTTTTTACCATATTTTCACATTTATTCTACCTCATTGGTGTTCCCTTTGTGAGTTGCAATGTAAGACCATGGATAGGACTTGGCCTTCTCCAATTTTTTTTCCAATAATCCAAGTCACAAAAAAAATTACATGTGTCAAATTTAAGATAAGATTTGATTGATTATGAAGTTACATGTCATTAACATGCTTCCCATCTTGATTTAATATCTTTTATGCTTACTTCGTTAATCTTTTTCATTTTTTATCTTCTTATTTTTTGAAGCATGTAAGAATCCAACCTTCTCTTGAGTTTTTCATACTTTCTAACTTGAATTAGTGTGATTAATTTAAGACCTTTTTTGACAAATTTATTTATTTTTTATACTTTCCAACATGATTTAGTATGATTGATTGACTTAATTAATTTATTTTTATACCATTTGTTCTTTTACTAGTTGTCCATTTTATTACATTATTTTCATACTTCCCAATGTAATTTAGTGTGATCTTACTTGTTTTAATTTGGTGACAATATTTCTCATGGTTTAAAAACAAACATTTTGCCCTCTTTTTTACCATCCTTTGGTTTATTATACTTAGTCATTTTCTTATCATTACACATTTTCCTACATGAAATAGTGTGTAGTACATTTATTTTTGATTGATTATACTTAGCCAAATCCTTTTTGCCTATTTCTTTTTAACCATGCATGTGTCATACATAAAGCTAGAAAAGAAACCACAACACATATATTTCCTATAGCATATACAATAAAAGCAAACTACATGTGCTAAAAAGAAATATATCAAATCATCCACAACCACAACCATCATACAAACACATAAGATCAACAATACAACTGCCAAAATGAAATCTCTCTATATATATCATGTGTTTTTGATACAAAATACAAAAATACATCATTCAACTCTATGGTTGACCTCTATGATGTCTATCTCATGGCCTTACCACATTGTCCATAGATACCTCAGACAATATCTTCTGAATAGTATGTTGTAAAGACGCTGTCTGAGATCTCAAACCTATCACCTATCCATATAGGTTGGCCACCTAGGTCTGTACCTATTCTAGCTATGTCATGGTTGCCATATGTGTGACTCTCTCATGAGGTAAGGCCTACCATGCATGTGCCTCTCCTACTCCCACCCCTGATGGTGGCTATGGCTCTTCCTGGCATGCTCACACTCACCTTATAACCTCTCCTACTAGTTTGAACCAACTCCCTAGGGTAAATACTGTCAAAAGATCCTCTGGTATTACAAGATCATAGGGCATCAATGCCTCATCAAAGATCTCATAGAGTGATCCCATCACCTAAAATCCCCATCTGGTCTCCTCCTCTGTAGGATCTATAAAATTCAAACCAAATAGATATTATATTATCGATATATCTCAAAATCTATCTATCTATAATCTATCTCAAAAAAACTTAAAGCAAATTTCAAACCATATATTTCTTACCTATCTGAGTGTCACCTAATATCCTCTCCCCATTTGCACAACTGCTGAACACAATCTTTCCATTAGTGTATCCTCCAAATACCTCATCTATAAGTCACCACAAAAATGTAAATCCAGGGGTCACCACTCATGCCCATCACAAGATATACCTAAGTTATACCTATATTGCCTAATTTTGTCCTAGGCTACTTGATGGGTCATTTGGGATGATTTCCTTCTCTGCTCTATCCTATTGTTGGTGTCTCCATCGATGGTGCAATCAAGGTGGTCATACCTTCTCCTACTGTGGTATCAGTTGTGGCACCTTTATCACTCCTACATCCACATCTATATCCTCTCTATCTATTGATTGTCTGCTTGACCTACCCACAGTCTCTTATGTCATAACTTGATCGCTATTCTAGTTACTGATTGTCTTGATCCTCCTCTCCCCATTGATTCTTTTGCATGTCTAGCCCAAATTGTGGGCATGACTATCAAAGCTACTGGGTGAGGGAGTCCCATCTATCCCAATATGCATACCACTAAATACAACTCTATTCACTAATTTCTTCTTTCTTCCTTATTTGTTCCACAATATTGATACTCTCACAAAAAACATTATCCAGACTATCTTCAAGCTTCTTAAATTCATTCTAAAGAATCAAAATCACATCAACATCAAATATCTATAGTCCTATAATATTTTCAAACTTTTATCTATTACTGACACTTTTAATCTTGTAAGAATGCATTGAGTCTCAATCTTTTTGAGTGCACACCTTAAGGGGTGCACTGGGAAAGGGGTGGGCAGACTAGTAACACTTTGCAAGATTTTTGTCCCCTTTTCCACTTTCTATCTACACACTTGTCTCCTAATAACCATATCCCTAAGCTTGTTCTTCTCTATTATACCCTCCTCTAATCATTTACCAACTTTATTTAGCCTTTCTCTAACCTAAATCCCCTTTTAGTAGTTTTAAGACTATGTCAGCTGGGTCGACCCTATATTATTTTTGATATCAGCTTACATTACTGACTTAGCTCATTATTCAACATGTTCCATTGTCAAATTCACTACTAGGTCAACTAGGTCGACCCTATCTATCAAAACTTGAGAAAGGGCTTAGGGTTAAATCCTCTTATATATACAAAATCATTTTATAATTATTTAGAGAAGAGAATAAGTAAGAGCTATTGTGCATTTTCTTATCCACCATTCTACTTGAGGAGTAAGCTTAGGGTTCATACTTTCTTTGGAGATACAAATCTTGTCTTATGGAGAAGTCTTTTGCATGTATTGATAGGTTGTGTAGCCTAGAGTTGATTTATCCTTTTCATCCTTACATAACATAATAACCTCTTACGAAGCACCTTGTCTAAGGGAGAGATTGAGCCTTGATGGTTAATCTTAAAATGTAAGTATTCCTATCTTTGTTTCTCCTTTGTAAGAGTAGATATATATGCATTTGTACTTCTCTTCCATGCATTAGGATTATGTATACATTAAAGTGAGTATATGTCTCTTATGCATGTTAAATTTTGTTGTTTCTAACCCTCACTTTGTGCCATAAGCTTTGGTGAGCACTAGATTAGAATTTACTTTACTTGTTATTAGTTTAGTGGAATATGAAAACATAGGACTTAGTTAGGGTTATTACACGATACTGCTTGACTAGAGGTTTTAGAACCCTACCTCTCATTGTTTATTGTGGTAAGATATCCCTTAATTGGGTCTATCAGATTTCCATATTGGTCACGTTCCCAATTATATAATGTATACCTAATCAAAAGTGTATGGTATGATCTATCTTCTTCGAGTTAGGATTGATTTATAGACATGATGAATTTTTGATTGCATATATTTTAGTGAACCTGATGTGAATATAACCCTTGTAGGTTTTATTTCAAAGTTTTTCATTATTTTATCATTTTATTTATTATTTTTTTAAATTTATGATACTAGGTTGATAGTGATATTATAGTTTCTAACTTCAATGTGCAGGTTTAACATATAGTTGCATCAAGATGACTATAATATTTCTATGCAGGTCATCATCAGATTCAAGTTACTAGATCAAATAGGTTGGCACAATATTCTTCTTAACTTCTAAAAAATAAACTAGCTCCACTCTATTGATATAATTTTATAGTTAGCATCTAAATAACAAACTAGGTCAACTCTATCGACTTAGTCATTTTTATAGGCTTTAACAACAGGGTTTTACAAAACTAGGTCAACCCAATTGATGTAGTTGGTAGAAATTTCAAGAAGCTTAAACAATTTTTTTGCAAATTCTAAACATCTTCCAACCCACCAAGGTTCCTTTCTCTCTTTCTCTATCATTTTTGTTAATCATTACAATTCTATTTTTCATAGTTTGTAGTCTTTAAAATTACCCTTATATAACAAACTAGGTTGACCCTGTCGACTTAGTTCTGTATTCTATATTCTATCTGAAAGACTAAGTCGACACTGTCAATGTAGTTCTTAACAAACTCTTACTTCAACATTATAATAATGCCACTATCAACTCTATTCTATAATCTCTATATACACTGTCATTTAAACTGACACTGTACTATGTTTCAAAGTTAGAATTAACACAAATGCTAGTAATTACTTCACACTTTCACTTTCATTTGCTTGTATGCTTAAAATATATCACATAGTCAAATTAGGTGGTTTTTCAATATGCTATATAGTTACACTTTTTTTATTTTTCTTGCACACACTACTAAATCACATAATCTTAAAATATATTTAAACAATTGTCTACCCAAGGCCTACCTACTTGGATTTCTTCACCAAGGGGGAAGTTGACTTGGTTTTTTGGTTAAGTATAAACATGTGGTTAATAGTATATATTGAAAAATCACCTGATACCCTTATCAATGAAATGTGTGAAGTGAGGGGGTAGGCCCTAATATAAAGCCAGTACCATTGCCAACACAGATCCCTTTTAGCTTAAACATACTAAAACCATTCATAGATTGATTTTTAGTTCCTTGCTTACAACCAATTTTCTCTCAAACTTAAAATCATACTCTAATAATCTAACGACATTTAAGATGACCACTTGGTTAGCATTTACTTTCTAAGTTGATTTTTTTCTCTTTGTTTAATTGTATGTTGTATTATAAAATTGGTATTGGCCAGCATTGGTGCAAGGTTTGTCCTGTGTGTTCCAATTTGATCAAGTCACATTGATCCAATTATTTGTATGATTACTTTCATCTTGATTCAATTTATCTTGTGAAATTTTCCCTTATTTTGAGAACACTATCATTTCTATTGACACAATCTCTTACAGACTAATTTACTTCTTTTCTAAGCATTTTAAGTCGACTATGTCAACTTAATATCATTTAGAACTATCTCCTTAGCATACTAAATTGACTATGTTGACTTAGTATCATTCAAAACTATTTCCCAAGCATACTAAGTCGACTGTGTTGACTTAGTATCATTCAGAATTGTCTCCTTAGCATATTAAGTTGACTATGTTGTCTTAGTATCATTCATAACTATCTCCTTAGCATACCAGGCCGACTATGTCAACGTAGTATCATTCAACATCATCTCCCTAGTATACTAAGTTGACTAGGTCAACTTAATACCTTTTAGGCTAACCCTATACCTATTTTTGGCCAATTTTGTCCATCTTCTTCCTCCTAGCTTCCTAATATTTGATCATGCTTGGCTTCAAACTTTTATCAATTACTGTTATTATCTATCTTGTATGAACCCGTTGAGTCTCAATTTCTTTGAGTGTACACCTTAAGGGGTGTATTGGGAAATGGGTGGATAGACCATTGGTGATTTATAGGATTATTGTCCCTTTTTCCAATTGCTATCTACATAATTGTCTCCTAAAAACCATATCCCTAAGCTTGTTATTCTCTATTATACTCTCCTCCAATCATTTGCTGCCTTCATTTACCCTTTCTCTAACCTGAATCCCTTTTCAATAGTTATAAGACTATGTCAATTGGGTTGACCTTGTATGTTTTTTATATCAACTTACCATTCCAACTTAGTTCATTATTCAACATGTTTCATTATCAAATTCACTACTAGGTTAACTGGGTCAAACCTATCAGCTAAAACTTTCAGAAGGGCTTAAGGTTAAATTTGTCTACATATAAAAGATCATTTTACCATTATTTAGAGAAGAGAAGAAGTAAGAGCTATTGTGCATCTACTTATCCACTATTCTACTTGAGAAGCAAGCTTATGGTTTCATACTTTCTTTAGAGATATGGATCTTATCTTATGGATAAGTCTTTTAGATGCATTGATAGGTTGTGTAGGCTAGAGTTAATTTATCCTTATCATCCTTAAATACCACAACAACCTCTTGTGAAACACCTTCACCAAGGGAGAGATTAAGGCTTGGTGGGTTTGTCTTCAAAGGTAAGTATTCCTAACTTTGTTTTTATTTTGTAATAGTAAATAGACATGCATTTTTACTTCTCTTCCATACATTAGGATTATGTATACATTGATGTGAGTATATGTCTATTACGCATGTTTACTTTTGTTGTTTCTAACCCCCACTTTGTGCCACAAGATTTGGTGGGCACTAGTGTAGAATTTACTTATTATTAGTTTTGTGAAATATGAAAACATAGGGATTAGTTAGGGTTATTTTGTGATTGTGCTTGATTGGAAGCTTTGGAACCCTCCCTATCATTGTCTATTATGGTAAGTGATCCTTGAATTGGGTCTAGCGAATCCACATATTAGTCATGTTCTCGATTATCTAATGTATCCCCAGTCAGAAGTGTATGGTATGCTTTATCTTCTTCAAGTTAGGATTGATTTATAGACATGATGCATTTCTAATTACATATAGTACCCATCTCTTGTGCTTGTACTAAGTGGTAACAAATCAAGGTGTCTTCCTTGTGGGTTGATTGTGTATGAGCTTATTGTAGGTGTGAGGGAAGTCTTAAAAGTTGAGAGGGAGTTTGAAAGGCTCTATTTTGAGTTAGTTATAGGTTGTGAAATAAATCTTGGTGATTATGGTGAGATATGGAACACAAGAGAAGAGTAATAAAAGTAGACAAATTGCAGAGATGTTTAAGGAATTCCAGGTAAGAATGGATATGATGGAGATGATTACACAAAATGGTGTTATTAAAATTAAAAGTAAAGATGACAGAGAAGAGATAATAGTGGGGTTGACGTCCTTAAAAGTGAGATTGGATGCTTTATAAAGAGGCCAAACAAGTGGAGGAAAAGATTCTAGTAGAAGGAAAAGACCAATAGAAGTCATGGTGAAGGAAAAATGCAAGTCTATTTGTGATATTGATTTATTATGTGGTAAAGGGAGCCCTGATAAGTTTATGAAATGAGTAGTGGAATTAGAAATACATTTAAAAAATGAGAATTTTGTACACCCCATGAGGGTAAAGACTGCATGTAAGAGACTATGCAGAAGAGTAGTTGTGTATTGGAAATATCTTTAAG
Source organism: Torreya grandis (assembly GCA_037957365.1). Classification (NCBI taxonomy): domain Eukaryota; kingdom Viridiplantae; phylum Streptophyta; class Pinopsida; order Cupressales; family Taxaceae; genus Torreya; species Torreya grandis. Next base: position 303,703 of record JARHVA010004421.1, read on the forward strand.
CAAGTAAATAAGGGAAGGGATAGAATAAGGCCAATCATCATCCCTCATAATCTATTTTCACACCCTCCTCATCCTTCATTATCCCTAATCATTCCATTATTGACCCTCACCATTCCTCATCATTTGTAATCACTCCCTCATTATCCCTAATCACTCTCTCATTGACCCTCATCATCCCTCACCATCCTTAATCACTGCTTCACCATCTCTCATCATCCCTAATCACTCCTTCCTCATCCCTCATCACCCCTAATCACTCCTTCCTCATCCCTTATTGACCCTAATCACTCCCTCATTGACCTTAATCACTCCCTCATTAACTCTCACCATCCCTAATTATCCCTAATCACTCCTTCATATTCCTTAATCACTCCCTCATTGACCCTCACCATCTCTCATCATCCCTAATGACTCCCTCATCATCTCTATCGAATCCCTCCTCATCCTTAATCACTCCATACAATACCTTGATGGTGGGTACAATAGCTTAATTGCTTCTTCTCGATATGTTGTTACTATTGAGGCCTTTATGTATTTGTTAGTTAATAAAATTGAGCAAGGTATTATTAAAGGTATCACTCTTTCTAATAGAAAGACTTAGTGTTAGTAATGGATTAAAAATTCTATTTCACAAGTTTTTTTTAGATGTTATATATATGAGACATATATTTTATATTTTTTAAATGTTCATGTAAGTAAAAAATAAAAATAGAAGGTTTAATAGTTTCCTATGATGAATTAGGAAGAGAAATGAAGAGATGAGAAGCCAAAGCTTCATGTTAAATATATAAGCATTTAAAACTCGAAGGAAAATAAGTTAGTTATTGTTTTGGGTATTTTGATGTACTAAATTTTGGGAATCAATTTCTCTTACAAAAATAATTATCCTTAGCCTTATCACTTTGCTACAACTAATTATATGAATAAGAATCATTTTGTTTTCTGAGCTATACATGGTTCTCTTTGAAATTATTCATCTTTGTGAATTATGAATTTTAATCACTCCATTTGAGGTAGATAAGTGGAATAAATACAAGTTAAAATAATTTTAACCATCAAATTATCATGTATGGATCATTCTATATCTTATGAGTCTCATAGTAACTTGTAGAATAAAATAATAGCATATACTGATGAGGATTTCTAAGGACCACTTCTAACAATGGTTCAATTACTAGGACATGCAAGGTGTTAAAGGGTTCTTATTATCACTCATATATATGACAATATTCATGAGATTTTTGGGCGTGAATTTCCTAGATTGTTAGTGGCATGGTTGTTAAGGATTAAGCACTATTGTTTTCGACCTTGCATAATGAAAATCTTGTAATGGAATGAAGTGAAACTTTAAAGGTTTTGAAATATATAAATAGAAAAGACACATGTAACTCAAAAGAATAAATCATGTTTATTGAGTGAGTAATAAAATTCAGTGTATGAGAACCTCGTGTTAGTATAAGGAGTTAAATATGTGGCATGAGACAAGCAAAAAAGGCAATGATTTGGGCATGGTTCAATTATTATTCTTTGTTATTGTTAAACAAACCACACTATTTAACTCCTTTAATTATGTCTATAAAATGATCATATTTAACTCTTTTAATGATGTTTGTCAAATGATCATTGTAACATCCCATTGGGATTTACTAAAATAATGTAATTTTTTTAATTCCACATATTTTTTCATTATATTTCAGCACTTGAGTATAACACACTAAGTATGCTAACCATAAAATAAACATGTAACATTTACATGTTTCTGATCACTAGCATCATATGAAACAAAAGATAACTAAATATAGAAAGTAATTACAAATCTCCAACCATGGCTGGTATAATAATACAACCACTACTATCAATATACATTGTGTAAATAATTACACCATCAAGAATAATGTTTCAATAATAATAAATACAATACAAATTACAAAGTTCCATGAAGTATGAGTTCTTTGAGCTCCAGTAGTTATGGTAATCTCAAGTGTAGTCTCCAATTAAGTACTATTGTGGGAAGGGAGAGCATCATCTGATAACTTTTCCACACCAACCATGGGCCATCGATCTCCCACACAATCCCCCATCAGAGGATGGCCCTCCCTTCATGGATGGGTGGATGGTGATGGTGTGGGAATCCAGAGAGACATGCTAATACCCATGTGTTTTAAGATTTATAATAAATGATGTGTACCATAAAGAAATATGTTTTAACATGATATCGCATAAACATGTAAATAATACATATGAAATGACAATGTTTAACTAAACATTACTTTGACTAAAGTTTTCAATAGTTATGAGCTCTAAGATCAATCAAATTCATGCACACCACTTGATCAAATTACTTTTATCTGGTATTGGTGATGTTAAGTAATCTAGTGAAGTCCATCTCACTACTTAATTAGTACCAACAATACGAGATTTGGTTAATATATATAACCAATAGATTCATTTGGATTACTTCTTATCAATAGAAATAAACCATGCTAAATACATAAATAATCAAAGTACATACATTTAGTCCATCAAATGTAAGAAATTAATCTAATTATATTATCTATCACACAAATAATAAACATAATACGTACATTTTATACCAATCGGGTATAATATATATTTAGATATGTTTCTAATTTTTGTAAGTAGATTCAAATGTAGTACATTCTATGACAAAAATAATATCATAGATTAATATTTTAATGTACACATTACTCAATCACAAACAACCAGTCATACTAATTTCAAAGATTAAATATCTCATAAACCAAAAACACAATCTTTCATTTATACAACCTCTTGTACTTTTAGGATGTTGTATGCATATAATTATAATGTCCTGTATGTAAGGATTCTATCGCTTAATTTAATATTTAATAAATTTATAATTATAGGCACACATCTCAATGGACAAATTTATGCTATATATTATATGAGTACCTTAGTCCTCACATAGATATATTTCATATATACATGCACTTGTACATATTAAATATGTACCACACAATATATAAATATTGTATATAAATACCAACAATCTTTTATATTTTAAAACAAGAACTTCATATGATTCCAACAAAAATTATAATTTACCTATTCACAAAATACATTCATGATCTATCATAAGATATTAATATTCCTGAATTCTTAATAAATGAAGTTCTATAATCAATAGACTATTCATGTCAATATTATGCTCTTTCTACTTACTGTAGGTTTTCATAAGTATCAAATAAATCAAACTGACATATTATATAAATTCATTTTGAACTACAAACCTTACACAATCTATAAAAGCATTTAAACTTCCTATGCTCAATAAAATATGTTAACATAATTGTCAATCCTAGTTAGACCATGTTGACTTATAAACATATTGAAAACTCATATGCTTAAAGACTTCAAACATGCTACAAGTTTCAATATAGAACTTGCACGTAATATCTTTCCACAAATGATATACCAGCCATATACCCTGTATATATATTTATGTGAAAATCCATTTATTATATTTCCCAATTCTACATTATTAACCACTATATGTAAATGCTATTAATTATCCAAATAGCTTGTAACAATCACCTCTCATAGCACATAATTATTTACTATGAATACAGGGTTTGTATAGAACTTATCCACTCTCTATTTGCATTCAAGGACAATTCCACCTATTTTCCTTCGACCCAAGCATAACTAATATATACAGGCTTAGCTTTCACACTATAATTTATATATGTATACAACACTCATACACATGCTCATGTTTTTAAAAGATCAATATATAAATAACTCATATATCCTTACTATTTAAATGACAAATATATGCATAATTCATAAATATACTTTTTCATGGTTTTGTATAACAAATACCTACACTGTCCATACATATATATTCTCACGGTTTTGAATAACAAGTATATACATAGTCTATACATATATAGTTTCATAGTTATTAAAATAAAAATACATAAAATGTCTACATAAATCTATTCATTCATCGAATTAACATAGACTTTCATATTTATACCCTAATCATTCAAAATATAAATAATCCTCTTAATAGGTATATCAAACTCTAAATGAATTTTAATAATAAGCAATACATAGAACTTTTATATCAATCCGTTCATTCATAAATTTAACTTAGGCTTCGCATTTTACCCCACCCGATAAATTCAAAGTATATACGTAGTCATGTGTATTATATAGATAATCAACATATTGATATATACCTATTTGAGTATATATATATATATATATATATATATATATATATATATATATATATATATATATATATATATATATATATATATATAACCTATCTGAGTTTATATATATCAAGGGTCTCAAAAATAAAATCTCAGTCATACTATATATTAAAACCATCGGCTAAAGCCTATTGATCTTTAACTTAGGCATATTACCATCATAGTAAGAAAATCCTTTTTACCCTATGATTTTACACACATATTGTTCTAGTTTGCATTCATAGGGATTTAGAGGACATTGGCTTAATTTTGTGGATGGACGAGCCATCTACAGGGCTAAGCCTATATCTTAAATAAAATACAAATCATTTTCCTAAACCCTAAGACACACAAACACACACACACACATACACTCAAAATTTTATAGATTCTAAATAAAAATTGAATAACATCACCAACCTTAATATGGCATTTAGATGAACTTCTTGAACTATAATGGTTTTCTTTCCTTCACTCTGTTCCTACTTCTCTTCTTTATGCCACGTCCTACCATGCCTTTCACCATATCCCTTCTTATTCTTTCTCCATCGACCTTTTTCCTTCCTCATGCAATGCATACAACTACTTACATAAAGCTCATAGTTTCCAAAAATTCCATTCATGCAGAAAATCCATTAGCCGCTAATCTCCCTGCTTTACTAGGTCAACCCTGGTTTGACTCAAGCAAGAAACCCAAAAATACACATACCAATTTAACTCAGGCTTGAATTTTATATCAATCCATTTGTTCATCAATTTAACTCAGGCTTCACATTTTACCCCACCTGATAAATTCAAAGTATATACGCAGCCATGTGTATTATATATACATACTCAACATATCGATATATGCCTATTTGAGTATGTGTGTGTGTGTGTATTATATATATATATATATATATATATATATATATATGTATGTATAAAACCTATATGAGTTTATATATACATCAAGGGTCTCAAAAATCAAATCTTAGTCATAGTATGTATTTAAACCATCAACTAAAGCCTATTGATCTTTAACATGGGCATATTGCCATCATAGTAAGAAAATCTTTTTTTACCCTACGATTTTACATATATACTATTATAGTTTGCATTCATAGGGATTTAGAGGACATTGGCTTAGTTCTATGGATGGTTGAGCCATCCACAGGGCTAAGCTTATATCCTAAATAAAATGCAAATCATTTTCCTAAACTCTAACACACACACACACACACACACACACACACACACACACACACACACACACACACACACACACACACACACACACACACACACAATTTTTTTTTTTGATTCTACCTAAAAATTAAATAACATCACCAGCCTTAATATTGCATTCAGATATATTACTTGAACTAGAATGGTTTTGTTTCCTTCACTCTATTCCTTCTTCTCTTCCTTGTGCCACATCATTCCGTGCCCTTCAACATATCGCTTCTTATGATTTCTTCATCTAACTTTTTCCTTCCTCATGCAATGCATGTAACTGCTTGCATAAAACTTGCAGTTTTCAAAAATTCCATTCATGCATAAAATCCATTAGCCACTAATCTCCCTGCTTTACTAGGTTAACCCTAGTTTGACTCAAGCAAGAAACCCAAGATTTCTCAAACCTTACCAAAGCATTAACCATTGTTTTAATCTTTTAATTCCTGCATGACTATTTTTGACGTCACATGGTTGAATATTAACTTTACAAAAGTCCACTATAATATTATTGCCAATGATAACTAATACTTAAAATATCACCATTGACTATGCATCCAAATAATGACTAGTTTAGTTCATAGGATAGTAATACAATTTTGTTAATAATTAGTATAGATAACCAACATCATGACTTAATAAGAATATGACTACACAAAATTAAATCCACATAAGCATTAAACTCAACTAAATCACAACTAACACACATAATTAATTATCTAAATGTAGACAACATCAAAGACATACTAAAGCTAATAACTCAAACAATAGATATTATAGTCCTATCTAAAATGTTGTATGCATGGTTTCTAGTTGTTCCTTTGTCATCCCCCAACACCTATATCTATGCCACCCTCTCCTATGATGCTCTCCCTCTGTCATGCTTTGAGTGATGAATCTCTCCTACATCTAAATCATGATAAGAAGGTAGTTAGCTCATAACTTCATAATATATATCTTAAATACTGTTGTAACAACTAATCAACATGATCAAAATGTAAAGAATATATGATACAACTAACTCATAGAAATAAAATCATGTAATCAAAATAACATATAACTATCCCATAACAACATATGACTTATAACTTAGTTAAATATTAATTAAATCAATTTACCAACCATAATAATCCATGGATAATCAAGTAAATTAGCTTATGAGAATTTGAGATGTGACATTCTTCCCCCCCAAAGCTGGTCATCATCCTGATGAACTTATTTACACACTAGTTTTGAATTAAAAACATTATTCAATAGAAAATTAACATAGTAAGAATCATCAAATCAAGAAAACAAATGTGGAAATTGTCTGTAGAACTCATCATAGTCCTCCCAAGTAGCACTATCCTTAGAGTATTGGTCCCAAAAGACCTTGCACTGTGTCATTTCTTTGTTATGCAAATGAAGTTTGAAAGTGTCAGTTACTATAATTGGTTTTACCATGACTACCTCAGGACCAGAACTTGTAAAGCATTTCAATCCAACAAATGTGAAGGATCAACTACATATTATTAAGATAATATACATGGAATACATTATGTAATAGAGCTAGGGAAGGTGGAAATGAAATCCTATAAGCTACATGATTGACCACTTCTAAAACCTTGAAGGGTCCCACATATCTCAGTGAGAGTTTTACTGACTTCTTAAATCTAATTGAGATCTTCTATGGTTTATCCTACAAGAACACTTTATCACCTACTAAAAACTACCTAAATGTTCTCTTCAGATCAGCATAACTCTTCTACCTGTCATTAGCCTCAACTAATCTCTATCTGATTGATCTAACTTGATAATCCATTTCTGAAAGCATCTCAGGTCTAAGGACTATCCTATCTTCCAACCTGCCCTAATTGATTGGTATCCTGCACCTTCTTCCATGTAATGCTTCAAAATGGTGTCATATTCAAAGATAATTGGTATGAGTTATTGTAATAAAACTCATTCAATTTAAGATACTCCTCCCACTTGTATTATTTATCCATGTAATACATATGAAGAATATCCTTTAACACCTAATTAACTCGTTTAGTCTAACCGTCAGTTTGTGGGTGATATGTAGTGTTGAAGTTTAGTTGCATACCTTAAGCTGAATTCAGATTGAACCAAAATATAAATGTCATCTTCATATAATGATTTGAAATGATCTTCTCTATAAATCCATGCAAATTATATGCTTCTTTAACAAACCTCTTCAAAAGAGTAGATGCATCATCTGTCAAATTGTCTAGTATAAAATGAGCTATCTTGGTTAGTTTATCAACTACAACCAAGATCATGTCATGCTTATTCCATGACAATAGTAAACCTTAGACAAAATCCATACTGATCACCTGCCACTTCCATTCTAGTATGTCATGTGGATACAAGAATCTAGCTGAATGTAAATGTTAAACTTTCACACGTTGACATTCCATACACATCACACAAAGTCCGCTACATATTTCTTGATTCCCTTCCAAAAATAGAGTGGTTCAAGCTCTGCTATGAGCTTGGTTACTCCTAGATGTCCTAAATACAGGGCATTATGTAGCTCTTTTAGAACTGTGCTCCTCATATTTTTCATATCTGGTACATATATCCTTCTATTGTATCATAAAAGACTCATTCTCTATTCTATATCCTTTATACATACAATTTTGAGCATTCTCAAATAACACTTTCTTGAACTAATCATAGAATTCATTTCCCAATGAGAATTTAATCACTTGATCAAAGAAAGTATTTCTAATAGTAGTCATGATTGTTATGTACCTCCTACGACTTAAGGCATCAACTACTCTATTTTCCTTATCTTTAATATAATTGATGTCTTAATCAAAATTAGATAAGAACTCTAACTAGCATCTCTGATGAGCATTCAGATTTAGTTGGGTGAAGATGTGATTAAGTCCTAAGTTGTCAGTCTTGATCTCAAATGGTTTTCCTAATAAATAATTTCTCCAAATTTTCAAAGCATGCATAATTATTGCAAGGTCTAGGTCATGAGGGGCATAGTTCATATCATAAGGCTTCAATTTCCTTGATTCATAGGCTACCACTGTACCATCTTCCATAAAGACTTTGCCAAGTCCATCCCCATACACATCTATGAGCACCAAAAATTGACCATTGGGGTCTAGAAATCTTAGCACTGGTGCTGAAGTAAGTCTCCTTTTCAATTCTTGAAAAGCTACTTCACACTTATTTGACTAGATAAAAATTTGATTCTTTCATTGTAGAGAGGTAATCAGATAAGCTATCTTAGAAAAATTTAGAATGAATTTCCTATAATAGCTTGCTAATCTCATGAAACTTGTTGCCTCATAGTCATTATTTATTGCTGGCCACTCCATAATGACTCTTGTCTTTGTTGGATTTACTAAAATACCATCCATTATGTCCCAGATATTGCTCTTTCTTTAGAAAAATACACACTTGGACAATTTTCTATATAACTTTTGCTCATGCAAACATTACAAAACCAATTATAGATGTTGAAGATGATCTTCTTCATTCTTAGAATATATAAGAATGTCATCAAGAAAGACCAAAAAAAAATGATCTAGATAATCTCTGAACACACTGATCATGAGATTCATAAATCCTGTCGAAGCATTTATCAACCTAAATTATAACACTCTGAACTCATAGTGCCCATATCAAATTCTAAATGTTGTCTTTAGAATATCCTCATATTTAATCCTCAGTTGATGATATCCTACTCTAAGATCAATCTTAGAAAAGACCATTTCACCTCACATTTGATCCAAAAGATCATCTATCTGAGGTAGCAGATACCTATTTTTGATAGTTACCTTATTCAACATTCTATAATTAACACTCAGCCAAAGATTATCATCCTTCTTATTGAAGAATACAACTGGTGCACCCCATGGTAACACACTTGTCTTGATCAACCTTTTTGAAAATAATTCCTAGAGTTGATCCTTCAATTTGACTAATTTAGTGGTTGTCATCCTATATAATGCTTTAGACTATGGTTCCGATTCTAGGTATGATATTGATAGATAAATCAAACTCACATTTAGGAGGTAATCATAGTAATTCTTCTAGAAACACATCATGAAAATTTCTAAGGAATGGATAATATTCAAGGGATGATTCCTTAGATTCTTCCATTTCATTTATCTTGATGATAAATGATTTTCATCCTTTTCCTTGAGGCTTCTTGAGTTGTATTTCCAAAATTTGCCTAAGCATCAACTCTCTTTTTTCACCTTAAATTAGTGTCTAATTTACAAAATCATCCTTACACTCAACCTTATTTAGATAATAGTCAACCTTGGCCTTATGCTTTGCAATCTAATTGATTTCTAGGATTAGGTCATATGACCCTAGCAGTGCTACATAAAGATCCACTGCTATTGTGAATTTGGGAAACCTAATCTCAGCTTCAACTAAACACTTGTCAACTTGACCTTTGACTTGTTCCCATATTGTACCAACCATGCATTTTCCATTACTCCATATTTTCTAGATAACTTATTTAGTACATTAGGAGTTATAAAACATTATTTAGCCCCTGTATCTATCAAAATGGAAATTGGATGTTCAAATAAAATAGCTAATAGTTCTATGGGTGAAGCTTGGAATTCAACTTACCAATTATCGAATTCTGCATGAATACATTATTGAAACATTCCTTGCTAAGGAGTAGAATCTTTATTCCTTGACTTATCCTAGGTAGACTCATGAGCAAAATGGTCACCTCCACAAATGAAGTAACCTCTAGGTGGTCTTTTTCTATCAAACTATTGGTTTCCATTAAAATTAATTTTGAAACAATTACCCATTTTTTGGTTACCTAAACCACTATTGAATCTAGAATTCTAACTCTTGGAGTCTCCACTCCTCTAGTTCTAGTTCTTTTGAAAGTTGGCTTAAAACTTACAATTTTTTTCTTAAACCTATATCTAACTTGAGCATGATATTTCAACTTTTGCTCCTATTTGACTATCTTTTCTAAGACTTGGTTCATAGTAGATGGCCCATGAACGTCCACCTCTCCACTAATCTAGGGTTTTAATCCCATAATGAACTTCCTAATTTTGAACCTCTCATCAACTTAATATTAAGATACATATTTCATAAGTTTGGTGAACTATTCCCAGTACTCATTCATCGATAGATCTCCTTACTTAAGATTTTAAAAACCTATAAGCTTCTGGTCAAAATATAATTGTGAAAGCCACCATGATTTGAATAGTGTTAAAAACTATTCCCATGTAGTGGTGGTTGAGTTAAGATTCATTTCCAACTTCTTGTTGATCGACCATGTAGCTACTTTTCTAATCAACTGGTAAGTTCCCCAAACTAGTTTAGTGGGCTCAAAGTAGTTTTGAATCTCAAAATACTTCTCCACCTTAGTAAATCCTGCTTTAGCTCTGTCTCCCATAATGGTTCTGTCAAAATTAAGTGGATTTACTTTTTTCATTTCTTTAGCCAATTCTGCAACTGGACATGTTCTTGTGGCTTGAGGTACTTACTCATGTATTTGCTCTTAAGGGATTTCCATCTCAACAAGATGCTCTTTAGGCACATCTTTTTGGGCTTCCTCTTCATGTCCGTAACTTTTTTATTCCAAGGCTATTAGTCAATCCCTAGTCTCATGCATGGTTTCAAAAATTTGATCCAACTTTACTGCTTGCTCAATGATAAATTGGTTAGGATCAAACAAAGGGTTTTTATTATTTCCATCTGAAGGACCCTCATCAGATAGTCTAGTTCACACCATTCTCCTTTCTGCTAAATAGAAAGATATGAAAATTTTAGTAGACTCATTAAGTCCTAAAGTTTGATCCACAGCTCTGATACCACATGTAACATCTCCACTAAGATTTATTGGAATAATGTAATTTTTCTTTAAAAAATCCATGTATTCTTTCATTAGATTTCACCACAAAATATAATTAGTTACCTTAGTATAATACACTAAGTATGTTAACCATAAGATAAACATGTAACACCTACCTATTACTGATCACTAACATCATATAAAACAAAACATAAATGAATATATAAAGTAATTACAAGTCTCCAACCATGAATAGTATAATAATATAGCCACTGTTATCAGTATAAAATGTGTAAATAATTACATTTCATTAGGAATAATGTTTGAATAACAATAAATACAATATAAGATATAAGTCTTCATGGGGTATGAGTTCCTCAAACTCCAGTATATATGGTAATCTCAAGTGTAGTCTTAAAATAATTACTACTATGAAAAGGGAGAGCATCATCTAAGTGCTTTTCCAAACCAACCATAGACAATCGATCCCCCACATAATACCCCATTAGAGAATGACCCTCCTTTCATGGATGGGTAGATAGTGATGGTGCAGGAATCTAGAGAGATAAGCTAGTACCAGTGTGCTGTAAGATTTATACTATATGGTGTGTACCATAAAGACATACGTTCTAACATGATATCACACAAATATGTAAATCATACATATGAAATGATAATGTTTAACTAAACATTACTTTATCCAAAATTTTTAATAGTTATGAATTCTAGGATAGGTCAAATTCATACACACCACTTGATCAGATTACCTTCATTTGGCAGTGGTGATGTTAAGTAAGCTAGTAAAGTCCATCTCACTACTTAATTAGTACCAACAATGTGAGATTTGATTACTATATATAACCAATAGATTCATTCAGATTACTTCTTATCAACAAACATAAACATGCTAAATATATAAATAATTAAAGTACATACATTTAGTCTGTCAAATTTATGCAATAAATTCAATTATATTATTTATCACATAAATAATAGACATAATAAGTACAATTTATACCAATCGGGTATAATATATATTTAGACTACATGTTTCTAATTTTTGTAAGTAGATTCAAATGTATTACATTCTATGACAACACTAATATCATAGATTAATATTTTTATGTACACATTACTCAATCACAAACAACTAGTCATAATAATTTCAAAGATCAAATATATCATAAACCAAAAACATAATCTTTCATTGATATAACCTGTTGTGCTTTTATGAGGCTGTATGCATATAATTATAGTGTCTTGTCCCTTAGGATTCTATGACTTAATTGAATAGTCAATAAAACTATAATTACAGGCACACATTCTAATGTATAAATTTATTTTATATAAGTATATGAGTACCTAAGTCCTCACATAAATATATTTCAGATATACATGCGCTTGTACATATTAAATATGTACTTCATATAAGTATTCAAATAATATATAAATATTAACAATCATATTTATAAATAATAACTTTATATGATTCCAACAACCATTATAATTTACCTATTCACAAAATACATTCATGATCCATCATAAGATATTAATATTCCTAAATTCTTAATAAATAAAGTTCTATAATCAATAGACTATTCATGTCAATATTCTACTCTTTCTATTTACTATAGGTTTTCATAAGTATCAAATAAATCAATCTGACATCTTATATAAATTCATTTTGAATTCTATAACATACAACTTTTACATAGTCTATAAAAGCATTTAAACTTCCTATGCTCAATAAAATATATTAACATAAGTGTCAATCCAATTTTGACCCTGTTGAATTCTAAACATATTGAAAAATCATATGCTTAAATACTTCAAACACACTACAGATTTAAATATAGAACTTTCACCTAATATATTTTCACATAAATGATATACCAACCATACACTCTGTATATATATGCATGTGAAAATCCATTTATTCTATTTCTCAATTTGACACTATTAACCACTATATGTATATGTTATTAATTATCCAAATAGCTTATAATAGTCACCTCTCATAACACAAAATTCTTTACTACGAATACAGAGTTGGTATAGAAATTATCCACTCACTATTTCCATTCAAGGATAGTTATATATATTTTCCTTCGACTCAAGCATAACTAATATATACATACTTAGCTTTCACACTATAATTTATATGTGTATACAATCCTCATACATATGCTCATGGTATTAAAAGATGAATATACACATAGTTCATATATCCTTCATATTTGAATGATAAATATACACATAATTCATATATATAAATATGTTTTCACAAATTTGTGTCACAAATACCTACACTGTCCATACATATATATTCTCATGGTTCTGAATAACAAGTATATACACAGTCCATACATATATACATTTTCACGGTTTGTAAAACAAAAATACATATAATGTCTACATAAATATATTCACTCATCTAATTAACATAGACTTTCATATTTATACCCCAATAATTCAAAATATTCATAGTCCTCTTAATAGGTATACCAAACTCTAAATGAACTTCGATAATAAGCAATACACAAAAATTTTATATTAATATGTTCTTTCATCAATTTAACTCAGGCTTCATATTTTACCCCACCCGATAAATTTAAGTATACACATAGTCATATATATATATATACACACACACACACTCAACATATTGATATATACCTATATGAGTATATATGGCAATATGCCCAAGTTAAAGATCAATAGGCTTTTGTCGATGGTTTTAATACATACTATGGCTAAGATTTTGTTTTTAAGAACATTGATATATATATATATATATATATATATATATATATATATAAACTTATATATATATAGTCGATGGTTTTAATATATACTATGGCTAAGATTTTGTTTTTGAGACCCTTGATATATATATATATATATATATCAAGGGTCTCAAAAACAAAATCTTAGCCATAGTATATATAAATATATATATATATATATATATATATATATATATATATATATATATCAAGGGTCTCAAAAACAAAATCTTAGCCATAGTATATATTAAAACCATCGACTAAAGCCTATTGATCTGTAACTTGGGCATATTGCCATCATAGTAAGAAAATCCTTTTTACCCTACAGTTTTACACACATATTGTTCTAGTTTTCATTCATAGGGATTTAGAGGATATTGTTTTAGTTATATGGATGGCTAACCCATCCATAGGGCTAAGCTTATATCCTGAATAAAATGCAAGTCATTTTCCTAAACCCTAAGAGATAAACACACACACACACACACACAAACACACACGCACACACACACACACACACACACACACACACACACACACACACACACACACACACACACACACACACACACACACACTTAGAATTTTCCATATTCCACATAAAAATTAAATAACATCATCAACCTTATATGGCATTTAGATGAACTACTTGATCTAGAATGGTTTTCTTTCCTTTACTTTGCACGTACTTCTCTTCCTCATGCCACGTCCTGTCATGACCTTCACCACCTCCCTTATTATCCTTTATCCATCAACCTTTTTCCTTACTCATGCAATGCATGAAACTAATTGCATAAAACTCATAGTTTCCAAAAATTCCATTCATGTAGAAAATTCATTAGCCGCTAATCTCTTGCTTTACTAGGTTAACCCTAGTTTGACTTAAGCAAGAAACCCAAGAATTCTTGAACCTTCCCAAAGCATTAATCATTATTTTAATCTTTTAATTCATTCATGATTATTTTTGATGTCACATGGTTGAATCTTTATAAAATTCAACTATAATATTATTTCCAATGATAACTAATACTTCAAACATCACCGTTGACTATGCATCTAAGTAATGACTAGGGTTAGTTCATAGGATAATTTAAGATAATAATATAATTTCATTAATAACTTAGTATAAATAATCAACATCATGAATTAATAATAATATGACTAATGTAAGTTGATGATATTATTTTAACCAAAATGGTAAATCAAATAACTACTGTATCAAAACATAATAGTATTATAATAATGTAGTCGTTGTTATTACTAATTTATATAGACTATACAATGTCTTTAGTTATGTTTATATATTAAGGTGTTAATATGTATAATTATAATTACTAAATATCATAATGATAACCTGCTAATGTTCTAAAACATTATAAATACATTTTGGTCAGTCTACAGAGAGTAGTAACTAGATACTATTTATGTATATTTATTTTCTTGTAAAACATTAACAATCATGAATACAATAACATGGCATAACCATATAATGACATTATACACTCAACCTACATATAAAAACCACAATGCAATCACACAAGATTAAATACACATAAGCATTAAACTCAAATAAATTACAACTAACACACAATTAATTATCTAAATGCAAATAACATCAAAGATGTATTAAAGCTAACAACTCAAACAATATATATTATGAGTGCTATCTAACATGGTATGTGCATGGGTTCTATCTATTCCTCTATCATCCCCCAACACCTCCATATATGCCATCCTCTCCAATGTTCTCCCTCCATCATGCTCTGAGGGATGAATCTCTCCTGCATCCAACTCATGACAAGAAGGTAGTTAGCCTATAACATCATAATATATATCATAAAATACTATTGTAATAACTAATTAACATGCTCATAATGTAAAGAATATATGATATAAATAAATCATAGCAATGAAATCATGTAATCAAAATAACATAAAACTATCCCATAACAACATATGACTTACATCTTAGTTAAATATTAATTAAATCAATTTACCAACCATAATAATCCATGGATAATCAAGTAAATTAGCTGAGTGAGAAATTAGGATGTGACAATCATAGCAAGTACTCTAACATCTATCATAACATTTATGCAAGGTTGGTTAGGCACACTATAAAGGCTAAGGACATATTAAAAAAATAAATAAATATGTGATATAACAAAATTTTACTTCTTAGGTATAAAGACCCTACAAAAAATCTTGGGGGTGAATTTAACTTGATGGATAATGGCTACACCCTTATTTTTTAGATAGGTACCTTTTATAATTCTAAGGATCATTTATATATTATTTGCATTTGTTTGTATTTGTGTGGGTTTTTTATCATAATATAATTTTTTATCCTATGGATATCCTTATAATTTGAGTCGAACAAAGAATTATGCAAGCAATGGATAACACTAGGTTATAGGGTATATGGGTTGAATGGGGAAATCTTATAACTTTGAATTAAAAATGGCTTGTTTGAATAAACTAACATGATCTACTAGGTTAAATATATCATAGGCTAAAATGAGTCTAATTTTTAGGACATTAGTATATTTTTCATTAAATTGGTGGTCAAAATGGACAGTTTTATTTTATTGGGGTTTAATAATGCTAGGAGCTACAAGTGGAGATTTGAGTGTTAGCATATAAAATATAAGACATAGTGATCAAAATGATGCTGAGTTAAATTTGAAACATAAATATTTATCACGTATGAAAAAATATGGGCCTATTATAAATGATGTAATTCACAATTGAAGATCTACTAGAAAAAGAGAAGCAAGTAAAAACACCATAGCACCAAAAATGGGTAGTAAATATGAAGATCACCAAGATATATGATTTCTTGAAACCAATAAATTGCTTTCCATATGAGGACATTTTATGATCTAAATAATTACATTGAAGACCTTATATTTGTATATCTATTGATTGATTTATCATATCAAAGCGTGGAAAATAATTTTCAAATGATTAGAACACGTAACTTGCAAGATTGGAAAGTGGTGCTATTGGAGGCTTAGGTTGCACCCTAGCTAAGAAGGGGAGTGTTTAGGTCCTCTTGCTCAAACCTAGTCTAATATGGGAATGACCCTAGGCTTGGGTCACCTAATATTGGGTTAAACCTCTAGGATTTTTATTAAGGCTAGCTCCTCTAATATATCACTTAACTCGTTTTCACTAAAACCTACTAATGTTTTGGGGAAAAGGGGGAGAAAGATGACTAAAATGGAAACCTAAGCTAATGTTGGTGATACACCTAAATTGATTGTTCATCCACTCTGTTTGAGCTTTTAAACACTAAAAAGACAAGCAAAAGATTGAATCTGCAAATTTAAATGTTTGTCATGCATCAATATTTCATGCAAAGGTTTTACCAATTGATCTAAGATTGAGGGAAATGACGGAATAGACCTGATTAAAGGCACTATTCCAATCAATGTATCCACTATTAGTTTAGTTAAATGACATTTAAATACTAAACATGACCTGCATAATAAGATAAACTAGTGGCTAGGTGAGATCAAAACTTGACAAGGAAGAAGTTTCTACCACATATACAAATGAAACTGACATTAACACATTAGAATAATATAATGAAATCTAAAGATAGTCCTTTACTAATCTCAAGAGGTTACAAAGATCAATCTTGGTAGAGTCTAGTCATACCCAAGAAAGAGATTATTTACAAGGCTTAGAGTCCTGTATTTATAGTAGAAAGGGATGAGAGAGATGGGGGGAACACATGGGAGAGTGGAGAAGGGGTCATAATGCTCAAGATCACATCTTCCTCAAGCTCTTGATTGCATTAATGCCACTAGGACTCTGTCTGGCATGGAAAGGTTGAGAAAGAAGGTCAAGACCACTGCAAGAAACAACCACCCCAACTGCATGAATCCTTCTTAAGCTCCTCTACATTAATGCCCTTTATGATAAGGATAAAATCCTTGTATTTATGGACCTGACAGAGCCATGATTAAGTCTACTTTTAGCAGCTATATGTACCTACCTTGTCGAGGGTATAGCCATGTCGACAGATGAGACATTTCTCCATAACCATATATCTACCCCTACTATAAAATCTGAGCATATGTATCTATTATAGATTGAAAACCAATCCAATTTATTGGTTTTTAATAGTTTTTATATTGATAAATATCTATACGTGGCATAGCCTTGCTTTTAAACTATATTAGGTTTAAACAAACCTATCCTACATATGAGCTTTAATGGAAATGTTTGATCCTTACATGACTTACTTTTGTTATGACCTAGGTCTCAATTGATCTTCATTAAAGTCCCTTAACTTTCAAATTTTAATTTTGACCATTGATCTTGATTTGGTCCTTCCAAATTATGCCATCTATCAACTCCTCATTCATTCTTAAGATCCTTTGACCCTTTGACCTCTCACTCATCATCGATCTACTTGGTATGATTTATCATGCACCATTGATCTATTTGGGCCCACTAACCTTGTTAGTCACCGCACACTATTAGATTTGATCCAGGTACCTAAGATCTTGACACTTATCAACTATGTGTTCATCTTGAGGATATGCTAACCTTTTGACTTGATGATCGTCATTGATCTGCTTGGTACAATTGAATACACATCATTTGATTTGATGGACCCACTGACACTGTCAAATCACCCACTCGCCATTAGATCTTAACTTAAGCTCCCATGATCTTGACGCTTGTCATCTACACATTTATCCTTGGGACATTTGAATTTAAATTTCTATTTTCTATAGCTCAGATTTGATATTTGCACACCCATTTCACTCTGTAAGTCTAATTTTAAAGGCTTATATCTTGAGATAAAAAGCTCATCAAAATACCAAATTTTCAGAGGATGATATTGGCACTAAATGCATCATGTCCATGCCACTCTTTTGGCCTGAGAGGCTTTCTAAGTATACTTATAAAATACACAATTGAGCTGACCAGTCCATTTTTGCATGACGTGCATATGATGGTCTGGCTTCTTAAGGCATGTACAAGTCATTTTTATTTTAAATAAAGGCACTAAGAGACATAAAAAAGTAAGCTAAGGCCATGGTCATCAAAGCTTCAAATGATAGTAGGGGTTGACATTTTGGCTTGCGAGGCTAAAATGTTAACATTTATGGTGAATCTGATGGGAAGCATGCCTGTTATGCTTGAAAACCCAGACACTTACATGGCTTTTTGGACTCATGAAATAATGAAAAAATCATGACTAAAAGAAACCTCTCAAAAAAAGACAACACCCAACAAAAAAATGTAAAAAACATAGATAAGGAAACTCACCTAAAAAAGCAAAAGAAAATAAACAAATGTGTTAGGACAACACTTGGGGCAAAACAATAAGATCTACTCTAATATGTACAATTGAAACTCACATATATACTTTCCTCCTGGATCAAAAAAAAAGTTAGATTGTCCATCTTGTAACTTTGAAGCATGCTTTCCATCTTTTGATGGCCTCTTCTTACAGATTAGAGCAATTACATGTTCATGACCTCTTGATGAGGTAGCTAGGATTCCAACCTTCATTCTTAGGCATGTTGATTGAAGGTATGGATCTAAGACCCAATCATTCTATTCTTAAATTCTTGTACTTTGTAAGAACATCTTCAACTCTTCTTCATTCATGAGATACTGATTATGATCATGTTGGGAAGCTTGATGTGTTTCCTTTGTCATATCTGCAAGGCTAACCTCTAAGAGAAATGGATCTGATGTTGTGACTTCTTGAGGCCATTTGAACTCATTATCAACTTCCAAAAGTATTTATTTCTGAAGATGAAGAGAAAAATTGATAACCATGTTTGAAAAGTTCAAACATGTAATCTCTTGAGAGAATAATTGCCTCTTTCTTGATGATAGCATTCCTCTTATCCTAAAATGGACCACATTCAAGTAAAGAATAGCCTAAATGAAAGATATCAAATAAATATAAAGATTTGTTCTCATGAATCTACAGTTCAATTGGAGCTTTTTAAAATTGAATGTTAGAAGCAAGCATATCAATTCCTTCACCACAATCATGAGGCTACAAGTCTTCTTTTGATATCTTAAATTGGTCAATCAAAATTGTTTCATGTTCAACATCAAGCTAATGACTGAGCATGCCATCAATTTTAGCTTGATCTTCATCTTCATCTTCATTAGCTGATTGGTACTCACTTTTCACTATTTTATCAAGCTCTTGTTGACTAATATGATGAATGGTAGCTTCTATGTGATCAAAGAGCTCATGGAAAACACCTTCACCTTATACAATTAGAGTGTCTTCCTCTTGAACATTAGCAACCTCTTCATCATGTACTTGTTCTTACACTAGCATCTTAGCCTCTATCTCAGCTTTTCCTTACACTTGTTCTATATTTACATCATCATGGAAGACATAAACATGTTTTTCCTTGCCAAGAGGTGTCCCAATCATGATTTATTTTTCCTAATCACTCAAATCCCCTTCATTTTCTATTTCCTTACCTACATCTTCTTGACTTGCCTCACAAAGGAGAGGCTTTTTCTCTAGGATAGACATAGTAGATCCTCAAAAGTACTCAATAAGATGAGAAAGTTCCATAGAAGTAACCATACATACTTGATTTTTCTCATGGATTTGTTCTTCTTGAATCACCTTCACCTCCTCTCTTTGCTGCACTATTTCTTGAATAACCCTCCATGAAGGAAAGGCTCTGGGATTTTGAGGGGAAAGGTGTGGAGGCTGAATGATTTATTGCTCTATATTGACTTTAGCATCTTGGATTATGCCTAATTATTCTTCTTTCTCTCTTGATTTCTGGATCTAATTCCAAATCATAAACTTGGGTTTAGAAAACCCTGCTTTTGTACTTGTTCTCACTATGGGTAAGAAAGAAGGAATTTGCTGCTATGTTACCTTTGCAACTATCATTAAATGTTGAAGATGCTAACTTATAAGCTCAATTTTATTGGCTAGGGAGGTTTTAAAATCAAACCTTGATTGCTTAGGATGATTATCCTTCCCAATACTAACTTGCCTTTCCTCCTAGACTCTCCCTTGGACAAATTTCCATGAGGGGAAGGTTGAGAGGAGTTGGGGGGAACTATGATGACTTTGAAACTCATTTGGTGAGGGATTATGAGTGATGATGGGAAGCTCAAAATGAGGTTTACATGGAGTGAATGAGGGAAGATAAGATGGGTGATGAAGTGTTTATTTTTCTTCATGGGATGCCAACTTCTCCTTAATCCCATAGATGAGTCCATCTATGTCAAGCATGTCACTGCTATTTCTAGAATAAACTATCTTAATAAAAGACATCCACTCCTTTTATTGCTGCACTAAAGTCCTATCCCCTCTAATGACATGTTTTGGAATTTTTTGCCCATACCCATTCAATGTATCAATGTTTATCATATTCCTCTCCTAGTTTAATAGAGCTTTTTTAAGGCTATATATAGAATGGATTAGGGTATCAGTAGGCTATTCAAGAATGTCATGTAGCTACCATGACTAATCAAGAGGGTAACTAAGATGCAAAGGGGGTAGATGAGAATCATAGAAGGCTTGATGATCTTGGTAATAAGGGGCTCATCATAGGACTGAGAAGGGGCAATATTATGATGGATTAGTTGTTCATAGGGAAGACTAGGGAAATACTCCTGCATGTATGACTAATATAGGTCCTCAAATTTCTAGTGAGGATCATAAAAAGATGTATATGGATCATTTTGAAACTAATGATAAGGAAAGGAAAGATACTATCCTTCTTTATAGGCTGCCATATCCTAAGAAACATGAAGATAACTAAAATCACAAACAAAAATATGCCTCATACCTTGAGATAACGACCAAGGAATACTTGAAACTACTTCTAAAGATGAATGTGTTGTAGAATTGCTTCAGTAGTTGATATTGGGTCCCACCAGGCATGCTAAAACTATTGGAGACTTAGGTTTCACCATAGTTGAGAAGGGGAGTGTTTAGGTCATCTTGCTCAAACCTAGTCCAACATGGGAATGACCCTAGGCTGTGGGTCACCTAATCTTGGGTCAGACCTCTAGGATTTTTAGTGAGGCTAGCTCCTCTGATATATCACGTAGCTCATTTCAACTAAAACCTACTAATGTTTGGGGGAAAAGGATGATTCAAATGGAAACCTAAGCTACAATTGGCGATACACCTAAATTAATTTTTCATCCACTCTGTTTGAGATTCTAAACACTAAAAAGATAAACAAAAGACTGAATCTACAACTCCAAATATCTGTCATGCATCAATATTTCATGCAAAGGTTTCATCAATTGATCAAAGCTTGAGGGAAATGATGGAATAGGCTTGATTCAAGGCACTAATCTAGTCAATGTATGCACTATTAGTTTAGTCAAATGACATTTAAACACTAAACATGACTTGCATAATAAGATAAACTAGTGGCTAGGTGAGATTAGGACTTGACAAGGGGGAAGTTTCTACCACATATACAAATAAAATTAACATAAACACACTAGATTAATACAATAAAATTTGAAAACAATCCTTTACTCATCTCAAGAGGTTACAAAGATCAATCTTGGTAGAGTCTAGTCATGCCCAAGAGAGGGATCATTTGCAAGGCTTAGATCCCTATATTTATAGCAGAAAGGGATGAAAGAGATGGGGGGGAATGCTTGGTAGAATAGATAAGGGGTCATAATGACTAAGATCATATCTTACTTGATCTCCTGATTGCATTAATGCCATTGGGACTCTGTCTGGCATGGAAAGGTGGAGAAAGAAGGTTAAGACCACTATAAGAAGCAACCACCCCCATCACATGAATCCTTCTTGATCTCCTCTACATTAATACCCTTTACTGTAAGGATAAAATACTCATATTCATGGACATGATAGAGTCATGATTAAGTCTAATTTTAGCAGATGTAGGTACTTGCTTTGTCGAGGGTATAGCCATGTTGATAGATGAGACATTTCTCCATAACCATATATCTACCCCTACTACAAAATTTGAGCATAGGTCTCTATTATAGATTGAAAACCAATCTAATTTATTAGTTTTCAATAGTCATTATATTTATGGAGATCTACAGGTACCTTGATCCTAAACTATATTAGGTTTAAACAAACTTATCCTACATTTGAGCTTTAATGGTGACATTTGATCCTTGTAGGACTAGCTTTTGTTTCAACCTAGGTCATAATTGCTCTTCATTGAAGTCCCTTAGATTTCAAATTTTAATTTTGACCATCAATCTTGATCTGGGCCTTCTAGATTGTGCCATCTATTAGCTCCTCATTTTTTATTTAAAATCCCTTGACCCTTTGACCTCTCATTCATCATTGATCTACTTAGTATGATCTATCGTGCATCATTGATCGATTTGGTCCCAATAACCTTGCCAATCATCATGTATCATTATATTTTATCCAGATACTCAATATCTTAACACTTTTTAGCTACACATTCATCTTGAGGATATGCTGACCTTTTGACTTGATGCTCATCATTGATATGTTTGGTACGATTAAATGTGTATTATTGGATTTGATAGACCCACTGACACTGTCATATTGACTGCTCACCATTGGATCTCAACTTAAGCTCCCATGATCTTAAAACTTGTCATACATATGTTTATTTTTGAAACATTTGAATTTAAAGAACTATTTACTCTAGCTCAAATTTGATGTTTGTGCACCCGTTTCACTCTGTAAGTCTAACTTTAAAGGCTTATATCTTGAGATATCAATCTCATCAAGATACTAAATTTGTAGAGGATGATCTTGACACCAAATGCATCATTTTCATGCCACTTTTTTGGCCTGAGAGGCTTTCTAATCATACTTATAAAATGCATAATTGAGTTGACTAGTCCATTTCTACGTGATGTGCATATGACGGTTTGGCTTCTCAAGGCTTGTACAAGTCATTTTTTTCTTAAACAAAGGTACTAAGAGGAATAAAAAATAAATCTAAGAGCATGGTCATCAAATATTTGAATGATAGGGGTTGACATTTTGGCTTGTGAGGCCAAAATGTTAATAGGTGCTTAATTCATAACTTTAATATTCAATCTAATGAAGAGTGTCACACTGTGAGCTCTCTACTTGCTTAACTCAAGGAAATGGGTACAATTTATCTAGAATTAGAAAAAGGTAAGTAGATAATATATTATGAACCCAATGATATGGTTGGTATTAAAAATATCTCTACTTCCCCCAATAAGAAATTATATGAATTAAAAATATTGTTTCATTAATAAATGTAGATCAATGGTTAATCAATACACTTTATCATTTCCAATGGAAGTCAAAATAATTTAATTTATCTTAAAGCACATTTTCAATACTTGAACTTAAAATTGATGCATCATCCATAACCATACGCTACTGTATGTTCTGGTGTAGGCCTTGAGAAATAGATCACCTAGTAGCGTCACTTGGTGTACAAAATTAAACCTTTTAAAGATGCAATCCTTTATGACATTTCACCATTAGAGGTATGTGACATTTTACATGTGGTCAAACATATATTTACTATTGACATATAGTCTATGAAGTATATCCTTGAAATGTTGTGATAGATTGTCATGATATAAAATACCATATATCATAGTTAGTTCATAAGCTTTCAGTCATTAGTGTCAGGAAGTGCAAGAATCTTGCAAGTTATAGTAATAAGTATACTATTGATGGTAATAAGTAAATGTAATAACATACTTGTGGCACCATATCATAGTGTGGTTTGTCCAACAATAATAAAGACAAAATAATTGAACCATAAACTAGATGAATACAAGGATATCTTTTAGTCACCTAAATAAGTTCCTACATAATGTACACTAAACAATACTATTTATTTGATTCCTTAACTACCTCTACCTCAAACCTATTTATACAACATATAATTTCTAGATAATGAATAGATCAAGTGGTATATCCATGAAATCATGGATAATGGACACATCATGCCCAAATCATCGCCTTGCAGAAGCCCAATTGTGCATGCACTAAAGAAGGATGGGACATGAGGTTGTGAATTGATTAAAAAAATATTAGCAAGATTAAAGTGAAGGATTATTACCTTCATCCAAATATTAAGGAATTTTTTTTCCATATCCATGGTGTAGAAGTCTTTTCCAGCATTGATCTTAACTTTGGGTATCATCATATTCATGTTGAACCTCTAGACATTTGGAATATAGTCTTAAAAACAAAGGAAGGATTGACATGATGTATGGTATCCCATAGTTAGTATTGACATCCTAATATTTAGAAAACATAGGATGAACATCTGCACCATGTTGAAATAGTGTTTCATATTTTGTAGAATTTTTTTATGATAACATGAATAAATGTTCATTTTCCATGAAAGAGATAAAATATTTAGGATACATTACACACACAAGGAGTGCATGTGTAAAACTGACCAAGATTCAAGTCATACAGGAATGGGAAACACCAAATAACTTTGCATAGATTCAAATCTTGTCAGAATTATAAAATTATACAAGAGATTTATGTTTAGTTTTCATCTTTTGACCAAGATACCAAAGGTGAAACTAAATAAAGTTTCATCTAGTCAGCTGCACAACAAAGGTAATTCGATGAACTAAAATTCAGACTCTATTTTGTGATAGTATTTGTGTTACTTGACTATAAATTTGAAAGATCATCCAATTCATTCAGTAATAACATTGACTATCACAAATGGGTATTGACAACACAACAAGTCATAAGAGTTAATTTATATTATAAATGATTAAACAACATATGATTAGAATCAAAGATACCTTTAGAGTATATAGTTACATCAGATTATGAGGGACTGATTAGGGATGATGAGGGTCAATGTCGAAGTGATGTGGGATGGTGAGGGTAAATGAGGGTGTGATTAGGGATGATGAGGGATGAAGAAATAATGATTAGGTATGAGGAAAGAGTGATTAAGGATGATGAGGGATGGTGATAGTCAATGAAAGAGTGATTAGGGATGATAAGAGAGTGATTAGAGATGATGAGGGACAATAAAGGTCAATGAGGGAGTGATTAGGGATGAGGAGAGATGAGGAGGGAGTGATTAGGGATGATGACATATAAGAAGGAAGTGATTAGGGATAATGAGGAATGAGGAAATAGTGATTAGGGATGATAAGGGAGTGATTAGGGATGATGAGAGATAGTGAGGGTCATTGAAGGAGTGATTATGGATGATAAAGGAGTGATTAGAGATGACTAGGGATAATGAGGGTCAATGAGGGAATGATTAAAGATAATGAGAAATGATGAAAGAGTCATTAGGGGTGATGAGGGATGAGTAGGAAGTGATCAAGGATAAGGGAGGGATGATTAAAAAGTAAAATTAACACAAAGTGGTCATTTGATGTGTGTAGGTCATCAATGTGATTAATCACACCACTTTAGATCATGTCAAAGTGAGTGGTTTGCAAACTCTAATTTTGACAAACCTAGGACTCCAAAAAATGCTAGGAAGCAATCCAAAAGGCACAAAAACCTAAAAAATGACTACATGTTTACCAAAAATTGACATCAATTGCAAAATTTATGCCCTAAAATCCTTAGGTTCAATACTTAGACCTTAAAAATGCCTAAGTATTGACCAAATTAGATTTTAAATAACTATTTTTCATATTGTAAGGCATACAACTATGAGACCAACTCTATCAGATGTAGGGTGGACCTCATTTCTTATATTTACTAAAATAAATTTAAAGTATAATAAACTTATACTTAACATTTAGAGTAGTAAATATCAACTTCAAGTAAAGATTGGCTTCATGTACATGTTTAATTATTTTTTTATGCAAAATAATAAGGACACGTACTCGTTATTCATAACACGTACACATTCCTCATAGCACATTATGCATTATTTAAATTTGAATTCAAAAAATTAATCTTTTTGGCTAAAAAATGGCTTAGATTCTTGAGCGAAAGGCTTGGACCTATCATTCTATAATCGAGTCTGAGAGGTTAAATAGAAAAACAATGAATTTTAACTTCCATTACCAAAAACACTAAGAATTTTATAAACCAAATTCCAAAAATTATTACCATGACAATAGGCACCCTCTCCTCTTTTAAAATATATGATTTTTATAATTTTTAGACTATTTTAAGGTTACAAATTATGTTTATTTCTAACTATATCATTTTTAGTTTCCCACATATTGCAAATATACATGCCTATATATGTTAATATAATTTATTTTTCATTCATTTAAGTGCAAAACAAATTGTATGGTCACAAACTAGGCCTAATTCTACACACATTAAAAAAAATCATTTTTTTTTTTTTTTTGAGGTAGTTAGGGGGGACCACGTGACTAGTTATCTATTTTAATCAAATTTCAGGATCTATTTACTTAAAAAATTAATAAAAAACATTTATTAATAAAAAAAAAAAAATATAGGTCACAAACTAGAAGATCTTATATAAATATTCACCAAAGGGTTTCAAATAATATTAAATAATGCTAAAAAAATGGTGGGCCACATGACCATCCATCCACTCTATTTTCTTGAAAAAAAGTAGGAGTTCCTATTCAAAATTTAGATGTTTGAACTAGATATAATTAATAATTTTTGAAAAAAATTAGTTATTTAAAAATTAGACTTGAGGTTATACAATTCATGTTCTTATAGCATCTTCAAATTTTGAGTGTAGCGAGTTCAAATTATCTACACAAGTTTAATTTTCTGAAATTTTAAGAAAATCATATCCACAAGTAGCTCTTTTTTGTCCTCCAACTTTGTGCACTTACCCATCCATGAGGCATGATGAAGCAATTGATGAGATGTTTGTAGGAACTCTTGATTCCCTTAATATGTTTGTTCAATGTGTAGGCATATGAAAGAAGATGGAGATAAAGATGATGGACAAGTTTCTACCAAGAGGACTGAAGCGTGAAATTGGTGTTGCATATGTGGGAGCAACCCATATAGATGTTGGAGAAGAGACTCTTATGAGTCAAGGTATACATTGTCCTCATATGGACAATGAAATTTCAAGGTTCTTTGCACACGACATGGATGAGATGAAAGAATACGATAACAATCAACTTAGCACTAATATAAAGAGTTTGAGAAGTGAAGATAAGTTATCACACGAACAACAATAAAATGATATAGGCTTTGAAAATCCTAGGATTGATGAGAATCAAGAAAATAGTATAAAGATGGAGGAAACATTAATGGGGACTATTAAGTCTCTTGTTTTTAAACTGATTTTTCACTATAGCCAGTGTGTAGGTGCAAAAAAGGAGAGAGAAGAGGCATTCAAAGAGGTCTTCCAAGGTGAAGATAGTGAGACACTTGATTTCACAAGGTGTGAGGAATAGATACTAATTTGCATATCAGCCAAAGCATGTAGAGAAGAAGAGGATGTTACAATAGAGGTGATAAATTTCTTGACACAATAGTGAGGACAACGAGAGATGAAGAGATGAAGACTATCCTAGAGGTGGTACTAGAAGCTATGGGTTATCATTTTGATGTCTAAATGTATGTTGACACTGTTGTGGTGATATAGGTGGAGAAGGAAATGAAAGCCATGAGAGAAGAGATGCAAGTAAAAAAGAATGATATAAGGATGAATCCAACATCATGTTGGATAATGAATAGCCAAAACCAAGAGGGCTTTAGGAGGAGGTGGTCCGTCAACAATGGATTTAAGCCCAAAAGGGAGAGTAAGATGCAAGAACATGTATTTTTGTGGATGTGGTTAGATGAAGGTGGGTTTCAACCTAAAAGAAGATGGAGAGCATAAATGATGAGCCTTTGGCGGAGGAGGATGGACTATGGTGGGTCTAACCCCACAAAAGGAGGAGCGAGTAAAGAAGAAAAAAAAAGAGTAAAAGTAAGAAGTAGAGAGCTAAATTGAAACCAACAAGAAGGAGTTGGAAATCGAAGAACAAACACAACAATCATCTAAAGTACTTGATGTGTTAAAAGGGAATGCCATAAACACTATACCTCATGGCCAAAAGAGTGGGTTTACAACTTATTCCATCTATTCCATCTATGTGAGTAGGAACTCACATTTTATAAACCTAGGGTGTCTAATGTAGGAGCATCCAAGGGTTTGTACAATCTTGCATCAACCAAAAACAAAGTGCTGTGTGTTTATTTTTATTTTTTGGTTGTGGTCTTGTTGGTGTGATCTCATTAACCTCTTAGATTATTGTTGCTAAAGTATTCATTTTGTTGTAGGAAAAGTGTGAAGATATTTTGATTGTTTCTATCAGTCTGCATAGACTGTTAAGTCACAAACACTTGTTAAAAATAAATTTTTAACTAAAGTAAGGATTAGATGATGAAATTTTGTGAGGTCATATCACCTGACACTTTTAACATATGTATCAAGTTTTATACCATTTGACGTTACCACAAAAACATATTGATTGTTTCTTTCAGGCTATGCTTGCAACACTTGGTAAGAGGCTTCTTTAGTTATGGTGATGATGCGTTAATAATTTGATGATGAAAATTGGTGATATCATAGACCCTAACACTTTCAACATTTACAAATTTTTTTAGATCATTTGGAGTCATCGTGGATGCGTACCATCTAATTTTTTGATAACACTTGGAATGGTTTTCACCCTTGTGCAGTAAGAAGTGGATGATGAAATTTGGTGGGATTATATTCCCTGAGACATGAAACCTACATGTGAAATTTTATAGAGTTTAGAATTACAATGGTAATGTACCATCCATTTCTATTAGACTGTGTCATCTGCCTAGTTTGTAGATGGTTCTTGAACTTATGATAGACTTGCGCCCTCCATGGGACGAAGTGGTATGAAGGAGCAAAACTCTTCAAGAGTAGAACAAAAAGTTGTATCAGTTCATAAGGAACTGTAGAGAGTCTAGAACTCTGTCATGTAATGTAATAAGCTTGTAGAAACATGTGTGTGTGTTTGAGAGTGTGAATGTATTATGTTGTGATGTTTTTAATGGTAATGTAATAAAAATTTGTTAAGAATGTTAAGTCTAAATAAGTGTTGAATGTGTCTATGAGTGAATGTCTAACCCTATCAACACAAAGATAATGGTAGACCTTAATTGGTCCCCCTCTCTTGTGCTTGCACCATTGCTCAACAATTGGGGTAGTGCTTCTTACACTATGAGAAGGGTCCCTCAATATCATGCCACAAGTATCTCCTCCATCGACATCCAAATAAAGGTGGAGCTACTCACATAGTCATTTCTCCATTCCTCCTCAACAAAGAGGTTGAAGCCCTCAACTACGTGGAAATATTGCCGCTAAGTTGTCTTGTTAGACTTCCCTTACACATGATGGTGTGGATCTTGGGTTCCTCATTCCTTCGCTACCTTATTGGAATTCCCTTGCACATGATGGTGTGAATTCTAGGCTACTTGTTCCTTCATTCCCGGGATGGGGAGTGCGTATGTTTTTGACTGTACAAGATAATTCGCAGGATGGTTGGGTAGTCCTAGATTTACTATTGGGAGAGCCCTCTTCTTGAACTGCTCTACTTCTCAAGGATGATCCATCTCTGCCTCCATCCTATACACAACATGTATTTCATTTTTTATATTATTGGTTAAATACTTTGAGAATTCATGATTATATGTTTCAAAACTTTTTAAAAGTAATTTTTTTTCTAATTATCTTTTTATTTTATGAAGGAAATATATACAGACCATATTTTTATTATAAACCATCTTGTACGCTATCTCCATATATATTTTTTGATTTAGAGACATGCGGATGCTGTTCCAATAACAAATTGGTAGGTTAATTTCTAGCTTATCGCATACACATCTAAGTTCTCAGCCTAATGGAGTTTGAACCATGACAACCACCATAGACCCTGGTGTGTATTAATATCATCTTATTATGACCCAGTTTTGTCGATGCCTGCTACTGTATATGGGTCCATAAGGAAAGCTAATGTAGTCCACCTAATAGTTGTATACTTATGATTCCATAACTCACCACAATATTTAAACAATGTGCTAAATTTCTTTTGATATATCCGAATGGCAATCAAATTTTAACGCAAAGTTTGAGTCCGAGCTCCGTTGAGATGATCGAAAACATCCCGAGGTATATATACATAATTTTGCGACCACAGACATATTTTCTTTCTTTGTTTTTACCAATTTCATTATAAATAATCTTGTTCTTGCAGACATTGTAATGGAAGATTTCAGTGATATTGATATCCATACATGTGAGGATCCTCAGCCTTCCAATCAGTCAGACGGAGAAAACAATGTGGTTGACAATTTTTTTAACCACGCTGGGAAAGGTCAAAATGTAAATAATTTTTGCTCTCAATTTTATTGAGGTTATTGTCAGATTATTATCATCGGTGAGGTAATTGTTGATTAGGGTTTAGTTTTAAAATAAAATGTGTAATTAGCTTGATTTCTTCCGGAAACAAACTTTTTTGGATCATACTATAAATTTCAATGATGAATAACAGTGATATATATATATATATATACATATATACATGTTATTTTTTTTCAGGTGTGTTTGTGTTTGTTACTACGGGTAGTTCTGTTGGATGGGAGGCTTATTATAGCCCGCAATGGTTTTCCTAAATTAATTTTAGTAATCATCGGAATAATAGTTCCAGTGATGATATTCTGTGGATTGGTGGAAATAAGCTTTCTGTATATATTGCCCCATTGTGTTGGCACTTCAATCATTGTTATCACATTCGGACTCATGGTGTATGTGAGTATATACTCTTTCAATTTTTTTTTTGGGGTTACTTGTTATATCTGCAAATGACAACTTTTTTGAAAAACTGCTGTGCAGATTTTGGCAATGCTTGTTATGACATCAGGAAGAGATCCAGGTATATTACCTCGCAAACCAGTTCCTCTAATTCCTATGGAGCAGTTTCAGGAAGTGATGATAAATGGAGATAAAATAAAAGTAAAGTATTGCAATCCCTGCCATGTTTACAGACCTCCGAGGTGTTCGCATTGTTCAAAGTGTGATAACTGTGTGCAGCGTTTTGACCGCCATTGTCTATATCTTGCACAGTGCACTGGCAGAGTATGTTGTTAAATTCTGTTTCTTTTATATTTGGCTAAAAATTGTTACTTCTTTCAAGATGGTTATCCTATTGCAGATTTTACTTCTGTTCCTGTGTTGATTATTGCTCTTCCAGAGCCTTCACAGCCTTGCACTTTGGAGGACTCCATTATTTACAGTATGATTACACCTATTGTGAGCATCGACGACTCATCTTTTCCTATGGACTTTCTTTCTTCAGTTGGTGAGTCACGATTCACTCTTCCCATGGACATTATTTCAACGAATGTTCCATGTCATTCTTTTGACTGGTTCACTTTAGTGGTATTACTTTCAGATTTTGTGCACATTCTTTCTAGATCTATGCCACAAATATGATTTGGACCACATTCAAAGATCTTCATACTATTGCCTTCATATTTCATTGTGGAATGGGTAGACTTTCATTACACACATCGGGTTCTCCTTGTGCCAAAGGGAAGAAACATTGTTCGATGCGGATGGAGCTTCTACAGTCTTCAGGTAGATCTCATCATCGACCTTCATCATCTTGCGAGTTGTACTTGGAATACTGATTGCTTGAGCATCATCTTTTGGAGGTGTTGAGGTCAACATACCCCCATTTCTAAAAATGGAGACCCTTGTTTCAAATTTTGCAAATTTGTACCTTAAAATTAAAAATTCACTTGATCAGAGTACCACCAACATGTTTGCACAATATTTTTATTTAAAGATCATCCACACTTGGTTTGGGTAGCATATTTTCACATGATTCTGGCTTGATATTATCTAGAATTGCTAATATCGGATCTTTGTGTTTCAGGTTGCAAGATTAATGGAGTCCATTTGGAACAAGTAATGTCTGGGTTTTATGATTTAATTTGGTCTTTTACTAACTTTGGTATGTCAAGAATCAAATTGAATTCATATTTATTCATCTTAAAACCCTTAGTCTAATTACCCTAGCTCAAGTCCTTTTGAATCAAATTCAAAATTATGAGGGAGCAATTTACGGGGGAATAATTAATTAAGTTATAAACTTAGTTTAATTTTTATCCTAAGGCTTCGTCATGTTTATCAACATGACCAAACCTTAGTCTAAATTTTTTATACTTGGTCATTCATGTCCCATGACCCTTTGGTTCCTTTTATCTCCGCATGGTCTAACTAATCAAAGGGTCCCTTTTGTGATATTCTAGATTTAGCCTAAAGCCTTACCCTAGAAGTTTTAATTGCATTTATACAATAAAAACCCTAGGCTAAAACCTTATGCCATGTTTTTCATTATTCATGGGGTCCCCAATATTATGTCTCAAAACTTAGCTTAAATATTTTAACCTAAGGTTTTATCATGTTTATCAACAAAAATAAAACCATAATCTAAAACATTTAACCTAAGTTCTCTATATTTTCCAAGCTTGAATTAACATTTTTTATTATCTGTAGGATTAATGGCCCACATTTACTTAGATAGAGATGATGCAACGAAGTGTATAAGGTCAATAAGTTAAGAACATTGATCGATGATGTGTATTTAATCGAGCGAGGATGATTCAATGGCACATGATCAAAGTTGAAAAGTCAAACCATGAGCCCAGGTTGAAGATCAACATTACGTGTCCAAGTGTACACATTTCGACTGATGGTGCATAATAAGTCAAAACTTAAATGGAGCTCTAGACAAGTGAGAACATGACAAGTGTCACAACTACAAAGGATGAAGCAAAAACTATCGATGGCATTTGACTTGTCAGATCAAGATCAACGATCCGCATTGATCTATGCAAAGATAATCGAATAGTGTGAGATGAAGATGGAATTTTTAAAGGGCAACAGTCACTTTTTAAATATTCATGAGAAAAATGCCATGAAGATACCACATAGATGTCTTGGTAATGCCACATAAGCATAAAGTGATAGATTTGAAGATTTAATAGGCCTGTAAAAAGCAAAGGTATAAATACCCGATCTAAATAAAATCTAAGGCCACCATTAAAGCACTATAAAACCCTTTAAAAAATCCCTAGCAAGTACAAGATCCCTAATTCAACCTTGTGATCACTATAAAAAAGTTAGGAAGAGTTAAATTGTCATCTGTTCAAGAATAATTCAACCTAGAGCTAAAGTGCACTCCACTAGTGAGCAATTTGACTAAACTCATAGTCATGGTAGCTCAGAGAGGTGTTTCCAAAGAGGATGTGGAACTTTACTTGACCACAGATGCAGACGAAAGGGTTTTCAAAGATACAGAGTTTGATTCCACTACTTTGGGTAACAGAGACAATAATTGGTCAAAGCTATTCTGGACCATTGAGAATCACCCTGCCATTATAAGAGAGGAGGAGAAGAACATGTTTGTAAGGAGACTATACTATGAAATAGTCACAATTAAAATGATGGGTCTTCACTATGTTGCGGTGAAACCTGAG
Source organism: Torreya grandis (assembly GCA_037957365.1). NCBI lineage: Eukaryota > Viridiplantae > Streptophyta > Pinopsida > Cupressales > Taxaceae > Torreya > Torreya grandis. The sequence continues at coordinate 338,188 of JARHVA010004421.1, forward strand.
GTAATGCATTGTATTGACAATCTCTCCCCTATTTTTAAAGATGGTAAAGTTGATAAAGGCATGACTATCAATGAGCATACTCGCAAAAATATAGATTACATCTCTCTCATAGCCTTTTAAAACTATTATAAACTACCCAAACCATAGATAGACCTTATCTCGATCAACAATTGGGCTAAGGAAAATGATTTGAATAACATCCTCACTCCATGGCTATATTCTACAAACCAAGTCTTCTTAGACTTCAAAAACAACATACCCATTAGCCAATTCTGACCGAGAATAAGGATGATCATGACCATGATGAACAGGTTGTGTGAGAACCCAACCACCACATATGTAGATAAAATTTGGGCCCCATTTGTCTATTTTATGGTTGAAAAATAGGTCACCCCTCCTCTAGGGGAGGTAATTAGCATTGCTTTGAGTAGACAGATTTCCACAATCAGAAGGAAAACTAGGACTCAATTTTATATGATGTCATACCTTTTGGATTCCTTTCTTACCACAACAAAGATACCCAATTTTAGGGAATGGTTACCCAATGGGGCACAAAAATATCCCAATATTATTCCAAACTTCACATATTCAAATACAGAGATCACATCCAGTTCATATGTGATTATGTTTATCTAGCATTAAGTGAGGCCATAACTGGGCATCCCATGATGAGGATCACCCCACTGATCAAAAGGCCCATTGAATCCATGTGAGAAATTTGGCTATATCTAGACTGCACAATGATTAGAATTGAAGGGACTCATATCCAGCCTCTTATACTACCCATCCATGTACCTAATAAGTTGGCAAAGTAAGAGGTAGCATATCAGTTATGCCATGGCATTGATGGTCTCTGCAAAACCAAAAGGAAGGTATTGTTTTACAACCTCCCCATAACCATTGGTAGAACTATTTTTCAATAATGGGACAATATTGAGGCAACTTCTAGGCATAGGTCATCCTTCAACTTAAAGATAGATGAATTGAGGCAGTGGGACCCTCATGGAAAGGCCAAGTAACACTTGAAAGCCAAAAGAATAAATATAGCCTATGAACATCAACTGGCACTTTTTACCCCATGTACACTAAATCATCTTCATTCTTTGAGGTCACCAAGAGACTGAACAGACACAACATCAATCCAAAAGCTAGGATGCAAAGGGAGCAAAAGGGAGGAGATGATATATGGCAGTTAGGGCCAAGGCAATACCATTTGCTAAGTGGTGCACCTTCTAGACCTCCACCAGCCCAATCATAGGCAGACCCCAAACCTAAACCACGAATTGAACAAAGGCCAAAAGAAATAAGGTTTGATGAGATTACATCCTTTTCAGCCCAAGCAGAGGAATAAGGCTCACTAATGGAAGAGATTCAAGTGGTAGCATTAGATCTTGGTGAGATAGTTGAAGATGCCTTGAAAATGATATCATTGGCTTATGAATTAGATAATGAAGAAGCTCAAACTAAGGATATAGAGAAAGAAAAAGGGAAGGAAGTAGCAATAGACTTAGCCTTTGTCGATTCCCCCAAAAGAAAAGTTGAGCTAGCCATGGTTACAATAAAGACAAAGAAGCCTAAGGTGACTTTCACTCCTCCTTTGAACAAAGTCAACCTATTTAGTGAAGAGAACTTGATTCAAGGTCCTACCATTCTAGAATGGTTTATATATGGCAAATTATAGAAAGTTCCTACCCTGCACCATCCTTGGGCAATAACAAAGCCTATCAACATCACTAGGTAGGAAGAGTTTAAGCCATGGATTATGAACCTATAAAAGGAAGATGAAAGAAAGATGGTTGCCCTAGGAGATTCAAGTGAATCACAAATGGAAATCATAGCCCCAAAGGTAACATAGTCATCAGGGGAGTCAAGTTTGACCCCAAGACAGTTGGACTACAAAGAGTCACAAAAAGGAAGGTCATGGTTAGTGGAGAAGAGTTCACTTTCCAAAAAGTATAACCTTTTGTTGGTTTGACTCCAGTGGTAGGGAAAAATCTAGGTGAAAATCCTATCTTTGAGGAGAATGTGCTTGAAGTAGCCCAAACACAGTCAGCATAGTTGCAAGCTAACCTCAAAGTCATCTAGCAATAAAAAGAGAATTTGGAAAAATTAGTTGTGTTTTCAGTTCTAGATGCTATGATAGATATGTTTGAAGCATCTCTGTTTGACATATTCAATTCTTTTAAGTCAATAAAGCCTGGGTAGAATGTGATGAGTCAACAGAATACAATGGCCATGAGCCTAGTTAGCCAACAATAGAGCTCAAAAGACAAAGTGAAATATTTGATTAACATTGTTGTAGAGGATCAAATACCTGGTTTTAAAGCTATCATCTTGGATCATTTGAACATGGTCATGGCAATACCAGTGGACAATATCAAGGGTCTAAGTAAATGGGCCAAGAACCTAGAAGAGCTTCATGAAGATAGCAAGCAGTTGATGGACAAGATGGAAGAGATACTTGGGAGCATGATTGTAGATCCCACTACAATCAGCCTTATAGGCTTCATCATCGATGAAGAATTTAAGTTGAGAGCCACCCGAGTTATGCAGGAAGTGAGAAACAAGAGCCAAGGAAGGACTGGGGTTGACAACAACAAGATCCTAGATATGATCCTAAATACTAAAGAAAGGATTGGGAATGCAATAAGTGTTAAAGCAACTATGGAGAAAGATGACAAACACTTCAATGACCTGACAGATCAGGAAGATGGACACTTCATGGAACCTATGGTCAATTTGAATCTAATTTATGAGCAACATCAAAGAGCAATGAACATCCTACAGGAGAAGTAAAAGACTGCAACAACAGGGTCTCAAAGTCGAGATAATTGACTTAGAATATTCTATTTATATATGGTCATTGTATAGTACTTGAAAATAGAATATTCTTTTTTTAAAGGCTTGTGCAATTTGTAAAGCACATTGCATATAGGTTAGTCATTTAGAAATGTCTAAAAGTTTCTAGATTGATTTTAAAAGGACAATTGTCCTTAACACCTATCTAACCTTCATTTGGCATGACTAATCGACATACCTCCTCAATTGTATATATAAAGAGGTATTTCCATTTCTAAAGGAGGGAGAGTTTTAGAGCCCAAAACCATTTTGTAAACTTTGAGCAATCAATATAAGCAAGGAGTTTTGTAAAGTTTGTCCATATTTGTTTGTGTATTTTGTTAACATGGATTCTCTCTCATGTGCTTGGTCTAAATTTTAGATTTGAATGGTTCTAATGAATTATGGATGTGCACCTTAGAATGCAGAGTTATTAATTTGTGTAGATGTTAGATTAGTTGAAAGTTCTTAGGTTTATTTCGCTTTCTTTGCTCTTCTTGTGAATGTGCTTATGCTATTCGCTTGCAAGGGTAAATATTTAAAGTAAACTTGGTTCTTATTTGCATTATTTTCACTTTCCTTAGATGTTTGTCTAAAGTGTGATAGGATTTAAGCTTATGCTACTTCATGTCATATATTGGTTAAGTGCAGATTCAGGTGAAATTTGAATTTTATCATGATGTTTGGATTGAAGATTGGCAACATATTTATTATCTTCCCCACCCTTCATTTGATTCTTTTTTAATCAATTCACATTAGTTTAATTACCACTATAAATATCCATCTTAGATTAGTCTTTAGATTATGTCTGATCATAATTTACTATTCTTATTCAAGATTGCTTCATTCTTTGGAAAGACTAATTATAGGCCATGGTGGCTCCCAACCACCAATTAATATAAATTTGTAAAATAATTCATGTGCTTTGCCTCTATTCCACCAAGGATAACGAAATTATCACAACCTATAACTCATGCATTGAATTTTTAGAATTCAAAAATGAGAAGTGTTTCCTAAACACTTTGAGCACATTGTGATACATATTTAGGCATCAACAGGAGGGTCTTTTAGTCTCTTCCTACACCTCTCTCTTTTCGGGGAAAGTTTTTCCTATCTATTTTCTCCTTTTCCCTAATTCATGAGAGATTGATTTGTACATGGGTACCTTATCAAGCATTCTTACTAGGACCGATTTTTTGTATCATCACCCACCTAAGTTGCGCTTATGGGGGGTTTTGGTGTAGGCCTTTTTTTCACTAGGTTTTGCCTACACAGTTGTATTAGCTTGTTTCGGGCTCTAGAGGTCATTTGGGTTACTTGGGAATATTAGTCCCAAATTCACTGGAATGTTTGGTATCTTCTTCTCTCCAACCTATATATGCACCTCTCTCCCTTCATATTTCTAATGCAATATATTATGGATTGTTTGAGCTACTTAGTTGTGAGTTGTGACAGCTTTGAGAGTTGTGAGAGCTATGAACTTCGAGTCTTTGTATAAGCAATTCATAATTCAAGATGATATATAGTATTTCATTATTGTCTCTCATTCCTTTATAATATTCTTTTATGCATGATTTCATTTACTAGTAGCTTCATTATGATGTGCACTGGCTCAACTCATGAGATCACTTCATCGTGTTTTCTCATGCACCTAAAGAACCTGAGTTTTCTCAAACACCTCACCGATTTTGAATCAAATTCATAGGTTTGGAAAAAAGGGGTTTCTCTTTATTTCTCTAGGATTCCCAAGTTTTCCCCCCTTATCACTCCTTTTTCTTTGACGATTGGTGAATGCTCATAGTTGGGGCCCCTTTTTTTAGGATGGGAGCCCTGCCACCTATCTTCACATTGCAATGTGAAGGATTTTCAATATAAACTCATTAGCAATCTTCATCTTGGTCAATGTCGTACTAAAGTATCAAAAAATTACAAAGTGAATTGGCTTGATCTCACCCATGATATCTTCAAGTGACACCTGGAATTGGAGCAAGTTAATGAGTGATAGTCCATCAATAGATCTAAAACTACACATGGATTGGTCTTGGAAGACCAATGAGTATGATAGATGATTTTAGTTTTAAGGCATTTTCACAAAATTGTAGGATTAATGTGGGATAAAAAATCAAGTCAAGAAGGACCTCATAGGTTCTTGAGTTGAGCTTAGGTTTGAACGAGCTAGCATAGGCATGGAGTAAAATCAAGAGGGAGCCTATAGGTTTTGCAGGGAATAAAGAGCTTGAGGATGAGTTTTGGTGTTTTAATTGAGTTTGATGGAGAAGCATCAACGAATACAAATAAATAGATATCTACTTTAGAACATGCTTAAACAAGCCAGGTGAGATATGAAGAGCCCAAGGATAATAAAACAACAAGCGAGCTTGACAGTAATAGTTTGGAGCTCAGTAAATAGAAAGTGGGAATTCATGTTTGTTCAAATAAAGTACATGAAAAATGGTCAAGATAGACTTTAGAACAATGAGTTAAGGACAATAATGTTGAAAATGAATTTGAGAAAAAAGAGCCCAAGTGTGAATAAGAAAATGAGCTCGTAATTGATAAGTAAACTCATCCACAAAAAAAAAAAGGAGCTTTATGGAACAATCAATGACAAGAGAGAGTCACGACATAACAACAATGATGAGCTTAATTGGAGTGAGGATGAACTTGTGGAGACCTCAATAAATGAATAACGAGTTCAATAAATAATAAATGACCCAAGCTCGATTAGCCAATTGATTGAAATCAACCATAGTTTGGATTACATAGAGAATGAGCCCAAATATGTAGGATAATTCCAACGTAAAGTAACATGACAAGAACCCTTTGGTTCGAATGAAGAGCCAAGTAAGAATGAAATAGACATAGTATCCTGCCGAAGAAATGAAGAGAGCATGACTACTCCCGAGGTGATAGACTTGGGGCTTCCAAGGATGTCAAATCGTAAGAGATCCAGAAATAGGTGGCAAGTTACAGAATAGTTAGGCTCAATGAGGAGAGTTTGATTGGGATACATCAGTTTCGCAGGTCCCTAATGTGTCATACTCCGAGGCCTACCAAATGAATAAAGAGTCCTGACAGTTGTTAGAATATGCAAAGCTAAGATCGAATGGAGGACTCCACATGGCTCAATATACATTCAATTACCAAGAAAATAAGCAGGATCGAGTATTAAGAAAAGAACTAGGTGAGCTAATGATGAGGCAAGATATGAAGTTTATTTTAACGGTCGAAGCTTATGGAGGGAGTTGGTTGATAATTTTCTTATGAATATCCCACTACCGCAAAGGCATAAATTAGGAAATAAGCTTGGGAATCAACCTAGGCAAGACCCAAAATGATAAATTAAGAACAATAAAGACTAATTACCCTTTGGAATCAACCCATGTGAGTGTGTCATATCTTCATGGGGTTTGCTCATAGATCACAAGGGAATCTCTATGAGATACTTATTGAGTGAAGCCTACAAAAGATAAAATAAAAACAAGACACATTCATAAATGTGTAAGTTGTGTATTGCAAAAAGAAGTGAAGTTCAAGCTTGATGGAGTTAGATAGAGTTTAGTTGAATGAATAACTATGAGTAAATTGAAATGCATTAATAAAGAGAAATCAATGCCCTTACACATGGAGTGAGTCAAGATGGCTAATTTCAAGGTAAAATTTTATGCAATTAAATATGTATTAGGGGTTTTTAGAAAGTAAATTAAATGCTTTAAAAGTTAAAAATGAGCTCAGGTTTAAGATAAAAGGGTTTGGGAGAGTGAGAAAAGGGTGTGATTGAAGTGAGTTCCAAAGCTTTTGTAAAGTGCATGTTACATGGGTGCATAAGAGGGTGTCATTGTTGATACAATGTGAATGTCATGGTAGATGAATCGTTGATTGAGATAATAGGTGAATGATTGGTGATCAGTTTATGAGGTGTCGATATCATACACTTAAAAGGGGAACACTTAAACAGGGAATATACTCTACAAATGATAATAAATAACTTATAAATTCCTTTTGGCATTCCTTTCACGCTCGAGACAACTACTAGTAAATATATCTATCTTAAAAATGTAGAGAAAATATATCTAACTTAAAAATGTAGAGAGATATCAATCTCAAATCCCTTATCTTTAATTTTATCTTCTCCATAAATTTTTTGTGACAAATAGTGTCAATTTAATTATACAAATATGTCAAGATAAAAAAAAAAAATTTAGAAAAAATGAGGTTCCAAACTCCACCATATAACTAAGATACTACAACTTTGTCATGTTGATTATTCTAGAACATTAAACTAAATTTGATATTTAAAATTCGTTATTTTGTTCATAAGTGAACTCTAAATCTCTATCTTATTAATCTATCATGTCATTAGTTTGAAAAAATAAAATCATTTTTTTATGTGAAGTAATATCATATTATAAGAAACCATTTTTAAAAATGGAAAAACATGTTTATATAAATTCTATTAAAACTTTAAAATTTAACCAATAACATCTTAAACTAATATTAATCATACTATATAATTAAAAATAAATAAATATAGGCATATGGCCATTAAATATAGTCTTTAGTAATGTGAGCGAATTTCATGAAAAACTTTTAACTCTTTTGATCAAATGAATAAATTCTTAGTGCTTTGGCACCTCTTCACAACATTTTAAAACCCATTTAAAATTTAAATAAATTAAATATTTAACATTAAAAGTTTCAAAATTTGAGATTTGGATTATCTTTTGTTTAGATGTGAAAAAAATTAATATTTAGATAAATTTTGTTCTCAACAATTATAATTAAATTGGGTTAATTTTAAAAGGTTTTTTCAAAAATATATTTTAAATAATTTCTTGTCTACAAAATTATTTTAGAATGAAATGAAAATAAATATCCAAATGTTAAATTTATTAATTTTAATAATTGAAACATATTTAAAATTGTTATTTATTTTTAGTTTGATAAATATATAATTTTTTTCTTTAATATTTTAATTAAATTTGATTTTTTTAAAAATTGGTTTTGTAAAGAAAAAAATTCAATTGTCCAACACCATTTTAGAATGATTGATAAATATTCAATTAAATCACATAAAAAAAAATCTATGGTTGGAAACGCAATCTCTCTAGTTTAGTAAACACATAAAAAGTATGAAAAAAAATTACTTCCTCTTTCAAGAATTTATTTTTAGAGAATTTATGAACCCTTTGTAAACTGAAAACGAGAGTAAAATTAATGTTTTAAAATTGTTATATTTTTTGTCATGATAAATTAGTGTTCCCTTCCTATTCAACATGTATAGACAACTTTTTAGTGTTGTTATAGTATCAAATGTAAGGTGGAATCATCTAATCTAACATTCTCAGATAATTAATTAGATGTTTTTTCTCTAGTCCTTTCCTTGCCTTGAATAGTAGCACTAAGACTAAGTGAATGAATCGTTTCTATGTGAATTGTATTCCTGTTGTAATAAAACTAGCCAGTTCCCTGTTCATGGGTCAATAGTAAATAAGCAAATCAATAAAAATAGAAAAGATGCAATTTGGACACCCCAAAATCTGGGCTAGTTTAAACTTAATTTTGATGGGCCCTATAGAGGCAATCCAGGAACATCAGGAGCTGGATGTGTGATTAAAGATTGTAGTGGCTTTTTAATTAGAGCCTTATCTTTGAAACTTCCTGATGGGATTAATAATGAAGCAGAGGCTCAAGCATTGGTAGCAAGAATTCATTTGGCAATTGATTGTGGTATTACAACTTTAGAAATTGAAGGAGATTCACAAATTGTAATTCAAACTCTAAAAAATCAAACAACAAACTATTGGAAAATAATGAACATCTTGGATATAGTCTGGCCAAAAATGCATTTTTTCAATAATTGGTCAGCTTCTCATTATGTCAAAGAAAGTAATATTATGGCAGACTTCCTAGCCAATGTGGCCATTGATCAACCTATGGAACTAAGATAGGACAATGTTAGTTCAAGTTGGGTAGATTGTGTCAATTTCGATCAAATTGATTTTTAATTTAACATTGGTTTCATTATTGGAAGTCTTTTTATTTTTAATTTGATTAAAAATAAAAAAATTTCCTATTAAAAGGTGGTAGGATTGTTTCATTATGAGTTTGGTGGACTAACATGCTTGAAGCACGAATCACAAATGATGGCAGCGGCTTGCAATCTAATGGGATTTGGCCTTCCATAATTAGGAAGCATGGATTCATAGGTCTCACAGTAAGGGTATTGATTTCTAAGCATGGCCTGATTTCCACTAAGTTTGCTTGGTGGTTCCTTTCCTTGGTTCATGTTTGGTTAGTCATTAGCTTTACTGATTGTGTTGAGGATGGAGAATTTTTGGAATGAATCTACGTGTTGGCCCTTGGTGTTTGGTAAATCTAAAACTAGGGAAATGGGTTTTTGTGGTGCTATTACCAGAGCTCACCTTCCAAATGTTTTTTTGGCTTCCCTTGTCTAAAGTGGTGGTTGCAATCAAATGGATTTTGGGCATGGATTCTCTGGCAGCAAGCAATAGAATTTAAGTTAATTTATATTTAGCCTCACTTTTCTGTAGTAATCTATGTCTTCTAGTTTCAGATGTTGATCCGGTTTAAATGGTGGTTGATTATTTGTGCTTTTGAAGTTTTTTTAGGGTTTGTTTTCTCAATTGGATTCTCTGTCTCTCGGTCCTTCTCCAACTTTGTCATTCTCTAGTCGTGATTCTTTGGGTTTCATCCCTTTGTTTGTATTTTAGGAATTGGAAGCTAGGTTCTTGGATTTAGTGCAATTCATTAAGGAGGCAGAAGAGGCCTCTAAAATTTCTCATAGTGTGGCACATAGTAAGGGTATTTTTTTTTTCTAGATTTGGATGAGGTTCTTAATCCCATCACTAGTCTTTAAGAGTGGTGGGCTTCCCGTAGACATTCAGATCATGTCAAAGCTATAAAATGGATAGCAAAATGGGTGGAATGAGGCTCTTTCACTGCCCCTCCCTGGTGGCATGGGAAGTCTCTATCTACAAAGGTAGTTGTTGGTCCTCAGCATAAGAAGGTCTTCCCCCAGTTGGTGACAATAGGTAAAGCTCAAACATATTTTGGGATGCCTTTTTTGAATAAATCTCTTGTGGCTATGATGCAGGCTGGTCCTTCTTTATGTTTTTTTGCAAGTAGTATCTTCTATGATGGAAAAATGGTTGACCTTTAAATCATGGAATGATATGTGGTCTATTTTTTTCCTTTTGTTTCTTCGGTCTAGTATGGTATCTATAGTAATACTGGTTTTATCTAGATACTATTTATAAAAAAGACATATATTAGACAATTTGTCTATATGTTTTGTTTTTATAAAAGAAGGCAATATTGTAATGTTGAAAAATCTTCTTGCATGGGTTTGATTGGTTAATCATGCTTTAACATTTTTTAATGTTAAGCCAGACCACCTTTTATCTTATGCTATATATGGTGTAAGAGCCTGAGACCCTTTAATTTGTTAGGCGTGGAACCTGATTGTCTTCCAAGATCAAAAGTTAAAATTCTAATGTTATTTCAACCAGTTTTGGATTCCATTCTTTGAATCCCTCATGGCACAGGGGGTTTCAATGTGGGGAACCCCCCTGGCCCCCTGGCAGGGGGTTCGAGGGCCACGCACCCCAGAGAATTTTTTAAAATTAAAATTAACTTGTTAAATTCTAATTTTGTAGTCATTTTGGGCCATTGATTAAAGGTTTCTAGATATGCTGGTAGAGGTTATGTTTAGGTGGTTTTACCCTAAAATGCATTGATATATGACTGAGATGGATTATTGTGATGTATTAATGAAATATTGTGCACAGAGTAGAGGTGAAAAAGGTAGAGAGGTGTAACAGGGTTTGTTACAGGATTTTATTTCTCCCTTGTATTACTGGAAATAATATATTGGACAAGTTTGGTGGATGTATCCCATTTTAGGTGAACCACGTTAAATCTGACATCTCCTGTTATGTGCATGTTTATGTTCATTTTTTGAATATTTTATCAATTCGTTTCATAGTTTCTCTTGTATGTAATTTGGGGATAAATCTGGGTTTTAATTTATCCTGACATAATTCTCGAGCATTGATAAAAAAAATAAAACTAGCTGATGGATATCCTACTCTTTTTTTGGTCTTGGAAATAATTTTAAATTCCTATTCCAAATTAAGGACCTTAAACATGACTCTTTTTATATTGGTTTAATTAACTCTAAGGATGCCATTAGTGAACAATAGAGTAGGGTGAAATATTTTTAATATTGTGTCAGACATAGATAGTTTATCAAACCTCCTTCTATATACAAGGGTGTCTCGTATTAATCCTTTATAGCATCTAATTACATGAGTATGCTAGTGGCCACCGGGTTTCTCACAATGGTAAATATGAAAGTGTTTGTTGCAAATCTGAATGGAAAAGGCCAATCACCTTTATAACATAACTAAAACTCATTTTGATAATGGGTGAACTATAGCCAACCTTAATTTTTCATATGAAGGTGGTCATATTACGTAGGTAGGAAACTTTGGAAGTGAGCTCAAGTACTAACTATTAACCCTTAGGGTGATTTTTCTTAGTGTGGATTCTAGTCACTTACCTTAAGAGTGTTCCTCCTTGTGTGTTCATATTATTTAATACTTTTTAACATCTTAGTATGCATGGATTAATAGTAGGTGAATCTAATTAGTTGATATGGTTTGGCCTATGTTATATCTCTAGTGAGTGACCTTGGATACCCTTGAATCAACATTTGTTGTTGATAGATGGAGATTATCTGAATAGTATGAATTTAAAGTTTTTGGAATGCATATGTTTGAGTACTAAGGAACATAGGTCCTTGTATCATTTTTTAGACACTCATATGTTCTTTTGTGAGATAGTGTCATGCGTTTACATAATGAAATTAAGATGTAGAGGTGTCTTATGTTATGCTTTGTTGAGAGTAATAGTTTATATTTTGATTTTTATGTCCAAAGCTTTGAGAATCTCATTTTTATTATGATAGTTAGTCATCTCTTGTTTGGATTATATCTCCAACCCTTTCAGTGATGACATCTCATAGAGGAGACACTTCACAAGTTCAAGCAGAGAACTACATCTAACCTTAATTCTAAGGAGAAAATATGTGGTTTGCTCAAATTATAGAGGAATTGGGTCCTAAGTCATAGGATACGTTAGAATTGCCTTGTCATCATTACTTGTATTAGATTAAGCCTTTTTTATTTTAGTTACTGATTTTAACAATTAAATAAAATTATTAGAAATTATCTATGTTATAAATATTGTTAATCCTCATAAAGATTAGTTTGTATTGATGGTAATTATCTTGAGATTAATATAATATTGTAAACTTCCCTTGTATTTTGCACTCCATGGGAGTGATGTTTATGTATTAATATTTTAGAGACTTATCCCTTGGTAAGCTTTAGGGTGGTAGCCTTATGAAATGTATTTAAAGCCTAAGTTAATTATTGTTTTCACTTATGCATGTTGACACTAGAATAATGTTAGAGTGTCATCTTACATAAAAAAATCAAACAAAATATAACTATAAGATACCCTCTTATCAAGATATTATATTTATACCCTTATAGTATAATTTGTTCCTCACTCATTATAAGGATAATAATTTGATATTAAATGAACTCTCATGTTGTATGATATATTTGTAAGTTGTTAGTGAACTTAGCTTACTTAAAAGATGTTTGTATTCTACATTATGGAAAGTTTTATTGTGGATTAATGAAGAAAAAGGTAACTTTTTTGCAATCACCCTTATCAACCATATGAACATTTGACTTGTCATTTTGTTAGTTTTTGTGATTTTGAAGACATCGATAAAAACCTTCAAATGTTGATTTCAAGGAGCCACCCATTCATTTGTGTTGGTATTGATTCATTCTAGTTGAATTTGATTACTCTCAACTAGATCTTAATTCTGATTACTCTCAACTAGATCTTAATTCTTATGCTTGAAATCCATGAAATAATTTATTGAGTGTTTTTTATATTTATGATGGCTACAAATGCATTTGGGTCATGATATCTAGGAAAGTTCCTTGAAGGATCCAACTCTTTATTTGGAAGACAATTAATCATATTACAGTCACTAAAAAATATCTAAAACTTGTTTTGGGCACTAATCAAGATTTGGAAATTGATGATGTCATATTATTTGAGTCAACATGAGTATTTGAGATCAATTTTCTATGGCATTGGCTTAAATTTTGTGATCATTCTTGATTGGAATACTACATGCATCATTACTTCTAATTTTAAAGACTGGTTTATTTATAAATATAGAAGTATTGAGATAATAGTAAAGAATATTTATATCTAATAGTTTAATTTCATATTTTATAATATGACAAAGCTCATCAAAATACATATTATAATTGAACATAATTTTTATTTTAATAATTAAAAGAAAACTATCAATGTAAAGGTTTTGAATCTCATTTTTTGGTGACTCATAAAAATCTATGTAATCATGGTCTTAAACTTGTAAACATAATCATGATTTTTTTCATGGGCCACTTTTATTAATTTATAAAATATAGTGAATATAACTTTTTAGCCAATATATATTTTAAAATTATAAAACAAAAATCAATAATAATTATGAGAGAATGTTTAGATCCACTTAAAATAACATAAACCAAATCAAGAGTATAATATTTAAATTTTTTTTTTGAGTAAGTTGTTAAAAAATATATCATTATACAGAGTATAGCTATTCAATGTAGAAGGATATAACATGATGTGATGGGTCCTCCTTTCTATTAAATATTTTAAATTTTGTACATAGATCAATAAAATATATTGGAAAAGGATATGAAATAATATTTTAATTAAACAAATTTTGAAAAATATAATTATTCAAAAATAGGTTTGATTTGATTTTGCTTGTCTCAAAAGGTGCGCATTGCAATAGTCATTTCAGGGTTGAACAAATATTATATGGATAAGTGGCATAAGTCAAAATGGAAGAATTTTGACAATTTAAGGGATTAGAAACATATAGAGAAAAAAATATATATATTAAAAGCAAGAGGTTGTTGAGATATATAAAGAACATTAAAACCATGTGCATGTTGATAAGGAACCATAGGAAGGGATAGTAGAAATGTATTGAGAAATAAGAAGAGCATTATAAGAAAGTTGATTAGAAATAATGGAATTTTGTAATATATGATGAACATTCGAAAACATATTAGTGTTAGAATAAATCTTAAAAGCAAGGGAAGTATTCAAGAAATATAATTATAAAGGATGTTATAATCACTAAAATAAAAGACATATAAGAAAGAATAAAATTTTGAATAAGATTTTGGACACCAATAAGATAAGATTTTTTTTGAAATGAATACATTAAGAAGTAAATTTTGGTATTGAATACATTAAGAAGTAAATTTTAGTATACATATTCTCTTAAATCATTCAGAATTTTGAGTATTCTTTAGGACTTTCCAAAAAAAGTTTTCTTAATTTAACAATATCATGAACTTGAATTGTCTTAAGCAATTAAATAATCTTTTTCTTCAATTTTTTTTTTCATTTTGAATCTAATAAGCTATTTCATATCTCTTAACATTCACATCATTATTGACATCAAAAGAAATAATTTGGGCTAGACATGAAAACATAAATTTTAAGCAACACAATCTCTAATAATTTGAATTAGGGTTTTCTCATGCTCTCTAAAAGGATCCATTAGTTGAATATAAACAATATCTTTTACACATTTTAATTTAAATCTATATTTATTTAACTTTTTTTTAATGTGAAAGTAATCTTAATTTATATTTAGTTAACTTTTTTTTATGTGAAGGTAAGAATATTCCCTTTAAAAAAATAATTATCATCTTTTGATTTTATTTTATCTTTATCATTTTTATCTATTATTTAGAGTTTTTTTTTTTTTAAATTATAAATTTTGGTCTTTCATTATCATGAGGGTTTATATGAAGAAAGTTAGACTTATTAAACTAAAATTTAAGTATCTCAATTTTTCTCATAAATACTATCAATTTTATTTTCACCATCAAAATAATTAATATTTTTAAAAAAAAAAACATGACATATATATATATTTGTAACATCTTGAAAATTATATTTAGAAATTAAGATTTAATAAGTCCAATAAAATTTTAAGATAAATTAAAAATTGATATATTTTAAAACTTGAGATCAATAAAATAAATAAAAATGAAACTAATAATTTAATATATAATAAAATTAATTATAAAAAAATTACATGATTTAAAATCCAATATAATAAAAAAAAAATATAGAACCATATGAAATATAAGAACATGCAATTTTCTGAAATGTATTAAGAATAAAAACATTATACCTAAATGTGATATAAATAACTTAATTATTTTTAATTTGACATTAAATACAATGTAAATATAAAAAAGTAATAACCCACAATTCATACTCTACAAATATGAAAGTAATATATTAGGAGCATATGAGATCTCATTATAATAACGTGAATCTAAACTTGGAAATATATTATCAGATTTGTCAGGAGCTTAACCTTAAAATTTGGATCCGATCTTATAATATTGCCACATGCGTTCGTACTATTCTTTAAAAAAAAAGAGTCAAAACTGGTATTACTGTTTGTATAAAAAATTTGAAAATCTGAATTATGAGTTTTTTATTTGATTTTTCTTATCTTTTTTCATTCATAGCAACCTTGAATTTAATTTATTCTCCTTTCTATACGGCAGCTCCAGTAGCGTTGAAGGGTTAAGAAAAACAAAATGATCTTTACAGGCTTATAGTAAATTAGGTGAGTAATAAAAATATTTTGGAATTTACTAGTCTTTTAATTAATAGAGAATAATTAATAAATAATGTCATAAAAAAATAATTGTATAAATAAAATTAATTTTATTGATAATATAAAACCTTAAGTCGAGTTAAAAGTGCTTTGTATAATAAGTGCTAATTTCTTCATAGGGTGATAAATAGTATATGATTTATTTTTCTCCCAATAATTATTGTGAGTGGTAACTTTTCAGGAAAATCTGTATGTTTTGAACATATAACTTGAAATACACCAAAAAAAATTAGGGAAACCCAAGGATGAAAGAGTACTGTGAAGGAAATCTAAGATCATTAAAGTTCGACAAATATATTAATAATACAAATATTTGTTGTGATTGTATTTTTAGGTATAGATAATGATTGTTAAGAGGGTTATTTTAAAATTAATAATGATTTTAAATTTGATGTCTATTTGACTATTATATGATAGTTTTAATCTTAAATTTGATATCTACTTGACTATTTGACCATTATATGTTGGTGTAGGATATAATTATTCCATTACTTATTAAATGGATAATCCCTACACATGTAGCTTTAGCTTACTTAGGTGTGATAAGAGATTAAGTGGGTGAGAAAGTGAGTTCCACCTAAAGTTCAATTGAATACCATTGTGAGCTCTCCTATGAGTTCCACAATGAGTGACACTCAGTCTAACTGTGAGTTTTCCTGTGAGTTAACTCTTCCTACTCCTTTATATTCTTCTTCACCAGGCTATCGTAATAGAGCAAATAATTGGTAAGCAAGACAATTTAATACAAAGGCAATTATTGCACATCCTTTGGCATATTTTTGAATACATGCAAAGTCATCATTGTTGCAGAATTCTTGTGTGCTCACTTTACCAAAAAATCACCTACTGACCTATTCTGACATGGTATCAAAGCTTTAGGTTCTGGTAATAAGCATCAAGTTATCTGTTTGATTTCTATTTTTGCATTCTCTTGAATTTATTAAGAGGAATTTACAAATTGTTTGTATTGGTATTTGCATGTATTTCTTGTGAATTGGTGTACAAGTTTTTTTTGTTAGATCTAAAAATCAACAAAATTTTGGTTGGAAGTAAAGATCTGGAAGAAGATAGATTCTTGTGCAATGAAATGCTTCCAGGTAGTAATTGTTACCACAGTTTCCAAGTTCTTTGTGCCTTAGCGGTCATGGGTTTCCAAGTTCTTTGTTGACATAAATAGGGCTGTCATTTTGTGCTAGTTTCAATGAGTAGTTGGAAGGTTACCTTACATTTTATTTAGATATACTTTTTAAGCGTTTAAGTGCAATTTAATTAAATGTCATTAATGATGAAAAATATATTTTGCTATAACTTTTGATTGGTAACTCAGAATTGAGTGTCACTTTTTTTAAAAGTGCGTATTTTTCATCCTCTTTTCATTGATATACTTTGTTTTCTAAAATGCACTAAATTTATAAAGTGTCATATTCAAGGGGGGTTACCTATGTGATATGGGCCCTACTACCTTCTACAACATACTTCGTGTATTGATTGCTCTAATTTGTATGGACCCATTTTTGGCCTAGTTTGAAGTCCATCTCTAGAATGTGTACCATTGTTTTCCCTTACTCTAAAACTGATTGCTCACTTGGATGCATTCTCGATTATGCCCAATGTCTTATTCATGAACATACTTAAAGGGTTCATTACAGAGTATTTTGTGCAGTTCCGTACTTCTCTTGTGTCTTTTCTCAGTCATGTCAACCCTATTTGAGAGACTCCAAATGAGGAGAGTTGTTTCATCTCTAGTGATCCTTCTTGGAAAGGCCAATTATGCTTTGTGACATGCTTACATGGAACATTTGCTCACATACAAGAATCGTATTCCATTCTTATATGGACAGATTCTTACACCCTCTAATCTTGTTTGGTTCGATAAGTGGGCTAATATTTATGACAAAGTTTTTGCCACTCTATTACTACATGTTTCTATGTATTTTCATTGCCATGTGGAATATACAAAGTGTTCATGCACTGTTTGGAGCATATTACAGAGTCTTTTCAATGATTTTACTGAGATTTATGTCATACCTCCTCCTCCTCTTCCTATTGTCTCTGTTGAGACTATTGTACTCTTTCCTCATGCTTTTAAATTTTGTGATGATACATCCATAGTGGTTAGTTCTCTTCCTTCTATTGAGCCCCCACTATAGGATGAGATTCTACTAGACCTTAGTTATCTCATCACAGATTCGACATCTGTTCTTGTGCAGATTGTTTCTCTTTCAAAGCCTTCATAGACTTGCATTTTAGAGGAATTTATTGATTTCAGTGAGATTATACACATTGAGAGTATCGTCAACTCATATGTTTTTATGGACATTCATCTTGTAGATCTAAGTGCTTCATTTATAGACCAGTCTTCAATTTTGATGGTTGTTGAGCCTTGCTCTCCTCTTTCCATGTACATTCTTTCAACAAATGGTCCATGTCTATCTTCTTCTCTTGTTGTTCTATCCCCTTCATTGTATGCTTCTTCATTATGATCAGACTTTGGCACATTCGAGCATTAGCAAGGAGACATTTGAGCATTTTCCATAGATCTACATCATGATTCCTATCTACATTCTACTTGAGTGGAAATTCAGTAGTTTGATAGCTCGCGGTTTCTTTTGTCCGAAAGGAAGAGACAATATTTATTTTAGAGGGACCTACTATAGCATTCTTCATATGTCATTTTGTGCTTACCTTCTCTCTTTTCTTTGTGGAGGCACACATCCTTCATATTTTTTAGGATACTAGGATCATCGCTATATTCTTGGGTACCTCATCAAGTCTCATTTTTGGGATCCAATTTTACAACCCACCTAAACTATGCTTACGGAGGGGTGTTGAAGTGGGATTTCTAGTCCTACCTTATTTTGTTTGTCTCTCTTTTGGGAGGAAGTTGTTTCCCACTAGATTTTCTCCTTTAGCTCCACTTGTTGAGAGTTACATTGTATGTGGGTACCTTTTCAAGCCTTGTTTCTGGGTCCCATCTTTTATCGTCCGCCCACCTAAGCTACGGTTAAGGGAGAGTGTTGGTGTAAGATATTAATTATTCCATTTATTTATTAAATGGATAATCCCTACACATGTAGCTTTAACTTACTTAGGTGTGATAAGAGATTAAGTGGGTGAGAGGATGAGTTCCACCTGGAGTTCAACTGAGTATCACTTTGAGTTATCCTATGAGTTCCACAATGAGTTATACTCAGTCTAACTGTGAGCTCTCCTTTGAGTTAACTCCTCCTACTCCTTTATATTCCTCTTCATCGGGTTATTGTAATAAAGCAGATAATTGGTAAGCAAGGTAGTTTAATACAAAGGCAATTATTACACATCCTTTGGCATATTTTTGAATACAGGGAAGGCCATCATTGTTATATAATTCTTGTGTGTTTACTCTACCAAAAGATCATTTATTGGCCTATTTTGATATTACATGATAATTTCAATCTTAAATTTGACATCCATTTGATCCTGTAGAAAATTTTCTTTTCATTTTAAAAAACCAATAACTAAAATAAAATTTGGAATCCATTTTATTTTACCATTAAAACATTTTCAAATCCATCATATAAATATAATTAGATAAAAACATAACCTAAAAAAAACTTAAAATTAATATCTATTAATAGTTTTTATAAAAATAAAAATACCTGTATTAATTATATTACATAAATAATATATAATAATATTATATTACATTTAAAAAAACATTTAATATTTATTAGACTATGCACTCTTAATATGAATTATCCAAATTTTAAACAATTTTATACCCTCAAAATAATATTAAGATTATTAGCTAAGGTTATATGAAGTTGGCTATATGTACTTCACATTATTCAAAGTTTTTAAAAATAATATTTATGATTTCAGATGAGTAATATTCTGAGTCTTTTAGATTAAATATTGGCTTTCAATGCAAATTATTTGCATGATTAACATTTAAACTCTTAAATAAATGATAGTATGTAAATTCTAATTAATAATGATACTATGTAAATTCTAATTAATAATGATACTATGTAAATTCTAATTTTAAATCAATAATTTATATAATCTAAACCATTTTTTGAAGTTTTTCACAAGTAATTTTTTTCTTAATTGTTATTTATTTTAAACCTTCACTATTAATTGGACATCTTTTTATTATAAATTATTTTATATTTAAAATTTTCATAATTTAAAAGATTAAAAAAATAACTCAGTTTTAATTTATTACAAAATGATTTATCATATCTAAAAAAATTTTGCAAAATGATTTCCAAAAATAATTCTTGTCATGTCTATATTTTTTATAGTAGTAAATATATATATTTAAACTAAAACTTCAATATAAAACTTTCCATATATGGTAAACCATTATCAACTAAAAACTACTCACAAAACAAATGCTAAAATGACAACAGAACAAATACTTAATCAGAGTTAAAAAGAAGAGAAAAACCCATGCAAAGTGCCATCCACCATGTAAATAAATACTTGTATTCTTCTTTTTCATTAAAATAAGTTGTGTTTGTTTTTGGCGTTTACAGGGCACATTATGTAGCATAACTGACAATGGGAAATGTGTATACGTTTTGATCGCCATTCATCATGAAGCTCTATATATTAATTTTTTTTAATGGAAACATAAATCTTTTTGCTATGACGTGTTGCTGATATTTTGTATTAACTCTTTTTTTAATAATATATTTTATGAGTGGCCTTCCACCTTTTTCATTTTCTATATATATATATATATATATTCCGGCATAAATCTTGTAAACCATTGAAATTGGGTGGAATCTTGGAAATGTCTTGCAAATAGAGTTTATCATCAATTTAAGAATTGAACAACAACTCTTTCTAATTAAATATCTTTTTTATTTTACATATGTGAAGACTAAAAACCCACTTTGATTTTATCTTGGAAATGCAAGAATTGCCATTAATTTTATGTACTCCCCAAATCTTACCTTGGAAATGTGAAAATTGTCCCTGCTAATAAATAAAATTTCAAAAAAGTTTACATGACAAATAAAAACACTTTGGATACATTTAATCCATAAGTGGTGTTTTTTTATATTTTTTTAAAAGTGTAGGTTAGCTAAATATTTTTGAAAGATTAATGTTTTATATTATATTTAATAATAATATATATATTTTAATTTGATAGGGTTAATTATGTTTTTAAAGGTTTTAGAGTTTTGTATAAAAGAGAGAAAGATAAAATAATGAAGTTTAATTAGGACGTCTCTACCAACAGTAATTAAGTGGACGGTAAGAAACAATAAATCAAAAATTTCCATAAAAAATCAATAAACCATCCTATTTATTATAAAGATTCTACAAAACTTTTGCTCGTCTTCGATAAAACCTCCACCCAAACGAAAAATCATTAATTTATGAACTGTTTCCTCTACCTTTTTTCCTTTTTTGTTCTTACCTTTAGAACTCTGGGTAGATGCACAAAGTTGGGAGACAAAAAAAGCGACACAATAAAAAATACAAAGCATTTTTAGTAAAGGTTGTATGTTTTTTTTTAAAACCAATGCAAACATAAATAAGGGTCGGTCCCTACCTTAAAGGGTGTACGCCCTTTGCAAAGGACACACGCCCTTTTTGGAGTGCATTTTTTTTTTTTTTCAATTTAGAGTGTATATATTTAATAAAATAAATGTTAAGTATAAGAAATAAAATGTAATATCTTATAGTTTAAATTTATTTTACTAAATATAATAAATTAGGGCCACTCAACATCTTATGAAATTGCTTACAGAGTTGTAGTAGTTATCATTTAGAAGATAGATTTTCAAATTTCATTCCAGTAAATACTTAGTTTTTAGAATTTCAAGATCAGAAGATGGAATGAGAAACAAGGTTACAAATCATGTTACGTATGTAATAGATCTATACCATTAAGGATTACATGTTTGTTTTACCTACTTAAGTATTCCATATCTACTTTATCTACTTGAGTATGCTCTACTTGATTAAATAACTTAGCAATGGCTTGATCTCAAGGAGTATGCCCTACCTAAATACACAAGCCATATCTTGATATTTACTATTCCCTACTCATGTTAAATTAAGTGTTTCACTTACTCAACCTGGTCTACTTCAAGGTCCTTTATAAAATTTCTTGCAATTAGGTCTCTTCCTAACCATAAATTATCTCTTGGTTTATCACAAAAGGTCTTCTGAGTATTGGTATTGAAATACTAATGACCTTATTCTTTATTATTCTTTATTGAATTTTTAGCCTTTGTATTCAAATTAAAAGGCACTTTAAATGACTTAAAATAGGGTACTCAGTCCTAAGATAGTAATCTACCTTCAAGCAAAACCCTTCTTTAACTCCTAAAGCACTCAATTATACATCCTCACTCCTTTAAACAATACTATGAGGGTTTCATCAATTATTTGACTCAAGATTTTTAGTGCATAAAAAACATCAACTCAAAACTCAGATGACAACTCTACCCTTTATAGGTCTATTAGGCCAAATTCTACCTCTTAAGGACTTGATACAAAGAGGTCTATAACTACCTTGTTTTTTGGACTCATTCAATTCAAAAACTCAATGAAAATATCAAGACAATGATACAAGACTTATAGGTGTCTTGACACAATCTCAAGATACCAATTAGATCACCAAAGTGCCCAAAAAGTTGACTAAGTCCTAAGCATTGCTATAATATTATGTATAGGCATGCTTGGTCTTGCAATATGTTATTAATCTAATCTCATCAAAGGATTATTATAAATATTTATTAAGATGTTTGGAGATTATCTCTGAGGATAAGAAACTAATTTCCTTTATTGCTTTCTTGAGAATTAGAATTCAATGGAAACTCTACTCTTTAGGTATGGATGGGCTAATCTACTTACTTCGAAGGATGTTGACTTGGCTTAACTGTCAAATAATTTGAATCACTTTACTTATAAGTATTCTATAGTGTTTACATAATAACATTAGCCCTTAATAAGAGGTTTATACTCAATCAACAAAGTTGGAGATGTACTATACTTGGAGTTTGCTTTCTTTGCCTTGGAATCTTATTAGCAACCTTGTTCTCAACATAGAAAATAAACTTTAATTAATGGGTCTATCAATATGCATAAACAAATACCCTGTAACATGCAACCTATAGCATATATATAGTGATGATATAGTCATTCATACATTACATCTACCACATACATGATACTACATGTAGGTATTCGGTCGCTCATACATGACATCTTTATGTGGTCATGATATGATCACTCTTATTGGACATGAATGTAGCTAATAACCCTAGTGCACTCCATTTCCACCTAAACCATTAACCCCAAACCCCTAACCCTAAAAATTAAACCTTAAATCCTAAACATTGAAACCTTAACCCTAAAACCCAAACCCTAAGCCATAAGCCCTGAACCATGAACTCTAAATAATATACCTAAACCTTGGACCCTAATCCCTAAACCTTGAACCATTAACCCTAAACCAAAAATAATAATCCATAACCCCTAAACTATTGACCTTAAACATATAATCTTAAAACATTAAACCCTATACTTTATACCCTAGACCTTAAACCCTAAAACCTAAATGTAAGCCCTTAACCCTAAACCCCAAACCATAAACCTAAAATCCTAAATCTTAAACCATAAAACCTAAATGTAAGCCCTTAACCCTAAACCCCAAGCCTAAAACCATAAACCATAAGTCATAAACCTTAAACATTAACTCCTAAACCAAAAATTCTAAACCCAAATTGAAAACTAAAAACCCAAAACCTTAAACACTAAACCTAAATCCCTAAACCCTTAACCCTTAATAAACCCTATACCCTAAACCTAAAACCCTAAACCCCAAACCATAAACTTTAAACCATAAACACTAAACCCCAAGTCCTAAACCCTAAGCCCTAATCCCCAAACACTAAATCCCAAACCCTAAATACTAAACACTAAGTTTCAAACCCCAAACCCTCAATCAAACCCCCAAGACCAAAACCTTGAACCTTACACCTTAAACCCTAAGTGTGAAACCATAAACCCAATACCCAAACACCAAACACCAAACCCCAAACCCTAAAAGCTAAACTCTTGATCCCTTGAGCCATAAACCATAAATCCCAAACCTTTAAGCATAAAATATAAATACTAAGGCCTATAACCTAATCCATAACATAAGACTGAAACTTGAACCTTAAATACTAGTCCCTATACACTAAACCCTAAGTCGTGAATCTTGAACCATCATAGACCTTAAACCCTAAATTTATAAATCCTAAACCTCTAGCCATAAACCATAATCTTGAGTTATCACCTATATAAATAAAGGAGAGGGGGCATTTACTAAGGCATACCTTGAAAGGATAGGGGTCATTATAACCTATATAGAGAAAGGAGTGACTAGGGATATTCATGTAAAAGGCTTGAAGATGGATTCAAGATAAATTCTTGAATAATTTGTGGGTTTTTAAATCAATGGGTCTATCAATATGCATAAATGTCTAGCATGTAGCATTTAACCTATAACATACATATAATAATGATACAATTATTCATACATTACATCTACCCCATACCTAGTTCCACATGTAGGTATGTTGTCACTCATACATGGCATATTCTTATATTTGCAATACAATCACTAATACCAGACACAAACTTAGCTAATCACCCTAGTACACTCCATTAATACCTAAACCTTTAACCCCAAAACCTAAAAACCAAACCCTAAACACCATAACCTTTAATGTTGAATCCTAAACACCATAAACCTTAAACACTTAACCCTAATACATTATCCCTAAACCTAAAACAATAATACCTAAACCCCAGAACCTAGACCCTAAACATAGAACCTTAAAACTTTAAACCTTAGTCTTTATACCCCAGACCCTAAGCTTGAATGTTGAACCCTAAACACGACAAACCTTAAACACTTAACCCTAATACATTATCCCTAAACCCAAAACAATAATACCTAAACCCTAGAACCTAGACCCTGAACATAGAACCTTAAAACTTTAAACCTTAGGATTTATACCCTAGACCCTAAAACCTAAACTTTATGGCACTAAGATGATCATCAATTTCTCAATCCAATCCATATAGGGAAGGGTACGACACTTGTCAATGGTCTTCAAGTCTCTGTATCCATGAGGCAGACCTTAAAAGGCCTCCAAATTAGAGTTACCACCTTCTCACTTGGTGATCACTCTCTATTCACTATGCCAGTTTGGACTGGCTAAAGTGAAAGTGATTGTATAAGTACTTGTGTGCTTTGCTAAGGCAAAAAATAGATATGAGGAGGCTAGGTCTCATTTTATATCCCAAAGTGATCCTCATCCTTTGGGAGCATTCTATACCTGCAAGACATAAAAAAATTATCAATAAAATTCATTATGTACCATGTCCATATAGATAGGGTATAAGTCAACTTGATAAGAAGGAGATCTAGGGAGTTCTCTACAAATCTAAGATCATTTCCTAGTCAAACTATCCCTCCAAGATGCCTTTTCTTCCACTTCTTCCCAATCGGGTAATTAACAAGGGTTTTAGAGGGTTTTAAGTAGTTTTACCCCTTAAAGATAGTTCATAAAATTATGACATCAAAACCCTAAATAAACTCCACTATATCCTTGCTTAGAACCCTCTCTAGCCTATCCTAGCTCCTTAGACTCCCATGCTAGGTATTTGTATTGATGTGAGCTTCCAAACTTGGCTTCTCGAGCTCTTTAAGGCATTTATGCACCCTATCATGTTCTTGAGCCAAGAAATGATCTCTCTATGGCCTTATTTAAAAAATAAAGGTTCTCACACACTTTATATATCCCCATGGAGGTCTTCCAATGCTCTATAAGGTTCACTTGGTGTCCTCAAAGTGTACTCTTTACTGACCTAGGCTTAAATTACAGTCAACTATGACTATGTGCCTACTCAAAAAAGGTATGGCTATAGGTGTACTTTCTATCTTAGACCCTTTATATACCATGTTCCATATCTTATTCATATAATAATCCTAGTGCACTCCATTTCTAGCTAAACCATTAACCCCAAACCCCTAACCCTAAACACTAAACCTTAAACCCTAACATTAAAAACTAAACCCTGAAACCCAAACCCTAAGCCATAAACCCTAAACCATGAACACTAAGGAATATACCTAAACCCTAAACCCTAAGACATATATTGGAAGGATAGGGATCATTTTAACCTATATAGAGAAAGGAATGACTAGGGATATTCGTGTAAAAGGCTTGAAGGAGGATTCAAGATGAATTCTTAATAATTTGTGGGTTTTTTGATCAGTAGGTCTATCAATATGTATAAATGGCTAGCCTATAACATTCAACATATAACATACATATAATAATGATATAGTCATTCAAACATTACATCTAACTTATACCATATATAAATGTAGCTAATCACCCTAGTACACTCCATTTACACCTAAACCATTAACCCTAAAACCCAAACCCCAAACCCTAAACACCATAAACCTTGAATTTTGAACCCTAAACCTAAACCTTAAACACCATAAACCTTGAAAACTTAACCCTAATACATTATCCCTAAACCCAAAACAATAATACCTAAACCCCAAAACCTAGACCCTAAACATAAAACCTTAAAACCTTAAACCCTAGATTTTATATCCTAGACCCTATGCCCTAAAACCTAAAATTTAAGCCCTTAAACCTAAATCCCAAACCATAAGCTTAAAATCCTAAATCCTAAAAACTAAACCATAAAACCTTAACCTTATAGGTCCTTAATATTAAACATTAAACCTTAAACACAAAATTCAAAATCATGAACCTTAGACCCTAAACACCGAACCCCAAACCCCAAACCCAAAACCTTGACCCCTAAAATTTTAACACTAAATCCTAATATTGAAACCCTAAACCTTGAAATTTTAACCCAAAATCATAAAACGTCAAACCCAAAACCATAGACCTTAAATCCTAAAACTGGATAAACCATAAACCTTAAAACCTAAGTGTCAGAACCCAAACAATCAACTCCAAACACTAAACTATAAACTTTGAAGCCTAAACCCTTAACTTGAAACCCTAAAAATGAGACCTAAATGATAAACACTAAACATACATTATCGAAACCATAATATAGAGGAATGATGCAAGCATTAGTAGTTCAATTCAACCCTCTCTCCACTTTCTTATCATAATTCCTACACAAATGCAAATATTTCAATGCAAGGAGAAAACATGCCATAAAAAAGTTAGTGGCACAAATGCTAATAATATATACTCATGACCCACATCATTATTTGAGAATAACTCAAAAACATGAGAATATCCAAAATGATATGACCCTTTTGCTCAATGATTTGGAAATAACTGTGTTTAGAAGAAGGATTTCACCTCATACAATGGAAGCGCAAAGAGGTTATTTTTTTATCTATCATCATTTTTCATCATCCCTCATCGTTAAAAATGAATTTTTTCCATGCAAGTGAAAAGATGATATTATCTTATTTTCACCATGTAAATCATTCAACAATCTCCCTAGAGTAATCCATCATGACCCTATCTAATCTACTAGACATGAATGAGAATAATCACCCTAGTACACTCCAATCAGAATAAAAGGAATTGAAACACCATTCAATATTCATCTGAAAAAGATTTTGCTCATTCTAAAACAAATTTATACCAAATACTAGATTGGAACAAACTCTACTAGATGAAGGAGTGACTAGGGATGATGATAGAGTGATTAGGTATGACAACTGATAATGAGCGAATTGTTAAGGACATTGAGGGATGATGATAGATGAGGAAGGGATGATTAGTGATGATTAAAGATGATGAGGGTTAATGAGGGAGTGATTAGGGATGATGAGGGGTCCAATGAAAGATGATGAAGGATTGACTAGGGATGATAAGAAATGATAATGGCTAATGAGGGATTTGTTAGGGATGACGAGGGATGATGAAAGTGTGACTAGGGATGATGCTCAGGATGATGAGAGAGTGATTAGGTATTATTAGGGTTGATGATGTTTGATGACCTAGAGTGTTTAGGGATGATCAATGATAATGAGGGATGATGAGGGAGTGACTAGGGATGATGAGGGTTGATGAGGGATTGATTAGTAATAATGAAGGATGATGATAACCAATGAGGGAGTGATTAAGGATAATGAGGGATGATGAGAACTGGTGAGGGAATGAATCGTGATGATAAGTGAATATGAATATTGATGAGGGAGTGATTAGGGATGATGAGGATCAATAAGGGAGTGTCCTATGTGAATTTGGAGTGCTAGAATATGACTTTATTCTACATGACTTTGGAATAATGCATGAGATTGGAATTGAAGAATGCTTGGATTGACCATCTATTTGACATTTGTTTTAGAGTGTGTTATCTTTTTAGAATGAATTTGAATAGTGTTTTGATTTATTCTATTTCAAATGGATTGTATTAGGGTGATTAGCTATATTCATGTCAAGTATAAGCTATTGCATCATGATTACAGGTAGATGTCATGTATGAGTGAATGCATACATATATGTAATAGGTATGAGATAGATGTCATGTATGAGTGACTGTATTATGACTATAGGTATGTTACAAGTTACATGATAGTCATTTATGCATATTGATAGATCCATTGATTGAAAAACCCACCAATTATTTAAGAATCCACCTTCAAGCTCAGGTATTTAATTAGGTAGGGCATACTCAAGTAGGTAAATTAGGTAGGACATACTCACTTAGGTGAAATATAGGGCATAATCAATGGTATAAATCTATTACATATGTAAAATGATTTGTAACCTCATTTCTCATTCTATCTTTTGATCCTAAAATTCTAAAAACTAAGTATTAGATGGAATGGAATTTGAAAAACTAACTTCTAAATGGTAACTCTTATAGCTCTATAATCAATTTCAGAAGATACCGAGTGATCCTAATTTGTTATATTTAGTAAAATAAATTTAAAGTATAATAATATAAAATGTATGTAATTTTATAATTACATACATTTTATATTGTTATACTTAACATTTATTTTACTAAATATGTGCTTGCAAAACATCAAACATGGTAAAAACAATTGTAGTCTAAGGTTCTTAATAAACTTTTAATACACACACACACACACACACACACACACACACACACACACACACACACACACACACACACACACACACACACACACACACACATGCATCTTTCAACAACATCAAATTGAGAAAAAAATTGCACTCCAAAAATGGTGTACACCCTTTAGAAAGTGTGCGCGTGCACACACACACACACACATGCATCTTTCAACAACATAAAATTGAGAAAAAAAAATTGCACTCCAAAAAGGGCGTACGCCCTTTGAAAAGGGTGCATGTACACACACACACACAAACACACACACATATATATGCATCTTTCAACAACATCAAATTGAGAAAAAAAATTGCACTCCAAAAAGGGCGTACGCCCTTTAAAAAGGGTGCACACCCTTTGCAAAGAGCATACGCCCTTTAGAAAGGGTGCACACCCTATGCAAAAGGCATACACCCTTTACAAAGGGCATGTGCTCTTTACATAGGGCATGCATCTTTTTCATAGAGCGTATGCCCTTTAAACATTTCATTTCGCCCTCCCCCCCCCTCTAAATTTGTCTTGGTTACAAGCTTGGAGAGGTCCAAACCTACCTTAAAATTGGTCATGGAGTAGCCCACTTAGTTTCTAAGAAATTTAGGAGTCTTTTTCATCTTTGTTGACACATATGATCAAGCAACTTTTATTATTTTTTAAAAACATTATATGGTTTTGTAGAGGAGAAAGTGTAGTTTTAGAATATATAATTTTTTTTAATATTAGAATATCATTTATAATTATTACTTAATTTATACATAATATACCTCATTATGGACTATATACATATCATCAAAATTTCCTTATAATTTTTTTAATATTAATCAAAAGTTTATAAAATTTCTATCTCAACAATTTACACATTGTCAACTATGCTTTTAAAAAAAATGATTTTCATGAAGTTAAGGTCAAAAAATTGTGTTCATATAATTGTAATTTTAATTTTCCAGTTGTCTTAACTTATAAAATTATTTAAAATTTTTATATATAATAAAAAATATTCTTAACAATCTTTGATATTTCACCTATCTATATATGAAATTTCATAAAAAAATTCAATCGTTTACTCAAAAAAAGTGTGTTCGTATATATGCACTCTCCTTATCTTTTTGCAAAAAATGACCAACCTATTATCATAAATACATCTATTTCATACACTTTTATCATTTAGGTATTGGTAAAAACTATATATTTAGAAATTATATTCAAAATACCACAATTCATGTTTTTATATCGTTGTCAAATTCCTTTTCAAAGTGTCTCTAACATTCTCTCCAAATTCAACTATTGTTATTTTTAGAAAAAAGGTATCGCTTTATACTCCTCCTTTGGTCCCCCATTATCCTGCATCTACCCTTCTTTTTTACATTTCAAACCACTCCAATTATCATTAAAATAATTTATTTATATTTTAATTTTTGATATAAATAATTTTAATCAAATACAATAAATTCATAAACAAAAAATAAATTAAATATAAAATTAATTTCTATATACAAATTAAAAAAATGTTCCATCTCATTCTTCCCTTATTTATTGATAAAATTTATTATTAAATATAAATAAATAAAAATGTTCACCTCATTCTTCCCTTATTTGTTGATTTCTTTTTAAATACCTTTCTCTTTAAAGGAATGGGCATTTGTTGCTTTGTAATTAATAGTTATACTATTTGATTTATTTGTAACTGTTAACATTTAATTTATTTGTGTTAATAGTTATTGTCCTTGTAATAGTGACTAAATGATAAAGTTGGTGAGTTTTATGTAGTAGGTTTCATATTAGATTTAATAAATAAATTAATTTTAGTGTGATAATTGATAATATAAGGATTTAAATAAGTAAATGATTTTTATATAAGTCTAACAATAATTATTATAATATTACAATAGAATCATAATTTTTTGAGTAAGATAATAAGAATTTAAAAACTCAGAATATTTTGAACTTTCAGTTCGAATGTGCACTCAATATTCTTAGTAACTATAACTATAAACAATGTTTCTGGTAATTATAATTATACATTACACATTTATAGTATACAATATATACGTACACAATAATTTGATAACTCTATCTACGTATTCATTTTTTCAATAAACAAGTCATTATTAAATGAAATAATTTCAATAGTCTGAGCATATTAACGATATTCTATAGATGTAAATAATGATACATTACTATCAATAACAACAAATACTATATTCAGTACTTATCAATTCATGATTACATGGATTACAAGGTGGTCAATGACACTTAGCAATATCATAGCTATCTAACTATCCCTCTCCTCACTCAGGGATAATTCATCTTCTTTCCTATAACTTTCTCTACATTTTGTTAGCATTTCCATAATTGTTTTTCAAGTCATCCCCCTTATCCTTCTCATATCTCTAGCTTTTATAGGCTTTCCAAAGGCTCTCACATCAACAGGGAGCTCAACTACCAGCAATCTTCAATTATTGTGTTCACTGTCCAATTTAAAGTTAATGCATTATTTCACTCGAGGTCAATTACATTGTTGTTTGTTGTCACTTCTCATATGTTTTTCAGGATCCAACTACAAGCAATAACTTATGAATTTTATCTACAAATCATGCTAACTTAGATAGGTTTGAAATTTACACACAGTCACTTCTACCACTTTCCTAACTATAATGTCGGGTATGCGTATGTGGAATGTTTTGTCAATGTGCACTATGCTCACTTGTTGTGTTTATTAGGTGCATGTGTATGGACTAGTTTTGCCTACACATATTAAATATCTATCTTCTAGAGGTACTATCATCAGTATCTAGTTGTATCGATCGCACATGCATGTGGACTTGGTCTCAAAACACATAGCTTATTGAATATGGGGTCAACATCACCCCACACTAACTTGTTTGGCCATCTTCAAACAACCCACTAATCTCTTTCCCTTATTCAACCTTACCTTCCATAACATTTGCTTATCCATTTTGAATGTCTCTTCCTTAATATTAATTCCATCATGTGCATTAACTTTCCCTTTAGTTCTTCTACTCCAGGCTCATCCTACCATCTCTTCACATACCTCTTGTGTGCTTTTATTTTACCCTTATTCAAAGAAATAAAAAATGATATAATTTGAATAAAATCATTCCAATTTATTTCATTGAATCAAATAATTTATGACCATCCTAATTTACTTATTTTTCAGAGGTGGCCCACCTTGTCAGCGTAGTTGATGTGACACTTATGTCTTTAGAATTTATTATGGATACAAAATGCATTTGAGTCATAATATTTAGGAAATGGTCTTGAAAGATCTAACTACATTTTTGGAGTAAAATTAATCATATTATATTCATGTAAAATATCTAAAACTTGTTGTGGACACTCATCAAGAATAGAAAATTGATAATGTTATATTTTTGTGTTGGAAATGTAAAAGTAAATTTAAAAACTACATTTTATTTAATTTGAAAATAAAATATTATTGATGGTAAATATCTGTGTTAAAAAAATATTTGAAGAAGCTCAAGTTTTATAAACTTTTACAAAGGTAGTTTTACAAGACTTAATTTTCATATGGGTTTAACTTATTAAAATTAACTACCTAACTTATTTACTAACAACCATATTATTAACATAAATAATATGAAAGGGGAATGTGCCCCATACTAACAAACTAAACTTAACAACTAAATACATAAACAAATAAAATATTCTATTTGAATTATACAACCCAAAAAATACTTTTGATTCAAAAAGAGGTATAGAAGATGATCTAGAGTTATGAATATGAGGTTATCAAAAATATTTTCTGTATCTATAATTGATACACTATACATCATGGTATCGATCAATTGATGTCACTTCCAAGATTCCTATTACCTCATGAGTTGTGATATGAATATGAACACGATCAGGGTCTTATCATCCCCTCTAACCATTATATACTGTACTATAGTAAAACATGATCAATACATTTTCAACTATATCGATCCACATAAAATCTCACATGGAAATCTATCAAAGTGACTATTCATTATTATATCAGGTACATCTCCCTAATGCCCAACAAATTCAAACCTTTGTTCAATATTATGGTACTATCAACTCTTATGTTAACTCGTACAATCACTAATAATTGATTGAAGGCCATACAATATCTTTTATCACTATTAAACTTAACTAATAAACAAATAAATGTATGAAATATATTTCATTTAATTTGACAACAATAATTTATTAATGATAAAATATCTCCATTGAAATATTATTTCAAAAATCCCAAACTTTATAAATTTTTACAAAAAATATTTTTACAAGATTTAACTACCATACAAATTTAACCTATTAAAACCAACTATCTAACTTATTTACTAAAAATCTTATTATTAACACAAATAATATAAATATATATATACCTTGTACTAACAAACTAAACCTAACAATTAAATACATAAATAAATAAAATATTATATTTGGATCATATGATCCAACATTTTGAGTCAACATGAATATTTAAAATCATTTTTAATAAAATTAAATAAAATTGTATGATCATTTTTAATTGGAACACTACCTACATCATTACTTATAATTTTAAAGTTTAGTTTTTTTTTAAAATTTAAAGGTATTAAAATAATATTAAAAAATATTTTTATTTAATAATTTAATTTCATATTCTATAATATTAGAAAGCTCATCAAAATATGTATAAAAATTAAACATGATTTTTATCTGGTGACTCATTAAAAAATCCTTGTAATCATGGTCTTAAACATGTATTGGCTTCAATCATTTGTATAATTAACATCACATCAAATTATTTTTAAACATTTATTTTAAAATGACATCTTTTTGAATAAAATTTAACTTAAATAAAAAAATATTTAAATTAATAAAATTTAATTTAAATAAAAACATTTAAATTAAATAAAAAATAATATTTTATAAATAAATTATAAAAGTTATCTTATATATCTTTTAAGAAAAATTAATCATAGAATTTTTTTTATAAGAAAATAGATAAATATTTTGACAAATCAAAAATTTAATTGGGGTGATTATGATAAACTCTTAAATGATGATACTATGTAAATTCTAATTTATAAATAATCTTAAATTAATAATAGATTTAAAGTTTTCACAGTCCATATCTTTGATAAGATTTGTTTTTAGGAATAATGACATTTCGGATCACCTCCCTTATCCTTCTTCAAGAAAAAGATATGATGAGGAACATCAAACCTAACCACCTTAAATCAGGCAAAGGATAATCACTTGAGGTAAAAATAGATGTAACCATTATGAGCTCGTACCTCAAGTACTAGCAAAGAGCACACTTCCTATCCAAAACCTCTAAACAATAAAAAAGATTAAAACAAGGTTAAATTAAATTTATTAGAAACATAAAAATAAAAAAATTATTGGAAACATTAGAAATAAAATTTTAATGAATTATTTAAAAATTTAAAATTTTATAAATTTAAAAAAAATTAATGACAAATTAAATTAAAAATAAAGTTAAATTGAAATTAAATGATTAAATGAAAATTATTAAATAGAATTAAATGTATGTTCAATTAATAAAGTTAAATTATTAAATAGCATGCTTGGTTTTGTAAGAATGCCCTACCAAAGTTGATTTTTCTTTCCTTTCCAAATGAATGTCTGTCGTATGCTCCTTAATTCTGGCTTCGATGGATCTCCCCATTTCCCTGAGGTAAGGTATTCCACATGAGCACTCTACCTTGTAGACTCCACTGCGTAGGTTGGGGTTTAGAGGGTCTTTAGTAGATTTTAAGGATGTTCTAAGCTTGTTAACAAGATGGAAGGTGGAATTGATATTGTGGCACTTAAAATTTTTAGAAATCTTGTTAGAAATGCCTTATACATAAGGCAGGAAAGCTAAGTGTTTTTTTTGCAATGGTTTATTTATGCTTAGGTTTGTCTACATGGTCTTTGGCTTGATTGATAGCTCTGGTGATTTGTTTCCCCATGTAACCATTCAACTTAAAAACCTTTTTTAAGTGCTCAATTTCTTGATCAATGTTGTCTTTCTCACAAATTTTGAAGGCTCTAGTAGCAATGGTTTTTAACACCCCCATTTTTTGAGCATGATTATGGTGAGGGGACACATGAAGGTGTAGGTCTATATGGGTACCTTTCCTGTAGACCTTCCTAGCAAGAGAACCATCATCTTTCTTGGTGATGAAGACATCCAAAAATGGAAGGTTTCTTTTTTCCTCAATTTATTTGGTGAATTAGATGCTAGGTAAAAGACTATTAAGATGGGCATGGAAAGATTCTAAATTTTTTGCACCATGGGGCCAACATAAATTAGTGTCATCAACATATCTTTTCAACAATTTAAGTTTAAGAGGGAAAGAATGAAGAGCTCATTCCTCAAACTTCTCCATAAAGAGGTTGGCCACAATAGGGGAAAGAGGTGAAACAATAGCTAATCATTCACATTGTTCATAGATAACACCTTTGAAGGAGAAGAAAGTGGACTTGAGACATAAGTCCACTTTAGAAAGATGTTGCAGTTTTATTTTTAACGTATTGCTCCCATCTAAATGAATAAGTTCTTTTTTAACGTTTATAGGGCATTAAAATATTTTAGAATTTAATAGTTTTCTAATTAATATAAAATAATTGAATACAAAACCTTATGTCATGTGTAAAAAGTATTATGTATAGTAAGTACTAGCTTTAGACAATGATAAATATAAAATGATTTCTTTAGATCTCTTGAGAATTTTGTGAGTGGTAAATAGAATGTTGTGTAATTTCTAAATGTAAATGAACTATAATATTTTTTATTTGTATAAATATTAATTTAAATTAGCAATCTATTGACACGTAAATCAACATCAAATGATTGAGAAGTAAAAAATATGAGATAAAGAGCATAAGTGCATTCTCACTTAACAAGGCTAAGAAAAGCTTGACAAAAAGTGTACCAATCCTCCTAGAAAAATATGTATGTTTTAACACATAACTTGAGATACACAATAAAAATTAGCGAAGTCCAGGGATGAAATAACACTGAGAAGGAAAGTGAATACCACTAAAGCTCGATAAATACACTAATAATAGGTAGTTTAAATTAATAATCGATAAAAAATATCTTAAAATCATGCTAATTGATGACTAATAAATGCATCATAGCCATGACACATTTGAATTTTAGTTATATTGCATAAGTAACATCACTAGTTTTATTATATAGTAATATTTTTTGTGATTGCATTTTAGGTATGGATTATGGTAGTCAATAGGTTTATCATATCCTTATTCACAAATTAAACGAGGTTGCATCTTACAAGACTATGGTTATGGAAGTGTGCGATTACAATAGCTTTAAAACTGCATTTAATATGCCACTTTCATTCTGATCCCACTTTTAGCTTTAAAATTGCATTTAATCTGCCACTTTCATTCTAATCCCACTTTTCCTTTTCACTTGGGTTGTGAAATTATATTAACAATACTTTAGCTTCAAATATAGGGTAATGTTTACTTCTACGTGTGCAAGATTTAAGGTGTTTCAATCATTTGAGATAAATATTTCTAGAATTAACAAATAAAAAAGTTGAATGTCCCATCACAAAGCTTATTAGCGACATTTGGAGTCATACTAAAAGGGGATTGATCTACTAAATTAATGATTGTTTAAGAGGTACATGATAGAGAAATGTAGAGACTGCCTCTAAATTCCTTTGGAAATTGTTCTGCTTTCTTTTCTTAAACTGTGATTTAGTAAGCAGTCACCATGACACTTTACAATTATACATGCAAGTTAAATCATATTCAATGCAAATCTGTAGTTAGAACTTCCCAAAAATAGTCTTGGATCAGGTATAGATATCAATACTTTTAGATTCCCCTTATTTTGGTTAAGAAAAGTACCTTGTGACCCTATACTTTATTGGGTGAAACTTATTTTCAGGGCTATAAATTATGACACTCTCAAGGGGACCATTGAAAGATTGTAATTTCAAACCTATTTCTTAAATATAGTCAATGTCAGTGATTCCTTCTATTTACAGATTGCATGAGGCCTCAAACAAAGATTGATTTAAGTTCAGTTAAGAGTTAAATTGAAAAAAAAATTCACTTTTCCACAAGCATATTTTAGTTCATTGTGGGTTCAATATTAAGGAGTCCATGAGAGGTAGGTAATAAAAACTGAGGCTCATCTCACTAGGGA
The DNA here is from genome assembly GCA_037957365.1 of Torreya grandis. Classification (NCBI taxonomy): domain Eukaryota; kingdom Viridiplantae; phylum Streptophyta; class Pinopsida; order Cupressales; family Taxaceae; genus Torreya; species Torreya grandis. The sequence continues at coordinate 375,162 of JARHVA010004421.1, forward strand.
GTTGCAAGGGTATACTCAGTCCTTTTCAATATCATCAGTGTTTTATACCTTATAAAATAATCAGAGTACTAAATTATCCTAAGTTATAACCTAATAGACATATTTAACTAGTCACACTGGCCATGTTCATCATTTTAGAATTTACTAGCTATAAGAACTAATCTAGGCTCAAAAGCAGCTCTAACATGTTGTCTTGACCTTGCAAAGTTTCCCTAGGGGTCATTACCAAGGTCCCAAAGGGCTTAGTTGTCATCATTATGGTGGATGTGATAATGCATGATAGTCAAGCCAATTGCAATTTATGTTTAAATAATTATTGAAATAATTAAAACTAATAAGTTTTCATTCTAATTTATTTGTGAGTAGGAACTAATTGTTACATGGCCTTTGTTATATTTATTTTTAAAAATTAATAATGATTTTAAATTTGATATCTATTTGACCATTACATGGTAGTTTCAACTTTAAATTTGACATCCATTCAACCATCACGTAGATGGGTTTAATTATGATTCAAAACTTTTTTCAAATAATATTTATGATTGCCAATAAATAATATTGTATATATGAGATAAAGTATTGGCTTCAATTATTTGCACATAAATAACATCTAATCAAATTATTTTTAAATATATATTTTAACATCCTTTTAAATAAAATCTAACTTAAATATAAAAAACATTTAAATTAATAAAATTTAATTTAAATAAAAAAATATTTAAATTAAATGGAAAATAATCTTTTATACATAAATATTAAAAACTATTATATATATTTTTAAAAAAAAAAAAAAAACTAATGAGAGAGATTTTATGGACAAATATATAACCAATAAAATCTAGACTATTCTATAAAGTTTTTTTACAAGCAATTTTTCATTATTTGTAATGTTTTTTTATATTATTTATAAATTATTTTGCACAATAAATATTAATTAACCAACAATTTATTATAAATTATTTTATACTTTAAATTTAAATCTTTCACAATTTAGAAGATTAAAAAGAAACACGGACATTTTTAATTTATTCCAAAATGATTTCCAAAAACAATTCCTCTTCATTGGAAATGTGAATACGTTTTGATCGTGAAACAAGCTCTAAACATTAATTTTAATTTTATTTTAGAAATACAATAATTGTTATTGATTTTATATGCTATTTAAATCTTACCTGGAAAATATAAACATTTGGAAATGTGAAAATTGTTCCTATTAATAAATAAAATTTCCAAAAAAATTATGAAAATAAAAACAGTTTGGATACATTTAATCTATTATTGTTTAAGAAGTGTTATTTTTTTATATTTTTGAAAGTATAAATTAATATTAATATTTTATATTATATTTAATAAAATATTATTAAAATATTTTATTTATATTTTAATTTTTTATATAAATAATTTTAATTAAATACAATAAAATTATCAATAAATTAATTAATTAAATATAAAACTAATTACTATATACAAATCAACAAAAATAATTATCTCAAATCAACACAAATGATCGTCTCATTTTCCCCTTATTTGTTGATAATAGTTTGTTTTTTTAAAACACCTTTCACTTTAAGAAAATAGGCATTTATTGCTTTGTAATTATTGGTTATACTATTTGATTTATTTGTAAGTGTTAATATTCAATTTATTTATAGCTATATTGCATTTAATATTCGTTATCAAAGCAATATTTTGATGTATGATTTGTAAAAATACATTTATATAATATTTAAAGTGTTTTAGCATGATTAAATGGTTGTATGTTAAATTTATATTACATTTATTTATTAAAAAAAAATTCTATTTAATTATATATAAAGTTAAATTTATCAGTTGAACTAATTTTATTGTAATAATTGATAATATAAAAATTAAAAGAAATAAATGATTTTTATACAAATCTAAAAATAATTATTAATATACAATGTATTTGGTAATCATAACTATACATTACATATTTATAATATACAATATATATGTAAAAATTTATTTAATTTTATTCGTCAACACTTTCTAAAATTTGATGTATCTAGTCATCCAAAATTTAGATTTAAATTTATTCATTGTTAATATTATGTATGGGCATATATTTCCTAGTAAAACACCTCCTTTAGTATGTTTAATGTTTATTAAGATTTATTAATGGTTTAAGTTATATAGATAGTTGCAAATGGTTAAGTTTTGTATGCAAATAAATATTATGTAATTTACTTTTAGTAAGTATTCATAAACAAATATATAACATGTTTGGTGATTAATAAAATTATATGGTATTCTACATTTTATGGTATTATCCATTTGCTAACAATTGTATTAGAACATTCATGAGAATGCATTATGAGATGGATTGTAGATAAGGAAGCAATGAGGATGTGGAAACAATGTGGATGAAGAAGACGTAATTTTTTTCTTAAAATCCATGAAGGGAGGTTTTTAAATTCTTTTGTTTTATATGGATATTTTGTACAATAAATTGTAAAGCAAATTACATGTTGCAAAACATTTTATAAAGCAAAGGAGTTTTTTAAACTCTTTTGTTTTATATGGATATTTCGTACAATAAATTGTAGAGCATATTACATGTTGCAAAGCATTTTTTAAAGTAAGGGAGTTTTTTAAACTCTTTTATTTTATATGGGTATTTTATAGAGTAAATTGTAGACCATATTACATGTTGCATGTATTTCTTAGTGAAACACCTCGTTTAATATGTTTAAAGTTTATTAAGGTTTATTAATGGATTGAGTTATATAGATAGATGTAGATGGTTGAGTTTCTTATGAAAATAGACTTTATCAGGTAACTTAATCTTAGCAAGTATTTATAAACAAATATATAACCCATTTGGTGATCAATAAAATTATATAGTATTCTACATTTTATGGTATTGTTCATTTCCTAACAGTGGTATTAGAGCATCCATGAAAACAGATTGTGAGATGGATTGCAGATAAGAAAGCAGTGGGGATAAGGAAGCCATGATTTTTTCCCTTAAATTCCATGATTTTTTTAAAACTCTACTATTTTATATGGATATTTTGTATAGTATACTGCAAAGCATATTGTTGTTGCAAAGCAATTTTTAAAGCAAATAAATAGATAAAATTTAATGTTTAGAAGCTTTAAATATATTGAAAGGTCATATTATATGTTGAAAAGAGGCCACTTGGGCATGACAAAGTGCAAAGTGGCATGTTTTTTTTGCTAAATATTGGTTTGTTTTCAAGTTCAAAAGCATTAGAATTACCTTGAAAGGATTTAAAAGTTGTTGGAACTTAACTAAGTATGTTAGGAATCATTATAAGTGATGGGTGTGATGTATATGGTTAAAAAAGAATTAGTTTTCGAGAAAAATAATTAAAAGCATTCATTTTCATTAGCAAAGGCGTTGTAATCTGAACAAGGGAATTAGAATTAGTTTTAAGGAAAACACATGGGTTTCATTACTTTTTATTATTATTCAAAATGCATGAATATTTTTATCGACAAATGTTGATATAGATACATACAATGAGCCCCAATATTGTAGTTTATTGGTCACCCGCACGCTAGTCCTGCACACATAATAACACTTTTATTTCTTTCTACACTAAAATATCATGCAAGTAGTCCTTGCATGTTTACCTAAGGTGCAGAAATAAGGAACTGGGAAGGGTTGGGGTAAGTTAGCAATGGGGATTCCATTCATTGTCTCATGCACAGGAGTACTTAGGGAGTATTCTATCCGATCTTAGAAACACTTGGAAACAAGTATACATACACATGAACAAAATTATATAAACATTATTCTATCTACATATCATTCATTCAGTAAGCAAGTCATTGTTAAATGAAATAAATGCATTAGTCTGAGCATATTAAAAATATTCCATGGATGTAAATAATGACACATTACTATCAATAAAAACAAATACTATATCCATTACTTATCATTTCATGATTATGTGGATTACAAGGTGGTCAATGGCACTTAAAAATATCATAGCTATCGAACTATCCCTCTCCTCACTCATGCATCATTCATCCTCTTTCCTATAACTCTCTCCACATTTCAGCAATGTTTCCTTACTTGTTCATTAACTCAATCCCTTTCTCCTTCTTAGATATTTGCCTTTTATAGGTTTCCCAAATGCTCTTGCATTAGCATGTAAATCAACTTCCACCAATCATCAATCATTACATTCACTACCTAATTGATAGTTAATGTATTATTCCACTCGAGATTAACTACCTCATTATTTTTTGTCACTTCTCATATGTCTATCAAGAGCCAACTACAAGCAATTATTTACATAATTTATCTATGAGTCACACTAACTTGGATAGGTTTGACAGTGACACATGATCACTTCCACCATTTTCCTAAATGTAATGTCAGGTGTACGCATGTGGATTGTTATGTCATTGCACACTATGCTCACTTGTTATGTTTATCAGGTGTGCATGGATAGATTGGTTCTACCTGCATGTGCTAAATATCTAAATTTTATAGGTATTATCACCAATCTATCATTGCATTGATCACACACATCAATGGACTTGGTATCAAAATGCAAATCTAATTGAACTATGGGAACAAAATCACCCCACACTAACTTGGTTGGCCATCCTCAAACAACCCATTAATATATGTCCCTTATTCAGCCTTGCCCTCTATATTATTCTCTTATCCATTCTCAGTGTCTTTTCCTTAGCTTTAGTTCCATCATGTGAACTAGCTTTCCCTTTAGTTCTTCTACTCTAGGTTCATCCCGCCATGTCTTCATGTGCTTCTTGCATGCTTTTATAATTTTAGCCTTAGTAAAAAAAACAAATAATGAAAGAATCAAATAAAATAATTCCAATTTATTTCGTTGAATTAATGAATTCACTAGCATCTTGTTTTACTTATTTTTAAAAGGTGGCCCACCTTGTCAGTGCACCCTATATATTCTTTATGACATTTATGTCCTTCAAATCTGTTATGGCTACAAAATGCATTTGGGTCATAATATCTAAGAAATGGTCTTGAAGGATCTAACTTCCTATTTAGAGGAAAATTAATCATATTATACTCATGTAAAATATCTAAAACTTGTTGTGAGCACTCATTAAGAATAGGAAATTGATAATGCCATATTTTTGTGTTATGATCGAGTAATGCACAAGTAAATGTAAAAACTACATTTTTTTAATTTGACAACAAAACATTATTGATGGAAAATATCTATGTTAAAACATTTTTTTAAGAATCCCAAGATTTATAATCTTTTACAAAGGTAGTTTTACAAGACTTAAATACCATATGGGTCTAACCCATTAAAACCAACTACCTAACTTATTATTAACACAAATAATATGAAATGGGAATGTGCCCTATAGTAACAAACTAAACCTAAGAAAAAAATACTATATTTGGATCATACGACCTAAATAAAACCCTTGATCCAAAAAGGGGCATAGAAGATGATCTAGAACTATGATTATGAAGTTATTAAAATTATCTACCACATGTGCAACTGACACACTGTACATCATGGTATTGATAAATCGATGTTGCTTCCAAGAAGCCTACTACCCCATGAATTGTGGTCTGAATGATGAACATGATCAAAGTCTGATCATCCCCTCTAACCATTATGTACCGTATTGTAATATAACATGAATAAGGCATGTTTAACCACATCGATCCACATGAGGTCTCACACAAAAATCTATCCAAGTGACTATCTATTACTATGATGGGTACACCTCCCTGATTCCCAAAAATATTGATAGACCTTTTTTCAACACTATGGTGCTAGCAACTCCTATGTGAACTCGTACAATCACTAATGAGAGATCGAAATCCACATTGTATCCTATAACACTATTAAGATCGGCTAATGCATAGACAATTGTAAAAATTACATTTTATTTAATTTGAAAAAAAAACTTTATTGATAGTAAAATATTTCTCTCAAAACATTATTTCAATAATTCCAAGCTTTCTAAGCTTTTACATAGGTATTTTTATTATACTTAACTACCATAAGGGTTTAACCCATTAAAACCAACTACCTAACTTAGTTACTAACAACCTTATTATTAACACAAATAATGTGAAAGAAGAATGTGCCCCATATTAACAAAATAAACCTAATAACTAAATACATAAGTAGACAAAATATGATATTTAGATCATACGACCCAACATTTTGAATCAACATGAGAATTTGAGATCATTTTTTATGGCATTAAATTAAATTCTGTCATCATTCCTTATTGGACCACTACTTGCATCATTGCTTCTATTCTTAAAGTTTAGTTTTTTTATAAATATAAAAGCATTTGACAATACTAATTAATATTTTCATCTAATAGCTTAATTTCATATTATATAATATTATAAAGCTCATCAAAATATGTATAAGAATTGAACATGATTTTTATTTTAGTAAATATAAAAAAAACTATGAATGTATAAAGGTTTTGAATCTCATTATCTGGTGACTCATAATAAATGCTTGTAATCATGGTCTTAAACATGTAAACATAATCACAAATTTTTCATTTGCCCCTTTTATTAGTTTATATAATTCATAATTTTTTTAATGATCAATGAAAACATCAAGAATAATTTTGAAATAATGTTTAGATCCACTTAAAATAGTATAAACCCAATCAAGAGCATAATATTTTAAGCTTCTTTGAGTAACTTGGTCAACACCATATCATCATACACAAAGTGTAACCATTGAGAATAGAAGGATAAAAAATGTTATGATGGGTCTTCCTTTCCATTGAACATATTAAATTTTGGACCAATAAAATATATTGGAAGAGGATATGAAATAATTTGGAAACCACCCTCTAGCACCACCCTATGAAATAATTTAGAAACCCTCATATTTAGTCTATGTGATCCTTTGTAAAGAATCCTGATTTGATTTTTGATGTCATAGAGAGTGTGCATCGTAATAGTCATTTCATGGTTCAGACAAAGATTATATAGACATGTGGAATAAGTCAAAATAGAATAATTTTGATAGTTTGAGGGATTAGAACCATGCAAAGAATTAAAAAAATTGGAATGAAGAGGTTGTTGAGAGATAGAAAAAACATTAAATTTGTATGCATGTTGATAAGGAACAATATAGACATGTTGAGAAGGGATAGTATGTTGATAAATAAGAAGAGCATTATAAGAAATATGAATATAAGTAATGGAATTTTTTAAAATGGTGAACATAAGAATAAATATTAGTACTAGAATAAACCTTAGAAGTAAAAACATATTTAAAAATAAAAGGAACATTTGGAGAAACATAAATATATAAATATAAGGAATATTATTATCACTAAAAAGAATACTCAGACCCTATTAGTTTTCATTAGAAAGGTATGATAGATATCCTAGAAGCAATACTCAGACCCTATTAGTCGATTGTTACAACCTTAAACCTTAAACCCTAATTTTATCACAAATGTAAACATGAAAGTAATTAGGGCAAATATGAACCCATTTAACCTAATTGGGAGTCTAGGATGTGATTTGGGGCTAAACTAGCTCATATATCCCTATATATTGAGCCATTAGTGTATTGCTGGAATTAGTGATGTAATTTAGATGAAATTGAACCCCATGAACTTGATTTTACCTATACATGATGTAATTTAGGGGGTCAATCAACCCCAAGATCATAACAAAATATATAAAATAGTCCACCAATCCAGCCATGAAGGAAATTGGGGTCAATTTGAGCCCCTTCAACCTGAATATAATATAAGGATATGATTTGGAGCTAAATTAATTTGATTCTATCATGAATTGATCCAATTAGTCAACTGGTGTAATTAGGGACATGATTTGGGTAAATTGAGCCATGAGAACTTAATTTATGGGTCAATTAATTGTATAAGATGCAATATATGGTTTAATCAACCCTAATTTAATATGAATGCAAAGATGAAGGTAATTGGGGCCAATATAAACCCCTTGAACCTAACTACAAGTCTACAATGTGATTTAAGGGGATAAATTAGCTCTTATTTCTTGACATATTTACCCTATTAGTCTATTGTTACAATGATTGATGTAAGTTGGGAAAAATTGAACCCCGTGAACCTAATTTTGACTATATAGAAGTATATTGGGGGTCAATTGACCGTAATATCACAACATAATAAAACAAAAAGTTAACCCATTCAATCAAGAAGGAAATTGGGGCCAATTCAATCCCTTTCAACCTCACTAGAGGAGTGGGTTGTGATTTGGGGCTAAATTAGTCATGAATTCATCTAATTAGTTTTTTGGTGAGATTAAAGATGTGATTTGGGCTTAAATTAGCCATAAATTAATCTAATTAGTTAATTGGTGTAATTAAACATGTGATTTAGGCCAAATTGATCCCTGTGAACCTGAATTATGGTTCACTTAATTATATAGGATGCAACATATGGGTAAATTGACCCTAGAATTATATCAAAAATGAAAATATGGAGGTAATTGTATAGGATTTATTGACATAATAATATTTCATACTTTGTATTGCATCACATAATAATATAACATTAATTTGCATCATATAATATAATCATTTATCATAACAATATGATATATATCACAGAGGTATAATATATATAACATGTAAATTCTATAACACATACATGCTATAACATGTACGTGCTATAATACATACACATTATTATCTTAATAGACAAAAATTCATTGTCCAACATTTCATTTTTAAGGCATTTCAAAATTTCTAACCCCATAAACATTCTCTATAACATTCTGTGTTTTCCATGATGAAGATACAAGGAATCAAATAGTTATTTGGGTCCCATACCATCAAAAGGAATCAATTTTTTCTTTGTCAATTTATGGGTGGCATGGCACATTCAAATTAGAGGAAGAAGTTAAATCAGAAAACATTGGAGCAATCAGAAGAGTTGAGAGCAAAAAAAAAGGTATGAATGCAAGCATTTCACTCGATACAATGTATAAACACTATCCCTAATGAGCCAAATGTCATAGATAATGATGAAATTAACAATAATAAATTAAATAATGATGATAAATATTTACATAAAAATCCAAATTATGTTGCAAGTCCACATTCAAAGTATAAAGTTTTTGATTTTTTAGATGATGAACCTATACATGATGATTTGCCTTTATCAATGAAGATAATTTCATGAAAACACATAATGATGAAATTAACAATGAATAAAATGTCATCCCACAACTAAACATTGAAACTAACAATGAAGAAACTAGTAGTGAACATAACAAAATTCCTCCATTAAAACCACCTCCAACACAAAATCTTTTGAAACACCCTCTCAACAAATTCCACCATGAAAAACACATCCAAAGATTGTGAGTAGAAAAGGCAAGTACTTAATTTAAGTTTATGAAAACATTTTTAAACCAATTCATAACAAAATGTCTAACCACCATTCGAGAAGACTAACTAAAAAAAATTGGGATAATTTCTTTGATAAATTAGATTTTGATAGTCAAAAATGTCAATTGTTTATTTCATTGATGAAATTGATTAAGATGAGACCTACAATGCACACCCTAAGACTAAGAACATATAACATGGATGATGAAAATAATTAAATTTTTAAAAATATACATAATGCATATCATATTGCAGGCTTGAAATCATGCAACAAAGATTGTAATGTTGCCACAAGAAGATGATAAGGGCACTCCTCAGGCTTTTGATTGGGAGCCAATTTCAGATGGCAATGACTTGCCAATATTAGGTTGGGGTCTAGATGATATGGATCCTCTACCTTTTGGCCTTGCTCTGGCAGATTAATATTCTCTTTTATGATGTTTTGATGACTTATTCCTAGGTGAGGCCTAGTGTTATTTTTACTTTTGTTATTTCCTACTCCTAGGCTTGGCTTAGTTTGACGTTGAGGTGTGATTCCATACCACATTTTTTTTTTTGAATTATTTGTATATTATATATTTTGTTAATATATAGATATATTTCATCAAAAAAAAATTACAACTTGTACAGTAAGTAGTCAAATAGGGAAAAAATGATTGATTTCAAAAACTATCTGAGCACTGGACATAAATAGAAAAATATTAATGAAAGTAATTGGAAGACACTAAATACTTAATGATACCAATACCACTAAGCTCTAAGAATTATTTAGTAGACTTACATGAAAGGACAAGGCTATATTTTATTCTCTCGAAGATTTACTTACATAATTTTAGAAAACAATACAACTGTTTCACCCAATACAAGAGATGTAGTGAAAAGACTTAAGTTGGTTCTCATAACCGTGAACCACATTTGAAATATTTATTAGATATGACCCAAACACAATTGTACTCTATGTTTTAGAAAAATATTAAAAAAAATATATTAGTCAAAGATATTTTGAGATGGCTAAATTATTTTATGTAAGCTGTTGTTGTAGGCAACATGTTAAATTTTCAATGCGCTATTATGTTTTTTGCCATATACGTTGTAATTTGCATACTAACAACATTTTATATGAGTTTAGCATATAAATTCCACCACAATCGGCCAATAAATTTATTCCAACCATTTTTTATGGAAGATAAAATGGATAGGTCTTTTATAATAAAGCATGTTTGGATGGAAATTATAGTGTTTGTGGTGGATTGCCAAAATTAAAAAATTGTATCTATGAGGAGAGTACAAGTGCAATTGGAAAGGAATTAGTTGGTTTGAGCAAATACAAATATATGACTTATTAAGTAAAATATTCCAAAGAATATAAAAGGTGTGATCTTATTACAAAATAGATACCTATTTCAGAATACATGGTCAGATTCAAGGAGGAAATTATTTATGAGTATGCAAGGCACACATACAAGGTTATATGGTTAAATGAAAATTTCAAGCTAAGCTAGATGGCTAGTTTTGCAATAATAATGTGAGCCAAATTATACATAGAATGGTGATCACCACAAAATGTGAACATATATAAGTGTCCATAAAAGCCATAATGGCATAAAAAATAAGAACATAATAGAATGTCAAGTGAATACCATATAGGCATATAATGCCAATAACACATACATTGCCATATAGACACACAAAAAATTATAGCATCTAACAACATAATAGAATTTTAGGTGAATTTTATATAAACATATAATGCCAAAAACACGTATATTTCCATATAGGCATACAAAAAAGTACATTTAAGACATACTACTCATCAAATAGTCTCCCTCTCTTTGCTTTCCTCTAATAAGAATCTCACTAGGATGCCTTGCTCATAGATGGAAATCCCTTAGATACCTTGGATTCCTCCAAGGTCTGACTGTGGGTCCTTCTATGCTTATATATCATCTATAGTCTAACCTATTCAAATATACATATTATTAGAAAATTTACATACTATACATGCAACCAAATTCAGAAATTAATTTTAAACTATAATACAAAAATAATTTAAACATGTACTTATTTCAATCTCATGGTCATGATCAATCTATGTCTAATGCTCAACAGGGTCAATGATAGGTCAAGGTGCATAAACAAGCATGTGAAATGGGTATAAAACATAAGAAGGTTCCCTATTAATCATTTGAATAAGACTATTATATGTCATCAGACAACCCTACATACAAAATACATTTACATAAGTTATATTTGCTCAACTATCTAATAAAATTATTAAAACAAATTTATATTTATAATTCAAAATTACATGTTAACATGTACCTCAATGAGTTCCTGCACAAATGACATTATAACAACAATGCATGTGTCTATCTCAGCTCATAGAGATTGAGGAGTCTCTACTATGGTCATCGATTGAACAAATAATCTTGCTTAGTTTTCTATAAAATATTCAAGATATATGGAAAATTGATCTCCTTTATTAAACCCATAATTGGTTAAAATAAATTTCAAAACCCTTTTTTCTCTATAAAAATTGGAAACCAACAAGTAATTTAGCTAAAAAATAATTCATGGTGATGTAAGACCTAATATTTATATGAATTTTCACTTGCATAATCAAATGGAAATGATGTAATTTGAGAAATCGAGATATAATTTTACCCATCCACTTAAATTGAATTCTTATACTTAAAATTTATCACTCTTAACCTCTAAATCTCTTCTCACTTTATTGACTTGTTCCTTATCATATATACATGTACTCTGCACTTGCGTGTTTCTAAACTTCTCTATTTCAAGTTAGCACCCTATTAGCATGGAATTGGACACACAACGAGAATAAAAAATAAAAAAGAGAAGATTAAATTAAGGGGAAAATATGGTCAAAGGGACCTATGAATAAAATATACCAAGAATGACCCAATGGGGATATCTGAGCAGTGTGTGAGCTTAGTGTTAGAAGTGGGAGGTTTTGGGATCCATTCCCCAAGCTAACCACCTCTATATCATCATTCCCACACAAGGCTCTGATGAGTCAACTATGAGGATACCCGATGTAGTGGATTAGCCAGCTTGGTATTCAATATGATGGGGGTTGGTAGGTGGCTTGAAACCTATGTTCAATGCAATGAGGCAAGCCACATTCTATGGTTATGGCTACTCTTCATAGCCAGTTCTAGCTCTAGTTAAATAAAACCTTGTTACCTAACACTTTAACCAATGAGATGTAGGTGAGTTGATAAAAGTGGCTTGGATATTTGAAGTTCCATTCAATTTCAAATATCACTAAGGTATATGAGGTTGAATGTGGTCATTATTGGTATTCTCAAACTAGTTGTGGCCATTGTTGGTATGTCTAGTATAATGTGATAGATGATCACTTCAAGATCTAGGCCCTAAATTATATCTAGACTAGCTCGTAGCTCTAGTCAAAAGTGAATATCAATAAAAGAATACCAAGATCACACTATTTAATAGCAATGTACTTGAATTTTGAGATCTTTGATAAATAAATTTAACTTAAGATATTGCATAGCATGCACGATTCATAAAAGGGAACTAACTTAAAGATTTTTAAGATAAGTAGTGGTATTATAGGTAACAATGAAAATATTGAGTATTTAAAAAACAATATGAAGAAGAGATGATAATCAAGAAACTTGTGAAGCATTAAAATAATTTTAATAAGGTGAAGGAACACCAACAATATGAAATTAGAAGAAATAGGAGGAAGAATATATTTTGAAAAAAATGGGAGAAAGACATCATTATACATTGAAGGAGACTCTCTAGAAGGTTGGTCATTATTAAAAGAATTCAAAGATCCATTATTTACCTTATAAGGTATATATTCAATTAGGGGTTCTTAGGTTAGGGATTTTATCTCTATAAATTTCAACACATCTCACACATAATTTGCATTCACATCACTATCATTCAAATTTTAATTTAAACATGTATGATTGTTAGTCAAGTACATAGATCTATATAAATAAAAACATGTACATAGAGTATAATATTAACTCAAAATTACCTCTATATATGTGAACATTGCCCTAGTAACATCAATAGATGCAGTAGTAGATGGCCTAGAAATTTGCTGTGTATATGTATACATCAATTGGCCTAAAAATGCAGTAGTGAACCATGAAGATGGCATCATCTCCTCCTGCAACATAAAAAATTACATATATATCATTCAATTTCCATGTAAATTAATTATTAGATTTTAAATACAAATATAACTAAAATTTAACATGTCAAATATAAAATATACTTGCATATGTGTAGTGACCAATGTGTGCACATCAAATGTGAGTTTTTAAAACTCCTCTCTCAAAATTAAATCATCTAAGCCCTCAGAAGAACCACCATCTTCATTTGAAGGTCTAGTGCATATAACACCATATCATTTGCAATGGTGAGGTTAGGTATGCACATTGGGTGGAGTATCTCTAGCATTAGTCTTAGAAAGCTTACTTGTATGCTAAAAAAGTGAGTCATTATGCGTACTAAGCACATGCAAAGTGTTATTCTCCATGACCTCCTTCACCGTAGAGTGGATCTCAAGCTAAAGTGGATTTTAGGTAGGGATCCTTGCAAGTTGATTAGGTACATGATGTACACCAAGTTTATCTTATGTAGAGCCTTTCCCTTAGCCCTAAAACTTTGAATAATTAAAATAGTTTGGAATATCATTGAGTACAAATTCATAATAGAGTTTCCTCAAAAAATACAATGGGACCTTGTGGTTGTTACATGGTAGGTAATCAAACACTATCCACCATTGGTGCCAAAAAATATTTCTAATCAAATTGTGCTGGCATTGGTAGATCACGAAGCATTTTGTTAATAGTGGAAAGGGTGCATTGGTTGTTGGGTCCATGAATAAGGCAAAATTTAGGTCTTTTTATATTTTTTTATCCTTCACATCACGTGCTAATAATTTATCAACATAGTAAACCCTACATCTATATTTATATAATTCCCACCAATTAATTTGGCTTGTTATTGAGTCAACTTAACCTAATACTAACTCTATGCATTATCCAAATAGGTGTAGTGGGTGTTGGTCCCTCATTCTCCTAATTGTTTGTTCAATTTCTATTTTATTTTCCACTATGTGTGTAGCCAAATCCTCCTAACTTATTAGGGGTCTGGTGGAACTATAGGAGGGATAAGATGATTAAGAGGGTTAGGAGGATTAGGAGGAGGGTTATTAGGTTGTTATATTGAATTTGAACTGGTTATTAAAAAAAAATTAACAATAAAATAATGCAAATAAAAAAATTGCTAAAATCTAGCATTACTAGGTTTGGCTTTTTATTGTTTACCTCCCCTCCATAATAACATTATTGATTCATCAAGGTAACATGTGATTGTATAATTTTTATCCTCATCCAATCATAACATGAATGTGGTTTAACATAGAGAAGGGTAGAGAAAATAGAAAATTAAGGGGAAATGACAACATAATGTGGGTTGGGCCTTTTTATTTTTTGTTTTCATGTTGACATAATGTGTACATGTTATAATATGTATTTGTTATGTAGAGTGAAATTAATGTGTATGTGTTATAAAGTGTATGTTTTGTGTATAATGTGTACACATTACAACATGTGCATGTACACATTATGGCTTGGTATTTCTAAGGCTAACTTTCTATAATATATACATGTTAGGGTAAATGTCCATGAAATTGTCCCCTAACTCCATGCACTTACCTATATGATAAATGAGTGTCAATAAGTGCATTAAATGCATGAAAAGTGTTAATTTCCATAACCTCCTTCACCTTAGAGGGGATCTTGGACTGAAGTAGATTTTGGGTAGGGACCCTTGCAAGATGATTAGGCACATGACATGCACCTAGTCCATCCTACACAGAGCCTTTCCCTTAGCCCTGAAACTTTGTTAAAGACAAATTCACAATAGATTTTCCTCAAAAAATATTATGGGACCTCATAGTTATTACATGGTGGTTAATCAAACACCATCCACCATATATCCAAAAAATTATTTTTAATCAAATTGTGTTGGCATTGATGGATTAAGAAGTGTTTTGTGGATAGTGGAAAAGGTGCATTAGTTATGGGGTCGATGAATAAGGCACAAATTAGGTCTTTTGATATTTTTTTGTCCTTTAATTCACATGCTGATAATTTATCAACATAGTAAACCTTAAATCTATACCTATATGATGCCCATCTATCAATTTGACTCATTATCATATCAACTTGATCTAATACTGAATCTAAGGTATTGGACAAATAGGTGCAATGGGTGTTGGTCAAAGTGGGGTCCCTCATTCTCCTATTTTTTTGTTTAATTTCTATTTTCTTTTTCACTATGTGTGTATCCAAATCCTCCTAACTACCTATGTGGTCTTGTGGAACTATAGAAGGGCTAGGAGGGCTAGGAGGGTTAGTTTAAGGGTTAGGAGGAGGGTTAGTAAGTTTTTCTCTTGCAGTTGAATGGGATGTTAAAAATGGGTTTTAATAATAAAATAATGAAAATAATAAAATTGCTAAAATCTGGTATTACAGGGTTGGTTTTTTATTGATTACCTCCTTTTCACTATGACATTATTGATTCATTGAGGTGATGGGTGGTCATAACATGTTTTCTCCTCCTCCAAGCATAACGTGAATATGATTTAATGTAGAGAAGGCCAAAACAAATAGAAAAATGAGTGAGAATGATAATGTCCATAGGTTTATGCCTTTTTATTTTTTGTTTCAGGTTAATATAAAGTGTATATGTTATAATGTGTATGTGTTATGTATAGTGCACATAACTCATACATGTTATAATGTAAACACATTATGTACACGATACATAACATGTACACATTATAACATGTGCATCTTATGGTTTAGTGTTCTTGAGCCTAAGTTTCAATAACACATATGCATTATAGACATTACACATACACCTAATGTCTATACAATGTATGTGTTAGGGTAATTATTGATGGAATTGTCCCTAAACTTTGTGCACTTACCCAATAATCCATATTTATTGCCTTTGTATTCGTATTCACTATTTATGACTAGGATAAATATATATAAGAACCTACAAAGAAAACACACCTTTACTAGTTGCACCCATTGATACCTTAATTTTGGTATGATTGATTATTTACTAACATTAAGCATTATATTTGTCATATTTTATATAATGTGGCTAGAGCAAATATAAAAATAAGTGAGAATGATAATGCCTTTTTATTTTTTATTTCAGCTTAATAAAATGTGTACACATTACGTATAGTACACATAACATGTTCATGTTATAATGCAAACATGTTATATACACTATACATAACACATACACATTAGAACATATATGTCTTATGGTTTCATGTTGTTGAGCCTAAGTTTCAATAACAAGTATGCATTATAGACATTATGCATACACATACTGTCTATACCATGTGTGTGTTAGGGTAAATGTATATGAAATTATCCCCCAACTCTATGCACTTATCCAATACTCCATATTTAGTGCCTTTGTATTTGTATTCACTGTTTATGACTAGGATCAATATATCTAAGAACATACAAAGAAAACACACCTTTCCTAGTTGCACCCATTGATACCCTTACTTTTGGTATGAATGATTATTTTTTAACATTAATAATTATATTTGTCATATTTTATATACTGTGGGTTAAAAAATCTAAAATGGGCTCTCAATATATCTTTAAATATGAAATAACCGATGGTGGTCATCCTTTATATATATATATATATATATATATATATATATATATATATATATATATATATATATATATATATATATATATATAGATTGTGTGTGTGTGTGTTAGCAATGATACACCCTATACTTATGATAATTAATGGACTATTGATCATAATTGAACAATTTATTATGCTATTAAAGAATATGATTATGATAGATATGATTACAATTATGAAAAACAAGATGAGTGGTACAATAGTGAAGAGTATAGTGGATAAGAACTGAGCTAACTACTTTATAAATTGCACAACCCATCCTCACTTGTATTCTTCTTTTTGAAAAGTAGAGAACATATCGATAATCAATATATTCTCTCCCTTAATGTCTCAAAAGGATCATAATATGAAACATCATTAACTATAATACCTTCTTTATTTTTTGACTTAGTTCATGCGTTCCATTGCATAAATTAATGTAAATTACAAAAGCATAGCTCTTGCATATAAATGCCAAATGTTACAAATACATGGGTTATTCCCTCTCTCTCTTTCAAAATGATAGATTATGTATATACATATATTCCAAGTTCTCTTGTAATCATAATTAATTATATGAAATATAATCTCTCTTCCCTTGGAAATAATGAATAATACAATTACTTTATCTTCCTCTTTTGAAATATTACAAGATGCAAATGATTGTAAATTATAAATTGAATATGATAACATAGCTCTATATTTACAAAGCAAAGATAATGATGTATTATGTAGTTACTCTCCATAGATTTTTACTCGATTTGAAATGCATAAAGTTGCCAATTTTGAATATGCTTATCTCTCTCTTTAATCACTAGATCCTACTAAAGATCAATGTCATGGTTCTAATCCTATCCAATTTTAAAATCATATGATAAGCCATGATTCTTTAAATTAAAATAATATTGCCTTATAATGAAATCCCTAACCTTTTTATTACACTTCTCATGATCCTATTATACCAATGTTTAAAATGGATAATTACATACAACCCATAAGTGAGCCTATAAAAAAAAATAATATTCCTACAAGTAATATTGTATCCATGATGCATGCCATTGGGGAAATCCAAAATCAAGTCCACGATAGTAAATTATAAACTAAATCATGTTGTGAAAATATTAAAGACAATGTTATCCTAGGATAACACCTTACACAAATTACATTTGAGCATCCATATCCAAAATATTTTGTTATGCCTACATTAGCATTGTTTTATGATTATGGATATCCTTGTACTCATTTAGGACAATATACCATTTATTTTGGATATTTAGGTAATGATGGACATATATTAATTAAAGTTTTCATATAAGTCTTAGAAGAGAATCTTTAGATTGGTTCTATATTTTACCTAATGACTCCTTGTCCAACTTAAAAAAGTTAGAAGATGCATTATTATCTAACTATCATAAACACATGGTATCTAAGCTAATATCAAAACATCTACAAAGTTTTCAAAAATGTCAAAATGAATAAATTAAATACTATATATTATGGTTCAAATATAATTTATATTCTCTTACTTATCAACCTTTAGACTTGGAAAAATAGTTTATCTTTAGTAGGGATCTTTTATTTACACTTAAAGAAAGGGCCATGCATACACTTTACACCTCTTTTGTAAATTTATACATGGATGTATTTAAATATGCATGTGAGCTAAATTTTGAAATAATAAAGGTCACTAAATCATAATCATCTACAAATAAGCAACCAATTATCAATTTACCATATAAAATAAGGAATACATTTTAATGCATGCATAATAAATATAAAGCACTTAATAACACAAGAACAAGTAAAATAAGAACAAGTAAAATTAATTAATAAAGTGAATGAAATGGTTTAAAAATCATCACCTTAAGTGAATAAGCCTACCCCCAACAAGAGGCCATTACTCTTGTTTAACATATTAAAATATCAACCACATGAAATTATACATACATTATTGGATAAGAAGTTAATCACTCTCCCTCCTAATTACTATCATCCCCTTCATTGTAGTGAATACTCAAAAGGCAAGGCATTTTGTTAATGGACATCATGATAATGACTATTATGCATTAAAATAAAAGATTACACAACTTGTTGATAAAACAATTATCATGTTTCAGAGAAACAAAATTAACAAGAAAGACATAAGATTCATGAAACTAGCACATCTCTAATTTGGATAGCAAAGAAACATTATCACAATTCAAATTAGGGTTACAATAGAGTAACATCTAATGATAAAAATCAAATACAAGTACCACTAGTAATTAATACATGATCAAATTATTTTAAAGAGCCATAGATACAGTATCCAAAAATAATTTTAAATAATACTCAATATGGTGAGAAATTCTTATTTCTATCAAGATGGTTCGTTCGTTTGATAGTTTGTAATTAAATACATATATATTACAAAACTAAAATGACTCGATTCATTTTTAAATAAATCCACATTTCCATTACCATATATCAAAATACCACATTACTTATTATAACAAATCCCATATCTCAAGTATTTATTTAATATCAAAGTGCCACATGAACTACTCTATCAAAGTATAAACCATATCTAATAATCTCATATTTAAAATAAAATAGTCCACATAAGTCCCAAATAAAAACTAGTAAACCAAGTCCATATCCATATATATATATATATATATATATATATATATATATATATATATATATATATATATAATTGTTTCATATAGATAAACATGATCAACTTAATCACTATAATTATATTCTCTCTTTGTACATCACCACCACCCTATACTAATAATCAACTAAGAGATGAGAATGCTCCACTAGCATCCCCTTGTGATCTTGAGTAAGATTGCCTCATATGCTCTCAATATTTGAATACAAATAGTCTTGCCTTTATTGACACATGCACTCATTGTAACTACATGTACTCTTGACACTCTGACCTAGGTTTGAGGTGGAGATAGAGGTGGCATCTATTATCTCATGAGTTCTGATCTCAACTGATCAAACTTAATAATAATCACATAATTATCAGCTACGATGTCCTCATGTGTCGTAAGTGCCATAATGTAATTTATTTTTTCTATCTCCACATGATTAAACAAGGGATCATGCTCTCCCAAAATTTTTTAACTCACTCCAATATCCCACCAAGAACCACCTCAATATGTGCATGTCATGTGAGCATCTAGAGGGATGTCTTTTTGATAATTGGCTAATAATCATCACCCCCAAAATAAATAAATCAATAAGTTAAATAAATGTTAAAATTATCCATATAAATAATAATATATAAAAAACACTAAAATTCACATATAATTACTCATAGGTAGAGCCTGAGGATCAACAATTGTCATACCACTTACATTTGATCCACACTGTGCTACTATTGGCTACAATTTAGTGGAAGAATATAAAATAACTAGATTAAAAAGTTATAAAAATAATTGATGGAAGCAATTGATAATTGAAGAAGAAGAACAAACTCTGAATGAGACCAAATGATAATTAATATTCACCCAAAATGGCCCGCTTTCTCCTTCTTCCCACACTTGCCTAAATAGGCTCTTCAACTTCTCATTTGACTCTTCCTTTATTTTGAATCTTTGACTCCTTCTTATTGACACCTATATTTATTTTATTTTATAATTAAAATTAAATTATTCAAACTCTCCTTATCTTTTATCCTTGATAACACTCACCCAGACTTATAGAAGTGTCTCACCCTGAAACACACAAAGACCCTAAAAATTCAATTTTTTACAGTTTCACTCCCTTAAAAATGCACTTGGGATAACTAAATTAATCCTAATCCTAATCTCCACAACCTCTCATGCTAGAGGTTCCTAAATCTCTACTCTAACTACTTCTAAAAACCTCAATTACATTGATAACTTAAAAAATTTCCAATCACTTGTACTTGTTCCAACCTTTGAGAATATACAAATTACTTCATCCTTCGAGTAAGAGAATATTAACCATAAGAAGAGACAAATCCATTTATGGCATTAATAAAGAGTCCAAAATGTGATGTTACGCCCCAAATGAGACTTTACAAGAATTGAAACTACCTATCATAATTGTGAAAATGTCCCTTATGCAACCATTTATAATTTTTTCCATTTGAAAATTGGCATTACCAGTGGTTAAATCAGGCCAAATGTTGTAAAAACTATATATGAGGATACCAATAAAAACACATAGTTTAATAGTTTGTGTAGTTTGTAAGATTTTCAACTTCCATTTTAAACTGATTGTATTCCAAAAAAATAAATGATTCCATATGCAAAGATAAAGGTCATATCTACCCTGTTACAAGGTGTTACCTGTATATTCAATTTATACATATAGTTGAAGCAATCAATTCAATATAACAAGAATGTTCTGGTTCTTAAGTGTCGATACAACTGCACCTCCTCTTACTATTTTTTCAAGCTCATGATTTTTCTATTCTGATAAACTAGTGATCCTCTATCCTTAACTACTACAGACTCCATAAAATGAAGATTAGAATGTCCAATGCCCAGTTACATGCAATAATCTAAAAAAAAAATCTAAAACTTGCATGTCACATGGAGAAAAAAAAATCCAATGGGATTAGGGGGATTCAAATCCTTCATCCTCAAGTTTGTAAAAACCAATTACATACCTTAAAGTGGGAAACCAAAGTTGTTGAACAGTAACCACATTGTTGGATATAGTTTAGTGGAAGAATATAAAGTAACTAGATTAACAAGCTATAATAATAATTGATGAAAGTAATTGATAATTGGAGAAGAATAACAAACTCTGAATGAGACCAAATGATATTTATTATTCACCTAAAATGGCTTGATTTATCCTTATTAACACACTTACCTAATAGGCTCTTCAAATTTTCATTTGACTCTTCCTTTCTTTTAAATCTTTGACTCCTTCTTGGCACCTATATTTATTTTATTTTACAATTAATGCTAAATTATTAAAACTCTCCTTTCCTTTTATCCTTGCTAATATTTTCTAAATTATCCAACACTACTAGAAACAAAATATGCCATCTATGGGCCAACCACCATTGTGTTTAATCGGGGGTATAACCTACATATTTAGTATCAAGTGTTTAAGTAATTGTATCCACATCAACTAAAGGGATAGGATCTAGGTTAGTAGGAGTAGGACAACCCATATCACCCTCTCTTTTTGGCGCCCTAACAAACTTACTCCATATATATGTTATATGAGGCATATCATGTGGGATGCCAAATTAACATGTGCTCATACACATTAGGTCATCAATCATGTAATCAATAGCTGACCTGTATATGTCTCAACTCAACCCTAATCTTCAAATTTCCACTAGACCCTATATAAGCTACCATATAACATCATTGGTAGTTTTTTAATCTAATATTTGGTATAAATCTATTATGTTTCCCCTTAAAACCCTTGTTATCCCCACCTATCTATGTACATAATTTTGGGGATGTTTCCATCCACCATGAGGTGTCCCTACAGGTTAGATAACTCTAATATTCTCATAATCCTAGTAATTCATAAGTTTCAATGATCTGAACCCTCGACCAAACCCCTCTCAGTTGAATTTGTGAAGGTCCATGTCCGAGTGGGAAAGCATAGTTTGAACCCAATAATATCTCATTATGTCATCTTTAGTATCATAAATGAACCTTTACATTTGGTAATAAATGGCCACCCCACCACTGTCAACTATAATAAATGATGCAAACAAGGTGCAAACAAATTTATACAAGCACAAAAAATTAACCAATATAATCTCATAAAATAAAATGGTAGTATCCCTGGAAGAATAATATTCCCCATATGCATGTCATATCATATATAAATATGCATGGGAAATATGGGTAGGCCCACCAACACCTTACAAAGTCACTCATCATCTAACTATCAACAGTCAAATAATACACCACAATCCTATAATTTAATATTCATCTCCCCTATAGGAACCCAAATGGTACACATGTTTAAATCCCATCTCTTAACTGAGGCCATCATCATATACATATAATATGGAATTAGGGCCAGCTTCTCAACATGCCCAAGCTAGTTATATCCCACATTGCACAGTATCCATCATTAGGCAATGCCAAAATTCACACAATATCTATCATGTACCCATAGATGAGTATGCATTAGTAAAAGACAAGTCTATTGGCCCTTAGATAAGACCAGATTGGAAATGACATGATCACACAACCTCCAAAAATTATTTAAAATACTTACAAATTCATAAATTCATAAAATTTACAAAATCCAAAATTTGTGTTTTGGGATTGGTTATGGTCGGTGCATACTCTACCTAGAAACTAGCTGCCACCTACTTAAATTAAGTCAATCCTACTGGTATCCACTATGGCATGATATCTCTATCTCTCTCTGAGCTCAATATCGTATAATCTAATTGTGCAAATGAAATATAGTTTCTTTCCAAAACAAACTATTTATATGAGTTGACCTTTTTCTTTTTCAAAAATTCAAAATGTTTTTATTAATCTTTCAAACCTGTACACATGATATATCATGTGAAACATATTGAAATCACTCCCCATATTTTCATTGGAACACATGAAACAAAATCTTCCACAAGGTATTATTTTATTATGGTAATCAACCTTTAATAAAATTGCTAATGTTATGCTTCCTCAATTATATGCACTATCTATGGCATATTTATCGACCTCAAGCAAAAATATTTTTCAAATATAATAAATCATTATAATTTAATCCAAATGTTCAATCAAAACATTAAAATCAATTGATATCTTAACAAAATCCATTGCAACACATATCCTCTATTATTTTTATACAACGCATTCAATTCTCACATGCCTGACACCGAAAGCAAGGCATCCATCATGCCTATTAAAGAATATATTTTATAAATACATGATTCATAATGGTTTATAAACAAGTCACACACTAAAATTTATGATAGATTCAAGAATATATACAATAATATTGGAGGTACATGACATACAAGTGCACTTAAAAATTATATCAAAAGACAAAATTACAAATATGAAAATAACATGAACTCATATTCTTTAACAAATTAAAAATTCTTCAAAGGCTAAAACTAATATAAAAATAAGTACATGACATATATTTGGAACAATCATATAAATTATAGGGGGATATAATAGGTATATGCACCCACTTGGCAAAGTCATAAAACACAATCATGCACATTTGATTGCATATGCCGGGGCATGTGCAAAAAAATTATAAAAGTAAAGTTACAAGTTACAAATATATTTTACAACTAATCATATAAATGCATAGAATTATATATCATTAGCACATACTTAGAGAGGTCATGATACTTCGTCATGCACATATATATTCAAAGTGGAAAAAATGTAAAATTTGAAGTTTAAAAGTTTAAAAGAGCAAAATATGTAAATTCAAAGGCAAAATATTCATTTCAAATAAAATACTATGAAAAATATGGTCATGATAGGGGCATGAATAACATTCATTCTTGATGGATCTTGAAAATTAGAATCTAGATCCATCTGCAATGGTGTGATTCAAATATGTGTAGGTGATGTACATTTGAGTCTAGTAAAACTCAATGGCCTTGGCATACTTATAACAAACCTAGCATGGTTCCACCTTTTTAGGTTAGTTCATTAGGTATCATTACTCATTTGTGAGAGTTCGCTTGATTAGTTACATCTAAACTTTATGATTTAATCACTCTCAACTCTTCAAAAACACTTCAACATAAGCAAATGCATTCTCCAATTATGTCAGCAAGGGGTCAAGTCTTCTCCAATATATTAGAAATTTAATATGGTCATGGGTTTAGTGACACCCAATGATACATTTACCTTCCCTTTACCACTTGAAAGACTATTATTTTCCCTGTATAGGAAATGAACATGACTAAAATCATCCTTTCTCCGCTTGGAATGACAAAATCATTCTACACAACTAGCATAATGCAACACATATAAAAGTGTAATATGTTATTGATCTTTACCTTTGTAGATTAAAAATTTGGATTTGTCATATTTTCATATATAGATGTTGACTACTACATTTGTTACTATAGGTTCACTCATAATATAGTTGGTGTAAAGGCATAATTTCTAGAACAAAAGATAAAGTGTGTCATACACACTTAGGTTTTTATTTTTTCCTTTAATTTATCAATTTAATTACTAGAATAAATGGGAGTGTGTGGGGTTGGGGGATTTAGACACCCAAAATTTATACAAGCATGTCCTTTATGTCATTTATTACAACTTTATACATGTATACTATTGAGAGTGAATGAGGCATCTATTGGCATATTTTATTTGAGTATTTTTTTAGTGTAATTGGGAAGGAGAGAGAGAAAATGAATGGTAATAAAATGGGACCCAAAACTTAATAAACATGTGCCAATAAGAGGATTAAATGAATAAATAATATATAAACATACAAGTACTCTAAATTAATACAAACTAACATATAAAACTACCCCACACTAAAATTATGGGTTTACATTTATTTGGGTCTCACTAGACCATGTCATCATTGGTATACATTAAGTAGATTACTATTTCAATCTATTAGAATTTATATTGATTGAATTATTCCTTATGGTTCCTCCATTGATTTCATTCCTCACTACCTTTCCTTAAAAATGGTGATTAATAAATATATTAAAGAGGATAGTTATCTATGATATACTTCGGTCACTTGGATCTCTAACAAAATTACTCATCCCTAAAAATGATTTCTAAGCTAACATTTTTGAAATATTGAGGATGGTATCATTGTATAGCTAGACTATCTACAATATAATTGGTCACATACATAAATGGTTCCCCTTAGCCCATAGAATGTTTGTCCTCACCAAATTTAGGTGGATATCTAACATAATATACCCATTGTTATAATATATTTTACTTAAATTCTCTATGTACAAGATGTTGAGAAAGAGGAAAATTTTATTCGAATATGTTAAATTTATTATGAATTTATAGAAAATATCATTGTGTTTATAGAGAATTTAAGGCAATATCCTCCACCTTCTTTTATTATCTTGACTAAAGATGTTTGACACTTTTCCTTTTATATTTTTTTTATCAAGTTATACAAGACTTTTTAGTAGATGTCTAAATCTACATCTTAAGGTTTATTTTTATCACTTTCTTCTTTCACTTCATTGCATACATGTGATTAATTAAACATTTTGTAAATATAAGAATTAAAAATATTAGAGGAGAAGGGTGATGAGATGGTGTTTTTATATATATTTTTAGTTGGGCAATCCAACTCCATTTATTTTTAGTATGAGTGTTAGAATATATTCTTGAGGGAGAACCATGTTCCCCTTTAGAATCATTCAACTTGAAAAGCTTAGTCCATACTCTCTACTAGACTATGTTATGCTTATTTTTAGCACCTTTTTTTTCTAAAATTTATGACATGATTAAATCTTACCATATGATGGTTTTGTGTCATAATATTAAATCTGTTGGTGGGGGCCAACTTGTTTGCATTCTTTTAGGCAATTATTTCTCTGTGTGTATGTGAATATGAAATATTGTTATATTTGAATAAATTTTATACTCATGATGTTAATTTGAGATAATGCATAACATAAGTTGATCATTTAAGTATGTTAATTATATTCAATAATCGACATATTAATACTTCAATTTGTAGTATGCTCTTGATTGTCATTTGATACTTAATTTTGGGAATGAATAGTTGAAAAATCAGTAGTAATGAAATTTTGATATATTTGAATATGTCTCTAAATGATGTAAGGTGATATAATAATTGTATAATGCATTTTATGTTTGAAATCAAAGAGAAAGTGTAGAATAGTCTTATTCTGCTCCTTCAATTAGAATATATAGTCTTGAAAGGAAATCAACTTCTTACACATTATCACAATATTTTTTGTTCATAACACCCATATTTTTTAGGCACGATGATATATTTCCCAGTATGTAAAGGTGGTAGTGATATTTTTTTTCATTTTTGATCATAGTTGTCATACTCACTACAAAGTTTGAGAATATATATTTGCATAACACATTAGTATATTGATATAATGTGTTGTATGGTTTATCATGGATTCTTTGATCTAACCCTTGTTGGGGTCATTGTTTCATTGCATATAGACCATGGTATACATTGCAACATAATGTTTAAATGTCAAGTATAAAACATATTGAACAATATTCAATGGCATACTCAAAGGACATAGTTATAAGGTTTCAAGCATAGTTTAAATGTTCAAAGGTTTTCATAGGTCGACATTTGTTTTTAATGCATCAACTTAGTTTTTAATGTGGACATGGACATTATAGCGATTTTATGGGAAGTGGTGAATATTTGGTGGTGAAAGGTTTTTAATGCAAATTTAATTTTTATATGAGCCTTAGAGATCAAAAAATTAGGTGGTAACTTTAGTAATGTTCTACACCATTCACTAAGTGTTATAAAAATTGATTATTTTCAGTTGGAAGCTTATTTAGTTTTGGCAGAGTTTATTATCTACTAAAATGATGGAAACATCATCTACAGATAATTAAGGATTAGTTATAGTAACCACTAAGGAATAAAAAGTTTGGATTTCTCATAAATTACATCATTTGAACAAGTTTATATTGCAGGTTTGCCAATGATGTCTCCAAGGTGACCAAGTATGTTGATGATGTGTCATGTTTGTTAGAATGACAATGATAAAGTGTGCTTCAATGAGCTTTAGTATTACTGCATGGTTCTTCAGTGTTTGTCTTAGTGAGTTAATTGATGGATGATATTGATGGTATGGACATGTTGTAGATACCATATGGGTTATTATGATTACTTGGAATGCTTATGAAAATAAATGGAATTCATTAGTACAGTCATATGAATGTCTAAGCTCAAGTAGTTATCTTGACAAATAAGGCTAAGTAAGTAGTTTGATGACATCATATTTCACACATGTGAAGGTTTCAGGAGAATATTGATATATTTATGGATTTCCCTATGAAAGGTGATCTTGTGGTTCAAATTTTAGGTCATGACGTTGAGCGTTTCAAAAGTTATGAAGGTATAAAGTTGGCTTCTCAAGTTGAGTTCACTAAGTTCCCATACTTAGCCAAATTTACACTATCGAAGATCTATGATGAACATTTAATCGGATCATATATCTATAGTACAAAATTAATCTAACTAGATAAGGATATAACAATAAGCGTTATACTTTTTAGATAGAGATCTAATGATAAACACTCAATCTGTCAAATGGAGATCTAACGGTGAGCAGGTAATCATACATATAGAGATAAAAAGAATGCATGAATTCAATATGTCAAAGGTAATTAATAATGAATACATTGATGACATGTGTCATAATCATGGATTTATAGCATTAGATCTATGATGAACATCTAATATGTTAGACGAAGATCCAATGGTGAGCATATGATTGTGCAGATTATGATCCAACGGTGCATATTAAGTCAATATGTCAAAGGATGACCAAATTAAAAATATAACTACCAAGTGGATTAAATTCATTAAGTCTAAAAACAATGTGCTTATAAGGTACATATGACTACCAAGTGGTGCAAAAGTGGGGATTGATAGCAATGTGCTTAGAAGGCACCTGAGGGTGCCAAGTGTCTTAATCACAGAAGCACAAATCAATGATAAATGGTGTGGGTTAAAGACCAGGATACTTATAAGAAGATATATGGAGCGTATTTTTTCAAATTTTCCAATAAGCATGAGATGATGATAAAGTGTATGATGTTTAGTATTTACACAGTAAACATTGGAATTTGAATTTTCAAATTAATGAAGGAAAACTAGTCTATAGTATTTGAGATATAACTTTTGATATATGTAGAATTTTTTGATGGTGAAAAATGAAAAATTGAAGAGGAATTCAAGGCTAATCTATTAAAGTTGATTAAATTTTTTTAATGTTTGTATAGTTTCAAATTTTGAGCTCTAAATTTGACTGTGTGCTTGACCAAGTTTTGCAAGTGACCCAAGAAGGATAATTGAGTTGTTATTAATAGTATTTTGATGTTGAAATATGAAATAAATATTAGAGTGTGTTTCATACTCCATGAAGACTATATGTGTGTATTTTTTACATTTGACCAATCCATCTTCAATATGAACAATTGCTTAGAAGTTGACTATGTTTGTTGAATGCACTTACATATTGAGTAACCATAATACATAAGTGAGTAGGGTTGAGTCAAATGGATTGGGTTATTTATTTGAGACCTATGAATAATGTTCAATTAAATTTTAAGTGTTATTTATGCTCATGCATATGTTATAAGAAGCTCACAAAATGACTAGTTTGTGTAAGATAAGACAATGGAACCCATGATAGTGAGAGTGGTTTGTAAGAGCAAAGTGGCCATTGAAGCATATGAATTTTAAATTGGAAGATGTTATTATAAGGTATTATGACCTTTTAAATGAATTATAATATCTTTATCCTATAGTTTTTAGGATTTATGTCCAATATGATTGTATTTTGGGTCAAGATGACTACTACAAAAATGCAGAGGACAGTAATGTGTTTAAGGTCTCTTGACAAGTGATGATGCATCAATTGAACATATTGATGTTTTTTAAGACCTTAATGGAATGTATAAGATTTTTGGGAGCTTAAGAGATAGGTTATGTATGTGAATCATGAAAGATAAAAGGACTTGTCTAACTGTGTATGCACATTGTCAGAGTGGTCTAATAAATTGGCTGTTAAACCGATGATTGTTGTTAGAGAAAGATATCCATGAATTGTATTATAATATATAGATAAAAAAGGACCTATTAAATAGTATGTGATTTCATGGAAACATCATTTGAGGTGCTAAATAAGAGCTTATATATGACTGTAGTTTAACTATGTGTAAGTAGTCTAAGTGACCACTTTACAGAAGTGAGTTGGAGGTTGTTTAAGAAGAATTGAAGAAGAAAATGAGTATGAAGATGTTATATAAGACTCAAAGGATTATAATAAGGTATGGGTTGTCATGATATACCCCTGATCAGATATGGAGATTCAAAATAGCTTGACTGTATTTTGACTGATGTGACTAGTCTAAGTGGTCTTTTTGAGAGAGTTGTTTTGAGTACTTAGAGCCTATGTTGAAGTATATAAAAGCACATGAAGGTGTTGTATATGTCTTGAAGGTTTCAAACATGTGATATAATCATATGGATATGTGAAATATTTGAGTAGCTACTTCAGAAGTTTGAGGTTATGTTTTCTATGTATGAAGGCCTAAAGAGCAAGGAGACCTAATTGGTAGGTTCAAGTGTTGATTTGGTGTTATAGGTGGCATGAACCCATATGAGAGTGATAAATGGAATATTAGATATAGTTTTGATTTTTTTTAATCATTGGTAAAGGATGAAGGTGGTCCATGTAGTCTCACATGTAACATGTGAGTATGAAGGCCTAATTGTTTTCTATCTCACCAAGACCTAATGGTGGTTTGGGGCTAATGAGGTAATGAATAATATATGAAGAGTGTGGTTATAAAATTTAATGTGTGTATGGATATATGTTAAGTATGGTTCAAATATGTAAAGTATATTGGCTGACCAAGATGGGTTAAAGGAAGAGAGTGGTATAAGTACAAGGTCTAATTGGACTAATTATGCTAGTTGAGAAAGTGTGGAGTCAAGTGAAGGAGAGAACCTTTGAAAGAGAAGTTATAGGTCATTGAGGACCAAAAAAGAGTGAAGAGGATCAGTCATGATTTTATGATCAAAGTTATGAAGGTGGATACATAGGTTATAGGACCTAATAGGCCTAGAAGAGGTAGATTGAGTGAGTGAGCCCTTGAGACTGTTTGGGTGAAAGAGTGAAGGTGAAGAGTGAAAACAAAGGTGGTCATCATCAGTTTAAGAGTATAAATAAGTGTTCAAGATGATATATTCGAGGTATCTAGGTGGTTTCTTGGTTGTCTAAGGGGTTGGTTCCTCCTTGGAAGGTGAAACTTGCTAAAAGGTCTAGTTATTGTGGGTGCTCAACTAGACAAGGGTAGTAGTTCCTTGTGGGATTGGTATCTCACTAAATTAAGGGATGGGTATTCCTTGATAAATTACTTTTGGTCTACATTATATCTTTTCATTATAGGACTGTAGTCCATCTTTCAGGGTTTAGTGGGTTTTATCCCCCAAGAGGGTTTCCCACATATGTCATGTGTTATGTGCTTGATCTTGTTATATCTTATTTGTTCATTACAATGGTTAATGTATATGTTTAATGATTGTATTCTAAATGATTAGGAGTTTGGAAATACAATTAGATTATATAGCATCATGGATTTACCCCCCTTAGTGATTGTGCCTCTAATAATTGGTATCAGAGTAGGACCTTATATGTAAGTTTAACCACTTGAAGGTGATCCAAGGTACAAAGATGGATAAATAGTTAAGGAAAGAAAATATTGAGTTGAGATAAATGGTTAAAAGTCTTAAATAACATATTAGTAATATTGATACTATAAAGAGTAATTATAATTCCAAGGATGATAAACATGAGATGAGGCTTGAGGAGCTTAATGAACAGATCATAAAACATATTGAAATGATAAGTCATATTCAAACTAATTTTGAGAGATTAAGTGAAATAGTCAAAGAAGACAAGATGACTGTGTAAGATATTGAGGATCAATTAAGAGTTATAAAGACTTATTTGAGTTTAAAACAAGAAAAATGCAGGCATCTCAAAACTTAGTTAAAAGTGACAAATGCCAAGTTGAGTTCAAAGCAAGGTGAGCATAAAGAGTTAAAGTCCAATCTTGATTCTATAAAAATTATCAAAGAGAAAGCATGTATATTGAAGGATGACATGGCTAAATAAGTTAACAGGGATAATGAGACTATCCAAGTTCTTAGAATTTAGTTAGAGGCTAAAAATTCAAGTATGAAAGCTAAAGAGGATGAGAGCATTCAATTAAAAACCAAGGTAGATTCATTGAAGGATGAACACAAGCAATTTTTTGTCGAGATAAACAAGGATTAGAAAGAGCAAGAGAGGTTAGTTTAAGACAAGAAGGATGCAAGCACCAAGTGCAACATGAGAAGACCTATCAAGTAACCCAACACTATAAGGTATGAAAGTTCATTTTATGGTCATTGCTTTGCATGTAAGCTTTTTGGTCATAAGTCAAGAAATTGTATAAGGAAGAGTAGCTAGTCAGCTAGTGTTTCATGTAAATTTTCAATTTAATTTTTAAGAAAGAGAGAAAAGAAACTCAATAGGGGTATGGTTGAAAATATTGTTTGTTTGTGTGCAAATTGAATAAGAATATTGTGAAGAACTCCTCTTTGGCTTGGGAGGAAGACCTACAGATAAAAAAGCACTAAAACAAAATTGTTTATTAGATAGATAGTTAGGTGGATTGCCTAGCAATAGCTAGATCCCAAAAGTGAGAGATTCCTTATGGGATGTTAATCCACACATTTTAAATAGCTAAGTTCACAAAATTGGAAATAAGGTACTTGCATCAATAATCAAAAGGTACTAAAATTGAACACAAGAATGATTGCTTAGAAAATGGACTAGAGATGATCAAATTAGTTATAAAATAATTAATACTAGTGTTAATAAGTTGGGATATGATTCAAAACATCTGAAGGAGGTCTATGGACAAATAGGAACATAGAAAACTAGGTTTGGTTGAGGGTAGATGAGTGATAATAGCTTGTTGGTTTTCACTACCATAGTGACTATCAATGGTTAGGGCATCCGTTAGCATTTAAGGTGACTATCGATGGTCAAGATTACCATCAGTGGTGTGGTAGACCATCAATAGTTGGTCAGACCATTGATGGTTAGGTCAACCATCGATGGTTATTGTGTGAGTTCTAGGTTATTAAATTACTAAATAATGGGATTCAAAAGATGGATTCTGAGAGATGGGCAAGGGTTGGTTTGATTTTGAAATGGGAATAAAGTATATGAATATTAACAAATAAGTACTTATCTTACCTGAAGTTGATTGGGTGAGTGGTTGAATTTATTTAGCCTATTGGTGGCATCTGGTTTGAATCTAGTAGAGTAATGGTACTTGAGAACTTAGTTAAGAGGTGATGACAAGTTGTCTCTCAATAAGATTGTTGAATTGATCATGTTAATGACATTGATTAATGTTGATTTTATTGCAAAATAAAATCCTAAATACCTAAGCTCCTGATAATTATTGTAAATCTCTTTGACCTCCCAGGCTCCTCTCTTTTTATAGACATAAGCAAGAGGTGGGAGTCAAGGTGCAGCTAGGCCATCTAAATATAATTTATCCATGCAAATGCTCATAACAAGATTTAGACGAGTTATAGTTGGAAAAGGTTGGTAGATGATTGCATGCTTTTGATTAAGGAGGTGCACCCTGATCATCGATGGTCAAGGTTTCCCAAGGGTGACCATCGATGGTCAGGTCCCAAAGGAAAAAGGGGTTGAAGGTTAGGTTGAGCCATTTTGTGAAACTGACTATGGATGAGCTTTGTTAGGCTAGATTAGTGTAGATTGTTCCCAAGAGAGTCCTAGGTAGTCTAGGGGTTTTTTTGACATTCAAAATCATAGTGTGCATATTTTTATGTCTATATTTTTCCCTTTTTATTATGTAGCTTATGTGAATGAGTTGAAAAAAAAAACAAAGTATGGATCAAATTTCTAGTTGCCCCAAGAGTAGTAGGAGGTGTTCCCCCTCAAATTGGGAGTCGATAAGGTGAAACCAAAATCAGTTCAAGGTTTGATAAATGGTGTATGGTGAGTCACGAGGTGGTGACACGAGGTTGGGAATTTGAAATACAAACTTGCACACAAAATGTGACTAAGTGTGATTATTAAAGATTTTGAAAAGACTAAAATTTATAATGTTGGTAAATATAATGGTCGGTGCTAAGAAAGACAAGTGACAAGTGAACCATGTGACCGCTTGTAGGCATGACAGTTGGGAACACTCATAAATTCAAGTCTCTTAAGTGATTTCTATGTTTCTAATGGGTATCCAAGGTAGGAAGTGCTCCTAGGGAAAGCATAAATGGGTCAAGTGTCATGGGTATCTAAGGTAGGAAGTGCTCCCAAAAAGACACAAGCGGGTCTGGTATACATGAGTTGGCATAAAATTCAAAAGGGTCAACATGGCAATGTTGTTTCTGTAGTCAAAGGAAAATGCAAAAATTGTCATAAATATCACACCAAATGGGTCAAAATAAACCAACAATAAGGTGACCTAGTGCTTGGTTTGGAATGGATCGATAAAGGTTGGTTGGGAATGGCCGAGCTGACTCCAGATGCACTAGGCAAGTGGATGTTGCCTACATAGTTCCATGGATGAACTATCCATAAAGAAGCTTCAAGCCAAATGTAGTTATTCAAATGGGTCAAGGTTGAAATAGCGTGCTTGGGAAAGGGGTTCAAAAGTAATGGGAACCTAACCATCAATGGTTAGTAGTGGTCCCAAGGTCAACCATCAATGGTCACCCTGACCATCGATAGTCAAGAAAGCCCTAGAAAAACTGAGAGGATAAAAGTGAAAAGTGAAATTTATGTTACCATTTTATATTGGTGTTTTTCTCTCTAGGTGATTTTTACATTTGACATTTTGTGCTTGATTGAGGAGAGGATTAGACTTGCTCAAGCAAGTGATTACTGAGGTGGATTGTTTGACTGAGGAGATTGACTGAGAGTATAGAAAATGGAGGGTGGATGAGGACGTGGCCGAGTGGGGAGGCAAGGGCTTCAACCATAATAACACTCACATAATGAAGTAGGAGGTGTTGTAAATTTGATTGTTTAGTTGAATTTATCAATTTTGAAAGGTAGACATTGGATAGAGTATAATAGTTGGGTAGGAGTTTGGGAAATTATTCTAGGTCATGATGCCCTAATGTTCATTTGGGTGAAATTGGTTAAGGCGAAGGGTGAAAGTGAGAGGGTAAGGGTAGTTTAGGTTAGTAAGAGGTTGTAGGTGAGGTTTAGGGAGTTTAATTTTTGTAATAAGGTGATTTGTAGCTTATGTTGAGGTCTAGGGTTTGAGGATTTTGTTGTCAATGGTCACACATAGTGACCATCAGTGGTTCAACCCAATCATTGATGGTTGACCCCAAGGGAAAAGTTTCTCTAGGGGATCATCGACAGTTCAAGGAATAATTGACGGTCGAGGAGTTGGGGGTAGGTGTGTGAAAAATGTTGTAAATGTTGAAGGGTTTTTGAAGATCTTTTATAAAATATTTCAATTTTGTAAAGGTAGGGTTGGCTAATAGTTTGAAAAGTTCATAAAGTTAGGTTATGTAATGTGATTTGAAAATGTGAAAATTTATGGAGAGGGTGTTTGAAAATGTTTTGAGGATGTTAAAGGGTTAATAATGGTTGATAGGTTGAAATTGATAGGGTTTGAAATGATAGGTTAGATAGGTGAGAATTCGATGGGTAGAAGTATTTAAAATGAGGGGTTAAAGTTGGTTTTGGGTAGAGGTGAAAAAATTATTTGTGATAGAATCATATAGATCAAAAATTTATGTGGTTAAGATGTAGAGCATTTGGGGAATTATTAGATTGTAAATGCAAGGGGGTAAGTTAAAATAGGTTGAGAAAAGTAGGTATAGGTTGGTACTTAGCTTGAGGTGGAAAACTAAGTGTGCATGCTAATGTGATTTTTTTGTAGGCAAGCAAGTAGATCTATATGTGGGACCAAGTCTCAAAGATCTTCATAGAGGTCTATGATGGTATGATAGATGATGAGTGGTGTCATATGGAGGAGGTTAGCCTAGGGGCCATGAGGCATTATCAGCACTTGTTATGGGATGCAATGATGATCATGGCTCTCATCAAGAGATGGGATCTAGCCATGAACATGTTTGTGTTGCCTACTAGAGAGATAAACATCTTACTAGAAGATGTGCATTAGATCACATGATTATTGATTCATGTGGATCTGATCTATCATATAGAGAGTGAGTAGTGAGACTACTACATGGACTAGATTTATGATGAAAGTAAGGAACAAGAGATATTTCATGTGGGTGGCATGTGCTATGGGCCATTGTACCAAAGTGCACTGGGGTAAAGGTGCTTACTGATGATGATGATGATGATGATGGGGATATCCTAATTTGACCTTCTTGATTTGAGTAGTGGTTGCTTCTTATAGCTA
This sequence comes from Torreya grandis, assembly GCA_037957365.1. Taxonomy (NCBI): domain Eukaryota; kingdom Viridiplantae; phylum Streptophyta; class Pinopsida; order Cupressales; family Taxaceae; genus Torreya; species Torreya grandis. Next base: position 411,412 of record JARHVA010004421.1, read on the forward strand.
TTGCTAGGGGTGTTAGAAGATGCTACTGGGGAGGACTATATTTGGGTGGGCTCCCATTTTATTAGTGTAGATCTACAAAGAGATCTAGGATTTCCATGGACACAAGTGATATAGGATTAGTGTCATATTCATACTCCACTACTAGGTGTATTAGAATTTTAGAGTGCTTAGACCACTGAGGCTACCATGGGATGGTTTTGTGCCCATAGACTATAGAGTAGGCTTTATGTGATGGAGAGGGGATTATGCACTAATAGGGGTTGGTGGAGGTACCCAAGATATAGACTAGTTTAGAGACACCTTAAAGGGCATGGTGGTTGGTGATGTGGTGTGAAGACCTTACTTGAACTGATTGAGTTGGGCAAGATACAAGTATCACACTTTATCACTTCAGAGTTGGCAGTGGATATATGGGAGACAAGAGGGTGAGACTGAGCTCATCCCAATTGACAAAGTGTAGAGGTAGTTTGGATTGATACAGGGGATGCCACCTGATTTCCCTCAATAGAGGAGGGAGGATGTTGAGTTCTTACTCCCAGAGCTATAATTAGAGGAGGTTGTCTTGGACCATGAGGATTTGCTAGTGAGAGCTCACATTGATGATGTTGGTGTGGAAGATGGATATGCAGCTTGGTGTCAGGATAGATATGTATCTATTAAATTTGGATGAGGGGATGGGGGGTAGCAACCTATGGATGTGGACCTGGCATAGGCATAAGATGCATAGGTGGTAGTAACACTAACAACAACAAAGGCCTAGATTACAATGTTATAGGGATAGGTGGCCATTCTATAGGCACAAGTGGTGACTCTAACTAGTGAGTGAGATTAGGCAAGGGTCTCTCTTAGGTTGGTGATGTAAGAGAGAGATTCATTGAGATAGAGGGAGTAGTGGTCATAATAGCAATAGGAGGGCCTCCATACATAGTGTTGAGGGTATGGTACTTAGCCACTATGAAGGAGCTTATGTATTATGAGGCTATAGTGTTAGCACAATTGCCTCTAGAGATGATATATGGTGAGTATTGGGCTAGCTTAAGAGGGGGTCCCTCTATAGCTACTCCAATATAGTGGGATTTCATAGTGGGCCAGGTAGGGATACCAAGGGGCCACCACCAGATGGAAGTATAGGTGCAGGTGCAGGTGAAGGTGGAACCAATAGTAGTGGTGTATGTGGTAGTGGTATAGGTGCCCTAAGGGCATGTTTTACACATGTTTTGATATGTTGGTAGAGATATGTGTACATTATTTTTATATCATCCTGTGTATCGATGCAGTGAGATGTACATGTTTTGAGAGAGGGTGACATTATGACATGTATTTATTTATTTTGATGTATATGATGATCATGTTGATGTCATTTGGTGATATATATGATGTATGTTTATGGTTCATGGTTATATGCTAATTTGGATATTTATGATCATGTTTATGGTTGATGATCTATGGTTTCGTGCATATGCTTTATGATAGGTTGACTCAGTAGCTTAGGCATGTGATGTTTTAAAAGAAGGTAATGATGCTCTAATGTTGTTCATGGATATGAGAGGATGTGTTATAAATGGATATATGCCATATGATTATGCAATTATGGTGAATTTGTCTATGGTTGTGTTGATGTGGTTTGCATGAGTTGATTTTATAAGATGTATTATTGTGATGTTATGGTAAATGGATAAATAGATAGAGGATATATGATATGGTTCATGATGTTTTGATCATTGACTTTGTTTATGATCATGATGATGAATGGTGTAGTTAGGGTTGTTTATGATATGATATATGTTTATATAATGTTTTGATGGTAAATGGATAAGATGATGTTTATGATATGATGTTATAGATGCGATTTCATGGTGTTGTGATCATAGATATATATGTGATGTGGTTCATGGTTATAGTTCACAATGTTGCATTTGTTATTTGATATTTGTTATTTATGATAATAGAGATAAAATGTGAACATGGTTAAGGATGTAATGAGAATACATAAAGTAAGTAGATAATAAAATAAATATAAGGAAAGTGATAAGAATTATGAGACGTACATCTGCATGAACCAATAAAAGATAAAAAAAGAAACATGATGCCTTTTCATTGGTAAGGATAAAAAATGAAACCCAAAGTTGGATTAGCTTAATGAAAATAAGCCTTTCAAATAATTTTCATTAGCATGCTTAGGTTGATAAACATGTATCTTGATCACATTGTGGCAAGTAAGCTCATTGTCCTATTCATATGATATATGAAGGGAGGATGGGTGAAACTGGAACCTTTTTGTGAGACTAGCATGCCTCTTTGATAGGATTCCAAGAAGAAAGTATAAATAAGTCTATGCTCATGTATAATGCAGATTGATCGATGCGATAAGTCTATTGAGGAGATCCGATTATGACTATCCAAGATTACTGCTTTTATGAGAGTCGATTGTGGCATTTCTAATTGCTTTTACTTTTCTTAATGGGTCTTTCACTAATTTTGATTTTGTTTTAGGGTTGAGGAAGCTAATTGATACAGGAAGCTTCCAAGAAATTTCTAGCTTTGAAAAATGCTTTACTCAACCATCCTTCAAGGGAGTAGTCTAATTTTATATGCTTAGTTCAAAATGCTTTTGATAGTTATCCTTCAAGGGAGCAGTCTACCTTATGTTTCATAATTTTAGATGAGTTTTCAATAGTTGTCCTTCAAGGGAGTAGTTTGTTACTGCTAAGAATGACCCATGATTTTTTTTTGAATTTTGATATTTCTTTTTTTCTTTTGTTTGATTTAGCTTGACATAGACTTGCTTATACATGCTTAAGGGGTTACCTTTATGAAGGCAAGACTAAGATAGTAAGAAGTTTGCATAGGTGAAAATAAGATTAGTTGACAATAACCATGGGAACTGAACTTGAAGAGAGATGGGAAGTACCATGAGAATCATGCCATGGGTAGAGCCATGGTACCCATAGTTTAATATTATGCTATGACTATGATGGATAATCACATGATTGGGGCTATAGTTGGTTGCCCCTAAGAAGAGGGAAATGAATGTGGTTATAGGGGATGAGCTTAAGTTAGACAAATGGTGATTGTGACCCCTCTTTAATAATAGAAAGGATGTAGATGTGAAGCATTAAGAGTCTTAGGTTCTAGTTTTCATTTAATAGAGGACAAACGATAAGATCCTGATCCATAGTTATAGGTTATGATGTAGGGTCCAAGCCAATTTTAAGGCAAATTTTCCCCTTTTTCTTTTCTCTATATTAGTTACATGTTAATTTTCCTTGAGAATGAGATCTCCAATATTGAATTCTCACACTTTCAAGTGTTTGTTATAAGCATGCTTGATTCATTATTTATAGACACAGAGATGGAAAAGAGTGGCCAAATGATGCTTATCAAGTAGGTCAAGTTGAGCTAAATGTTCTTGATAGTAATTATCTTCCAAAATAAGGTCATGAAAATATATATGAAGAGATGGTATTTTTACTTCAAGAGGCAATATAATCTTAGTTCCAAACACTAGATAAAAAGGTGTAGCACGTATAGGAGTTCAGATTATAGTACGATGTGCCCATAAGGTGAAAGGGATGTGCAAGTGCCAATATTTAACCTAAAGCACTAATCATTTTGGTAAGCATGTTGTTAAGGGTTTTGTTAGAGTACTTTGATTGTCTATTTGCTTGTGGGAAATAAGGAGATGAGAAGCTTAGTTTAATTCTAAAAATGTCACAAAGACCTTGAACTTGTTTGGTTTTGAAGGATTTTCCATTGTCAGTGATGATCTTATGGGGTACATCAAAGCAGTAGATGATAATATGGGTGATAAAATCAATAATATTTTCAATTTTTGTCAAGACAATAAGAATAACCTCCACCCATTTAGTGAAATATTCGGTCGTGGTAATGATAGAGTGATGTCACTATGAAGAGTGGGGGTTAATTTCACCAATAAGGTCCATAACCCATTGTGAAAAAGGATAGAAATTGGTAGAGATGCGAATACTATGGCTAGGTGTTTGATGTAAATTAGCATTTTGTTGAAATTTGACACACTTTTTCACATAATCACAACAATATTAGTTAAGGGTAGGCTAATAATAGCCCAGGTAGAGGATGCGCTTAGCCCTAAAAAGTCCACTAAAGTGGCCCCCATAGATATCATCATGCATCTCCTTGATAGAATGAGAGGCTTCTGCACCACAAAGGCAACATAATAGAAGATCATCAAAGCCATGTTTGTAAATAATTCCTCCCATAATGGTATAATAGGAGGTGTTCTGAATAAATTTTCAATGAGAATTCCTAGAGAGGCCAGAGGGAACTCTAACAAGGTTAAGGTAGTCGAAGGTTTGTTGATACCAAAGGTTAGTCTAGATCTCCTCCACATTAAAGATGATTGGAGTGTCTAACTTGATGTAGGAAGGTTCAGTGAGGTGATAGATAATGACTGATAGCTTGGAGTCCAAGGGTGCTGACAAGATTTGAGAGGCAAGAGAATCCACTGTGTTAGCAAAATTGTTGGTAGATCATGGGGTGGTTTGAATATGGTAGCATTCAAATGATGTCAGGAGTTTCATGACTAACTATTTGTATAGTTACAAAATCTATTTCTTAACTGGTAAATGCCATTCACTTGATTGACCACAAGTTGGGAGTCACCAAAAATATTGATTGTTTTGAGTCCTAAGGCTAACATGGTTTGGAGACCTCTTGCTAGGGATTCGTATTCAAAAACATTATTGGTACATTCAAATTCAAGCTTAAAAGATAAAAGAAGTGGTTCAATGATAAGGGGGATAAGGATGATACCACCTCCCCCACCACGCTGACATTTGGAACCATCACATAACATGGTTATGTGATTGGTGAAATCCACTTGGGATAGGCTTACGATAGACTCATTTAGACATTCAAGAGGAGGAGGTTGATTGTCTATTAGGGGTGCATTAGCCAATTGGTCATTAATGACATTCCCCTTAATTGATTTCTATTAGAGGAACTCAAGGTCAAACTCAGCTAAAAACATGAGCCACTTGGCCATATGTTGGTTTTGGTATGGCTTAGAGTGCATGTACTTGAATGGGTTGGTATTGGTTATTGTTGACACTTGGATTTTCACCCTTGAGGATATGTTTAGCTCTCCTCATCTAAGTGGAAAAATGGAGTCATCTCTCTTTCTATGGGTGACAATTTCATTGAGATGAATCTCTAGATAAGGGGCTAGCTCCCCTTGATGCACCTTTAAAGCTCTCTCTAACCAATCAATTGTGTATGAAAAGAGTTAAGTAAAATAATTGAGAAACCAAGTAGTGATGCACTAATGTATAATGTCCTCACAATTGACTGAAACCACTACTTAAAGACAAACAAGGTGTTTCTCACACAAGACTCACAAATCAAGATTCATTACTACATCAATGTTTCATATGCTATATTCAAGAAGGTATATGGTTCTTAGGAAGGGAATGAAGGATTCTAAAGAGGGATATAATCATGGACTGCTTCTAGGATATCTCTACACTTTGAAAATAATACTAGCAAAGACTTGCAACAATCACCTTTATACAAATTGGTAGACCATCAAGAGTATAAGCTAGAAAAGACAATATTTCACTAGACTAAACTAAAAAGATCCAAGTCATTACTCAATATTATAGCATATGAGTGGAAACAACACTTGTATATTTCTTCAATAGTTCTTCAAGTACAAATCTAGTCAGATTTTTCCCAATAACCAACAGAGGCTGCTTAAAGAGCTGAAAGAATGCATATATATAGATTTTGAGAAAGGAATCAAGTAAGGGAAGTCTAAAGGTCATGCGAGCATGTGTCACCTCAAGAATATTAGTTACAATTTCATGTGAAAGAGGGGTGAGATGAGTCATGTCATGTCAGGAGTCTACTCATTCAAAACTAGTCATAAGAATGGCAAAAAGTGGCACAAAACCTCCAAAATTTGGACAAGTAACTGCCTCCATCATAAACCATCCAGGGGCATTTGAAACTTAAAATGGGGAAACTGACACATATCACTACTCAATGGACACGAGACTCATCATGATAGTTATAGAATATCCTTTCTAACTTCCAGTTATCCTATGGACACCTGTGTTCATTGATTTCATGGGAGCTCTTTGGTTTGATCAAATTTCAACAATGACCTGAACCATCAACCTATCTATTATTCAATTATTTTTCCTATACAAAATACTCAAGATCTTGCCATTTGTTACCTCCATATTTTCCCTCAAGTTCCTACCAAGCGTTTTTGACTCCAATGGCTATTTTTTGCAGTTTAAAGTTGATGTTTACAAGGCCATCACCTTCCTTATTCCTTTAAAACATTTTCTTTAGACTTAAGTTTCTTTTGAATTTTTTCCAAGTGTTCTTTAACTATGGAAAGTGCCCTTTTGGAACCTCTGCATGGGACACTTTTGCTTGCAAGATGTCTTTTGGGGAACTTTTTGGGGCACTTGGATTCAAAGGTGTCCTTCAAAATATGTCTCAGCCACTTTTATCGAAAGAATTCCTTCAAGATTTTTTATTTGTGCACTCTTTTTGTTTTCTTTGGACTTTTTGGTGAGCCTATCCTTCAAAATTTTTCCCAAATAAATCATTCAAACAATCTTTCTGAAAGAATTTTTTTGGGCTTTCCTGAGCTTAATTTTCATGAACTTTTGACTTGAGTAATTCCTTCAGACAAAAAGCCTGAAAGAATTATGTCTTAGTTATTTTTTAATGTGGACAATTTTCTCGAACAAATTCCTTCAGGATTTTTGTTTGGTCCTTTAAAAGTCTTGAAAGTGTCCTTTTGTCTTTGTGTTTGGTTCACTTCACTGTGGAGGGGTACCCTATGGAAACTTTTCAAAGGACCATTTTTTTGAAAAAGAACCCTTCGAAAGGATTGCAGAGTGTCCTTAAAAAAAGATGAAGTACCCTTTGAGAAAATGAATATGACCCCTTTGGCTTTCTAAAATGGTCCCTTAGCCAAAAAATGGTCCTTTAGGGAAATTATTTAAGACAAAATGTCTGAAACAATTGTTGACACTTAAACAAAAAATCCAATTTTTTTTTTTGAAAGAATGAACACTTGTACTTTTGTTGTGAGCTTTATATGGAACATCTCTGAATGAAATCTACATAATAGGAAAACCCGAAGTGAATGGCTGAGCTCAAATTACTAAGTCCAAAAATGTTTTCAAATTAAGTCTTTAAACATGAAAAACTTTGCTTGTCCTTTAGCGAAGGACCTCAAACTTAATACACAGAAACTTTGAACTAGGATGAACAAACCCACATGATTAGCTTCATCTACAACTACTACGTGTGCAAGATCTGACACTATGAAAATGCTCTTTAAACCTTGCTTAGACCTCTTAGAATAACTCAAAGAAAAGTAAAAGGGACCTAGACAACTAACTACTCAAATCTAATAGCATTCATATTACGTTGAAGAAACTTGAGCTCACACTAAGACATGATATTCACCCCTAAAAGAACTAAAGGCCAAGTTTTCATATAGGGGTGCCAAATTTTGACCTATACGGTCAAATTTTGGTCAACAAATTGGTGACTCATAGGGGTAGTATGCCTTCTATACTAGCTAGACTAGTAGCCTTATCAGTCCATTGGGATTATGAAGTCATCTAAGGACTAAAATAAACAAGAAACCTTGACCATGATTTAGAAGTTGATCAACAAGATAACTAGTTACCACCGAAAGACACACAAGGGAAAAAACAAACACGTGTGAAGACCAAAGCAAACACACCTATGCTAATAAGCACTTAGGAGAACCAAACACAGTAGAAAGAAAACTAATTATGTACAACTAACTAGGTATATTCTTCCCCCTCCTAGATCAAAGGGGAAAATTGAAAATCCTCTCACTTCATGGCATGAAGGATTAAATGAGTCAAGAAGCCTTTTGTCTCTTATCATTGTTACCTACATGATTCTCATAAAGTCTTCCAACCTTATTGGAATGATGGTCATTAAGAACCAAGCAACTCCAAATAATATGACTAAGGAAATGAAATCTTCTTATACATGATCACTGGCTTCATGGTGCTGCCCATTTGCTTTCTCATGATCAACTCCCATCCTATTTATAGGCATGATTTCAAAAGGATTGAATTCATTTTCATTAGAAACTTTAGGCCAATATGATCTTTCTCCATCCTTAAAAAGCTAATGAGATCCTTTTAGAGGGTGATATCCCCTCTTGATGACTTCAAATATATCATTCTTAAATTCACAATCCTCTTGAAAGAATAAATATGAAAGATTATTTCTCCTTTGCATACTTACTTGAGTTCCAATGCCACCTTCTCCATATTTGACCAACTGATAGCTTCCGTGAAGAGGAGTATAGCCTACTCCAATGACTTTAAAATAGTCATCCAAAGTCTGATCAAGAACCTCTCCTAGTCCATCCATAGTATCTTACAAAGTAAGAAAATAATCAATGATCGTTTCCTCCTCATCAAGTATGGAGGAAAAACCTTGTGAATTATCTTTTTATTCACCAAGGGGGGTACCTATGGTGATTTCCTCCTCATCTACACTCATGAAGTCTACTTGATCGGTCATGAATTGAGCATATTCTTATTCACTTACCTTTCTCAAGATAGGTTCCTCAACACAAGGAAAACATTATTTATCAACCAAGAAAGGGAATTCAACACAAAGACTCTCAAAATCAAATGGGGAATGCAGTGTAAGGGGTTATTTTGAAAGTTTATGAGAAAGAGGGGGAAAACCTTGGGCCAAAATCACTTGATTCTCTTCCTTCCACTTGAACAACACTTCATCAACATCAAAATTAACTTGAGGACTCTCTTGATGAAAGGTAGATTGGGTGTGTTTAGGCATAGGATCTTCATTTAAGTCTAAACCTTCCATCTCACCTTGACTAAGTTGCCTCATCTTTGCCTCTAATTCATCAATTTGTTTAGCTAGATTCTCTTATAAGAGTTTTTCTTGGAGCTCATAGGAATCATCATAGAGGTGGGGAGTACATGAAGACTGCCATGAAGTACAAGAAGCTTCTTGAAGAAGGGTGAAAGGGACTTGAGAAGGACTAGCTTAATTTTTCACTTCACACTCTTTAACAATACTCTTTTCTTCTTGAGGAAAGTTAGGAGAGGTTTGTATAGGATCAATCTCCTCTTAAATTTCTTATTCTTTGATAAAAATATTATCCTCTTGATGATAGGTAGTAAATTCATTCACTTTCTCAAGATCTTGAGTTGGTTCATGATAGATATTTCTCCAACTTGGAATATTGACATCATGTTGAGGGTCTTGAGAATGTTGAGGGAGACTAAGAAGAGTTTTCACATGTACAAGATGAATTGCTTGAGGATGGATGTGTTGGTTTTCAAAGCAAATAGAATGACCTTCTTCAAAGGAGGGCTCACAATCTAAGGAATTGAAATAGTTAGTCTCCATAGAAGGTTTTTTTAATATCCTTTGGTATTGGATTGATAAGTGCAAATGATTAACAAGAGTAGTTAGTTTTGGTATAGGAAAAAAATCACTATATGGGCTAGAAGGTTGACTCACTTTATTTTGGTGAGATAGTGCTATTTGATACAAGGGATTTGGTGTACAAGAGGAGGGTTGCTTTTGTATGGTAGAAGGTTTTCTTGGGATGGAAAAAGGTATATAAGGCTGATTTCCTTGAGTGGATTGAATCCTCCATCTTACTAGTTTTTCCTTCATGGATTGCATCGCTTGAGCTTGTCTAAACAAACACTCCTTGTACATTATCTCTTGCTGATATCTATTTTGCTCATTCAACCTATATATCTCCAACATTTTCTTCTCAAACTCAAACATTATCTCTTAGCACTCTTGGATTGACTAGGAGAAGGATAATTAGGAGAGATGCTTGAGGTGATTCCATGAATAACATGAGATTGATCAAAACTATACGAAGGGACATAAGGGCCATATTGCTCAATAATGGGATTATATAGACCAAATATGATTTTTTGATGCACTAGGGCTCCTTGACTAGTTGATTCAACTTAGATTCACCATTGGTGTTGATTTAAATAACTCCAAAAGGCTGATTGGTTTAAGAACACACCAAGAATTCTTCACCTCATTAGACAAATAGTCCCATCGAGTGTGCCAAAAATTGTTAACACTTGGATTCAAATCCTTGAGGACATGTTCATCTCTTCTCATCCAAGTGGAAAAATGGAGTCATCTCTCTTGTTGTGGGTGATAATTTCATTTAGATGAATCTCTAGATAAGGGGCTAACTCCCCTTGATGCACCTTTAAAACTCTCTCTAACCTATCAATTATGTATGGAAAGGGTTGAAGAAAAAAATTGAGAAACCAAGTAGTGATGCACCAATGTATAATGTCCTCCCAATTAACTGAAACCATTACTTAAATACAAACAAGGTGTTTCTCACATAAGACTCACAAGTCAAGATTCATTACTACATCAATGTTTCATATGCTAGATTCAAGAAGGTAAATGATTCTTAGGAAGGGAATGAATGATTCCAAAGAGGGATAAAATCATGGAACACTTCTAGGATATCTCTATACTTAGAAAATAATACTAGCAAAGACTTGTAACAATCTACTTTCTACAAATTGGTAGACCATCAAGAGTACAAGCTAGAAAAGACAATCTTTCACTAGACTAGACCAACAAGATTCAAGTCATTACTCAATATTACAACATATGAGTGGAAACAACACTTGTATATTTATTCAAGATTTCTTCAAGTACAAATCTAGCCAAATTTTTCCCAATAACCAGTGGAGGTTGCTCAAAGTGTTGAAAGAATGCATATATATATCTTTTGAGAAAAGAATCAAGTAAGGGAAGTCCAAAGGTCACTCGAACATGTGTCACATTGAGAATATCAATTAAAATTACATGTGAAATATGTGTGAGATGAGTCATGTCATGTTAGGAGTCTACTCATTTGAAACCAGTCATAAGAATGGTGAAAAGTAGTGCAAAACCTCCAAAATTTGCACATGTAACTACCTCCATCATAAACCGTCCAAGAGTGTTTAAAAATTAAAATGGGGAATCTAACATAACACTACTCAATGGACATGAGACTCATCATGATAGTTAGATAATTCCCTTTCTAACTACTAGCCATATTATGGACACCTGTGTTCATTGATTTCATGAGAGATCCTTGGTTTGATCAACTTTTAATAATGACCTGAATGGTCAACCTATCTATTATTCACTTATTTTTCCTGTACCAAATGCTTAAGATCTTACCATTTGTTAACTCCATTTTTCCCTCAGGTTCTTGCCAAGATTTTTTGAATCCAATAGCTATTTTCTGTAGTTTAAAGTTGATGTTTATAGGGCCATCACCTTCCTTATTCCTTCAAAACATTTTCCTCAGACTTAAGTTTCTTTTATAGTTTTTCCAAGTGCTCTTTAACTATGGAAAGTACCCTTTCAAAACCTCTATGTGGGACACTTTTTCTTGCAAGATGTCTTTTGGGGAACTTTTTAGGGTACTTGGCTTCAAAGGTGTCCTTTGAAAGATTTGTCTCAGCCACTTTTCTCGAAAGAATTCCATTAGGATTTTTTATTTATGCACTCTTTCTATTTTCTTTGGACTTTTTGGTGAACCTATCCTTCAGAATTTTTCCTGAAGAAATCATTCAGACAATCTTTCCAAAATAATTTTTTTGGGCTTTCCTAGGCTTAATTTTTGTGGAATTTTGACTTGAGTAATTCCTTTAGACAAAAAGTCTGAAACAATTCTACCTTAGTTCTTTTTCAATGTGAACAATTTTCTTGAACAAATTACTTTGAGATTTTTGTTTGGTCCTTCAAAAATATTGAAAGTGTCCTTTTGGATTTGTGTTTGGTTCACTTCATTGTGGAGGGGTATCCTTTGAAAACTTTGCAAAGGACCATTTTTCTAAAAATGTACCCTTCAGAAGGATTGTAGAGTTTCCTTCAGAAAAGATGAAGTGCCCTTCAGGAAAATGAAGATGACCCCTTCAGCTTTCTAAAATGGTCCCTTAGCTTGAAAAAGGTCCTTTTGGGATAAAATGTTCAAAATAATTCTTGACACTTAAAAAAAAAATTGAATATAAAAATTCTGAAAGAATGAACACTTGTACTTTTGTTGTGGGCTTTATATGGAACATCTCCTCTGAATGAAATCTGCATAATAGGAAAACCCAAAGTGAATGGCCGAGCTCAAATGACTAAGTCCAAAAATGTTTTTGAAGCAATTCTTTGGACATGAACAACTTTGCTTGTGCTTTGGCAAAGGACCTCAGACTTAGTACATAGGAACCTTGAACCAAGATGAACAAACCCACATGATCAACTTCCTCTGTAACTACTATGCATGCAAGATATGGTACTATGAAAATGCTCTTTAAACCCTACTCAGACCTCTTAGAATGACTCAAAAGTAAAGTAAAATGGACCTAGACAACTAACTAATCAAAGCTAATAGCATTCATATTATCTTGAAGAAACTTGAGCTCACACTACGACATGATATTCACCCCTAAAAGATATAAAGGCCAAGTTTTCACATAGGGGTGCTTAATTTTGACCTATAGGGTAAAAATTTGGTCAACAATTGTGACAAAATTTTTGTGGTTAAGAAGGTAGTACAAAGTTTGGTGGCCATAAAGACCAGGGCCAAGTAAAGTTTCTCAATGTGTGTGTACTGAGTCTCATACTTAAAAATTATGAAACTTATGCAATAAATGGTTTGCTCTTTGTGTTATTCATCATAATGTGTAAGCATTTCCCTTAGAGAATGGTCAATGGTAGAGATATAAAGGTAGAAAGGTCAGTCATCCTTAGGGGGTGTGAGGACAGGTGGAGATAGAAGGTACTCTTTGAGTGCATCAAAGGCATTTTGACAATCAATATTCCACTTGAAAGAGATATCCTATTTCAAGAGGTGATGGAAGGGTTGACACTAGTTAGAAAGATAAAAGATGAAGTGGTGAATGGATTGGATCTTCCCCTATAGAATACAATATTTCTTAAGATTGGTTAGAGGTAGCATCTCATGGATGCCTTTAATTTTGGCTGGATCCACTTCGATTCCCCAAAGGGAAATGATGAAGCCAAGGAGTTTACCCAACAAGACCCCAAAAATACATTTATTGGGATTGAGGTAAACATGGTAATGGAGAAGTCTCTCAAATATAATTTTGAGAATGACTACGTGGTCCTTGCGACATTTAAACTTCCCAAGGAGGTCATCCACGTAGTCCTCAATGATTATATGGATAAGGTCATGGAAGATGTATTTCATAACACATTGGTAGGTTGCACCAATGTTATTAAGACCAAAGGGCATGAATCTATAGTATAAAGTCCCCCATGGGGTGATAAAGGCAATTTTGTACTGATCTTCAAGGGCAATCAAAATTTGATCATAACTCAAAAATTTATCTATGAGAGACATCTCATGGCCTATTGTAAGATCAATAAGTTGGTCAATGCTAGGTAGAGGAAAGTGATCCTTTGGGTAGGCAAGGTTAAGGTCACAAAATTCCACATAGATATGTAGTACCCCTGTGGCTTTAATGATAGGGATGATGTTCAAAACCCACTAGGAATAATTAATGGGTTGAATAAAGTCAACAAAGAAGAGGTCTTGAAGCTATTCTTTGAAAAAAAAGGTTATGAAAGGATGCATTCATTGAATTTCTTATCTAAAAAGCTTAGATTCATGATTAGTTATGATGTTATGGGTGGCAATGGCTAGGTCAATACCAATTATGTTGGCATATGACTAGGAGAATTTAATGTTGTAGTCCTAGAGGAAGGTAAAGAAGTATTGAAGTTCCTCAATGGTGAGAGATTGGCCAAGTTTGAAAACATGAGGGTTGATCAAAGTGCCTATGTTAATATCCATAGTGGATTCATTCAACATGGTTGAGGTTTCTAGAGGTAAGGATTTATGGATGGAGGAATCAAGTGCACCAAGGTAAATGAGAATAAAATCATCATCCTAGCACTAAATAGTGTTAATGGTGAGACAATCTTCTCCCACAAATTTAAGATGGGTCAAAGGTATGGATAAGGGTTCCCCTTACTTTTGTTAAGTCAAGGGGTCAAGGGCGATTATGTTGATGGAAAAAAAAAGTTAGGTGGGATGATGTCCTCATCCTCATACTCAAGTGGAGGGGACGTTGGTGAAGAAGGGGTCTCTTATTCAACAATGGTAGTGGTAGGTTGTGTGGATTTATTCTTATTGGGTAGAATAAATCCAAGGCCATGTTTCTCATTAGGATTTTGGGTCTCAATAAAGATCAATGTGTGTGGGCCATGCTCATACCATCCTAAAGAAAACCTTTTCTAGGCACACCTATGGAGGTATATTTTGGTGAAGTCCAAGTTGTCCAAGTAAGAGAAGATGAAAGTCAGTGGTTGAGGGAAAGAGGGTACGGTGATAGTGTTAAGTGGCTTGTAAAGTCCCCTATAGATGAATTTGGTTTGACAACTGGTCCCAAAGGAATAATGGCTACAATGTTGGGATTATAACCTAGTTGATAGTTGTGTTTTTTATATTCCTAGAAAGTTTAGAAGGCATCAAGGGTGAGGAGACAATATTCTCCAAGGGTAAGGCATTAGAAAGTAGGTTCTAAGGGATCAGTGGTGGGTATCTAGTCTACAAGAATAGACAAACTGGTAGATGCCTCTATGAAAGGGGAAGAAATGGCTTCATTTTTCATGGTTGAGGGCTTGGTGGTAGATGCTTGGGGTAATTTTATTAGGGGCAAGAGGATGTCATTAGGTTGACAGGTCATGTTGCATGCTGAAAAAGGGCTTAGGTCAGCTTGTACGGTGAAAACCTGACCTTCATGTTCAAACTTAACTTAATGATGAGGGTAGAAGGTACACAACCCATAGAGTAGATCCAAGGTTTTCTTAGCAAAATGTTGTACTAGAATTCACCTTTAACCACATAAAAATTTTTAGGGAGCGTGTGATGTCCTAGATGAATGTGAAGGACAACAGTTCCCAAGGTAGTGGTCATGGCATCATTAAAAGATCTAAGGATGGCTAAAGTTTCAAACATGACATTGTCCAATAATTTGAGTTGGTCATAGGCATCAAAAGAGATGATGTTGATGTTGGCTCCACCATCAATCATAACCCATTTGATGTGGGTTTGGTTGATATGGGCAATAATAAAGAGAGGAGGATCTAGGTCCTTGAGGTGGATAGAAGCTATCTTTGAGCCCTTGAAGGTAATAAGGGTGGAGAGTTGGAAAGTACCTATGAAGGCCTCTATAGGTCAGGAGTCTCCTAGTCTGACCTCAATGGCCTGCATAGCCTCTATCATGGCTTGGTGATGGTGAGGTGAGGTGAAAATGAGCTTATAGAGACTCATCTTAGCTAGAGTCTAGTGGAGTTACTTAAGAGTGACCATCCTAATGGATTAAGAGGGGTTATCCTCATAGGTGTTTAAGATGGTCAATTTGGCTTAGCTAAAGATGAAGAGACTGGGATCTGGTTTGGTTTAGGGTAAGAAGGTGGGTATGTCCATGGAATGGACACCTTAGCCTTCCCTTCATCCTTTTATTATGATCATGTGACCACATTAATGGCGTGGATAGAGGGGAAAGATGTGATAGGAGGTTGGGTAGGTTCCCCATCACTCTGAGGTGAGAGTGGGGGATTAGGCGTGCTTCATCAAATGGATACTGGGTGTGTTGGTAGAGGGGTCAGGGGGAGTTCATCTTATAAGAGGTCATATTCCTCATAGAGCTGATATATAATGGCTTGGAGAGATTTGAAATTCTTTATGTCATGCTCTAGTGTCCTTTGATAGGAACATATTTGATGCTCATTATACCAAGATGGTTTAGAACCAAGAGGATTGAAAGATCTGATAATAGGTAAGGTGAGGCAAGAGTCTTGCAATAACCTTTGAAAAATGGTTGTATAGGATTCATCCAGAGGTGGGAAAGGTTTAGAGGTTGTGGTTTTGGTTGGTAATTTAGGTGTTTTGGTGATAATGGGTTTGGTGAGAGGGGTTTTAGGCAAGGTGGTGTTTCTAGTTAATGTTTTTGCTTTGGGTATGCTAGTGGTTGGAGTGTTTGAGGTTGATAGTCTAGCCATTGGTAATTAATGAAAAATTAGTCTATCAGACAATAAGTGGGCTGGTGTAACCAATAATAATGGGTGACATATGTTAAAAGGAGCTTTTTTCTCAAGTAAAGATGAGGGATGAGGTCCCAAGATGGAAGGTAAGGTGGAAGGAGGTAGAGTCCTTGCCATATGGCCTTTCAATGGTTTTAACTCTTTGGTTGGTTTAGGGTTAAGCTTAGGTATAGATTCAGATGTGGTTAATTCCACTTTCAGAGATGGGCACACCAAACTCTGTGTATGGAAGGCACCAAGATTTGTGAAGGGTTTGGTTGGCTATTTGATTGCTTGAGATATGATTGCCTTGGTTGATTTAGAGGGTAAGGGGTTGGTAGAAGTTCTGATTGGTTTAAGAGGGGGTGGAAAAATGATAAATTAGTTGGTTAAAGGTGTACTAGAAGGTTTGGGTTTGTTGATGTAAGGGAACCCTAACTATTACTAGAAAGTGGTTTAATTCACATCTAATTTTAAGGTAAATTCTAATTTCTAAACTAATGTAGAAAAAAAATTATGTATCGATCTTAATCCCTAGGTAATGGATACAAAGGATAAACTCGTAGGATGGTGAGGATGGGTGGTAGTTTGGTTAGATTCCTTGAGCAAGGGATGTAAGGTTAAAATAGGTGGTTTCTCCATGAGAGGTAAATTTTCTCCTCTAGGGATAATGTCCATAGGAGTAGTGGTTTGTTTGGTAGTTAGGGGAGATGGTGATTTAGTAATATTTGTTTACTCGGATATACTAGTTGAGGTGGTAGTTAATGATTCAAAAGCCTCTATGAGTGAAGCTAGGGAGAAAGGAAACTCCTCAATTTGAGCCTCCAAAGGAGGGGAAGGTGACTCCACCACCTTGGTAGATGAGATGGGGGAAGAGTAAGTAGATTGGATTTTTGAGTCTTCATGGATAAGTGTACCAAGAACCATATTGACCGTGTGGGCATCATGAGAGCATTCAGCTTGTATGTCCACACTTTTGAAAGGGGTATGGTTGGGAAAAGGCTTCCTAAATATGTCAAGAACTTGATTTTGAGGGGCATTGGGGTTATCCAACATGAGTTCCCCCTTGTCAATAAGGCTCTGAACAACATTCTTGAAGGTATTACATTAGCTGATGTCATGTCCAATTACCTAATGAAAATCACAAAGGTCATTCTCATTATACCAAGCAAGTGTGGGATGAGAAGAATCAAAATATTGAGGAAGTTTGATGGGGGGAAATTTGTATGAGGTTATCTTTTAGTAGTTTTTCTAGAACTGAGGCATAATATTCTCCAAGTGAAGTGAAATATTTTTGGTTGCTTTAGTTTAGGTTATGTGCATTTTGGTTAGAGGTATTGGGAGGATCTTTTTGACTGATTTTAGGTGGTGGGGTAGTTTTAAAGACAACTAAATTCATAGTTCCCTTGCTCTTAGTTCTGGTGTTATTTTGATTACCTAATTTGGAAGTGGAGGTTTTATTGGTCTTGAAGGTAGAGTGCTTGTTTCATAACTTCAATTTATCCTCATCTATAGCTTATTTTTATAGCTTACATGCCATGGTGAAAGCATCATCAAAAGTTTTGAAGCTTTGGACACACAATGTAAAATAAATATATTTGGCACAGGATTGATAAAAAAACTCTATAAGTTCAAGTTAAGGCAAGGAAAATGCAAGCTAATTAATAGAGCTTCTCTAATGGGTGAAAAAATTGGCAATGGAATCATCATCAAATTGCCTGATAGAATAGAGGTTGGTGATAGAGACCTTCTTGGAAATGTTAATGGAAAAGTGATCTAAGAAGACTTGAGCTAGTTGTGTGAAAGAAAAGCTTGAATGATTGGTGATGCTACTATACTAGGCAAGTGCTAGGCTGGATAAATATGGGGAAGGTACAAAGGAGAAGTGAATCATCATAATCAATCATATAACATACATGTCTAAAATCCCTAAAGTGTTGTTGGGGGTCTTCCTTGATCTAAAATTTGGTAAATTTTGGAAGCTCCCATTAAGGAGGGTAAGGTCTGATAGGACCAGAGGGATGAAGAGGTTCATTACAAATATGATCATAGAATAGGATGTTACGATCCCTTGAAATGGATCATTCAAGGTTTATCATCTTGTCCATGAACATCTTCGTTAGGTCAGTTTGAGGTGACACATCAAAAGGGTTGTAAGGTGGATACTATGGTTGAGGTTGGGTGATATATTGGTAATTATTTGGTGGTTAAAGCATTGTCACATTTTGGAATGTGGATGTTAGAGGTTGGGTAGATGAGATGTAAGGGTAAGTGGATGCTGGTGGTTGAGTAATGGGTATATACCCTTATGGGTTAGGGATGTATCCTACTTTGGGTGTAATAAGTACCTATTAAGGGATTCCTTTGTGTTGGGCATGAATGGTAGTTAGGTTAGTGGCAAGGGGAGAAGTAGTGACCTTCATGATAATAGGTGGTGAAGTAGAAGGGATGGACACTACTAATCTTGATAAAGGGGTATTGACCAATGGGTTGGGGTTGACAGAGGGAATGTTGGTAGTCCTGGTGGTAGGTGTGAACATAATATTGCAATAAGGGGATATTAGTATTGTGTTAGTGAATAAAAAAAATTCAAAATAACACACTAATAGATAACACCTTAAGCCTATCTCAATGGGGGAGCTTAATGAAGAACACAAATGATAAATCTTAACAAAAATTTAAGAAAATAAACAATCCTTTCCTTCCTTGATGCTCTAAGAGTATTCTTCGATTTGGCTTACTCAGTTTGTGCTCATGAAGTCTGCATCAATGAAGTATGGCTACCTCCATCTCTCTTTAGCACCATGTTTGGATTTGACTTGGCTTGGTTTGGGTCAATATTTTGACATTATAACACTAATTTCAATGTATTTTTGAATGCATTTGGGCATTATAAGTTTGTCATAAAAGAGCTTAAAATTCAATAGGCAAGGCCTCATATTTATAGATTTTTGGAATGGTTTAGAATCAATCGAAACCATCCATCTCAAGATGAAGATGTGTATATAAGGATTAATTCAATTATGTAATTAAAATTCATAAATAGGCTCATCAATATTTGGGATAGAGAGGCATTAACTAGGTATGGAGGGTCTTAATGAGGCATGGGAGGCATTAATTCAGATATTTGTGGCATTTATGGCTTGTAGATGCCACCCCATAGGATGATGTCATTTGATGATGCATTTAATGACAATCAATTTTTAAAAATAAATATTAAAAAATTTCCATATAAAATTAACTTAAGCTCTTGATTTGGTTTAATTAGCCTTAAACATGATTAGTCAACTTTTATGCAAAACATTGGCAATTTGTGCACAAATTAATCAAATTAGTCAAAATGTTGTGATTGGATCAGAATTGGAAGTTGATGTTAGATGCATTAGAACAATTATCCCATTTAGGATGTTATCAACATAAAATAACAAAGGCATGTGTCTCATATAAGAAATTTGATAGAAAAGAGTAATTCAGAGCACCCAGTTGGAAAATTACCATTTTGACTCAAAATGATTTGATCAAAGTTAGTTTCTTCATAAATTGTATTGCCATATTTAATGATACTCTGGCCAAAATTGGTACTTGAATATGTCGATTTCAGCTCATTTAATGTGTTTTAGTGTTTTTAGGCCAAATTGTGCATTTTGGTGGAAATTGGTCAAAAGCTTCATTGATGGTAATTGGTGGCCAAATTTAGGTGTCTACAATAGATAATCAAAAAATGAGTGGAGTGTGATAGGTTAATGGTTAGGTTATTCCTAAGGTGGAGGAATCATTGGTAGGGTCGGATGGTGTAAGGGTAGCGGTTGGTTGGAGAGGTTGGTTTTTAGCTATGACATAAAAGGGGTTAATGGATGAAGATGCCTAAGTATTCAAAGGTTGGGTAGTGACCATAGAAATAGGAACATCCACCATAAGGCAAGATGGCATACCATAAGTAAGGTCTAGGGATTAAGTCAAAACTAGGGCATGGTGAGGGGAGGTGTTGAGATAATGTTGAAGGGCAACTAGGTTGCTGTCCATAAAAGTGGTAAAGTTTGTGTCTCTTTAAGGAAATACCCAAGGAAAAGTGGGGCTTCTTGAAGGATGGGGTGAGTTTTCTACTTTAGAGACATACTTTATGGGTGAGGAAGTAGAAGAGGGTGGTTGGTCTAGTGATGGGTCCTGCTCTATTAGGTCTCTACACTACTAACATGTGAGAACCATGCAATAAAGGGGGAGAGAATACAAAAAAAATGAACTCAACACTCAAACAAGAAGAAGATAAGAAAAAAATGATCAAGGCAAACAAGACACACACTAGAAAGTATGTTAATCCTAAAATTTAGTTTTAATCTCACTTTTGGCTTATGCCTTAGTTTTATGAGAATGTGTGATAGAAGTTGGCTTGTAGATCAGGTATTATAGAAGTATTCTATGGTTGGTTTTGGGTTGTTTTGGTGCTCATAAAAGTTTGTATTGGAATTTGATATGTGAATTGGTATTGGGGCCTACCCCCTCACTTCACACACCATAATAATAAGGGTATCAAGTGATTTTCTAGTATATATCAAATTCTAGAGTTTATACTCAACCAGAGAGATAAGTGGGCTCTCCCCTTGGTAATGACCTCTAAGTAAGATTTTTAGGAAAGGTTACGGTGACCACTAGGTAATGAAATCCCAGTCAGGCCTTGTCCCAAATTGTTTTGATGTTTGATTGATGAAAGTGGTTTGGCTAGTGTGCGTAATAAAAGTGGTGTTACGATAAGATTATTGTACTTTAACTCAAAGTGAACTAATATTAAAATCAAGTAATGGATGTAATTGATTTTAAGCCCAAATAAATATTAGTTTCAATTATGACCACAAATAGAGAGAAAAGTATATAAATGCAAAGAAAAACATGAGTAGAGACTCTATAGTCCCAGCGAGCATGTCAGAATGTTTCATGTAAATGTTCACTTTAAGTTTTAAGAAAGAGAAAAGAAACTTGATACAGTTATGGTTGAAAAACCTATTTTTTATGCATGCATTGAATCAAAAGATTGTGAAGAACTCCTCTTTGGCTTCGGAGGAAGACCCGCAGATAAAAAAGCACTAAAGCAATCTTGTTTTTAAGACAGATAGTTAGGTGGATTGCCTAGTGATAGCTAGATCCTAGAGTGAGAGCTTCCTTAAATGCTATCAATCCACATGTTTTAAATAATTAAGTTTAGAAAATTTAAAATAAGGTACTTGCATTAATAATCAAAAGGTACTAAAATTGAACATAAGAATGCTTGCTTAGAAAATGGACTAGAAATGATCAAATTAGTGATAAACTAATTAATACTAGTGATAAGGGGTTGGGATATGCTTCAAAAAATTTGAAGGAGGTCTGTGGACAAATAAGAACATAGAAAACTAGGTTTGGTTGAGGGTAGATGGGTGAAAATAGCTTGTTAGTTTTCACTGCCATAATGACTGTCAGTGATTTGTGTAATCATCGATGGTTAAGGTGACCATCGATGGTCAAGATGACTATCAATGGTTGGGTAGACCATCAGTGGTTAGGTTAACCATTGATGGTTACCATGTGAGTTTTGGGTTATTAAATTACTAAATAATAGTATCTTAAAGATGGATTCTAAGAGATGGGAAAGGGTTGGGTTGATTGTGAAATGGGAATAAAGTATATGAATATTAACAAACAAGTATTTATCTTACCAAAAGTTGATTAGGTGAGTGGTTGAAGTAGTTAGCCTACTAGTGGAATCTAGCTTGAATCCAATAGAGTAATGGTACTCGAAAACTTAGTTGAGAGGTGACCACGAGTTGGCTCTCAATAAGATTGTTAAATTGATCATGCTGATGATGCTGATTGATGTTGATTGACCTACAAAAGAAACTCCTGAATACCTAAGATCTTAATAATTATTGTAGATCCCTTTGAACTCCAAGGCTATTCTCTTTTTATAGGCACAAGTAAGAGGTGGAAGTCAAGGTGCAACTAGGCCATCTAAAATATAATTTGTCCATGCAAAGGCTCGCAACAAGATTTAGAGAAGTTATATTTAGAAAAGGTTGACAGATGATTACATGATTTTGATTAAGGAGTTACACCCTAACCATCAACGGTCAAGATTTCCCAAGGGTGATCATTGATGGTTACCCTGACTGTCAATGGTCAGGTCCTAAAGGAAAAAGGGGTTGAAGGCTAGGTTGAGCCAATTTGTGAAACTAACTATAGATGAGCTTGGTTAGGCTAAATTGATGTAGATTGGTCCCAAGAGGGTCTTAGGTAGTTCAAGGGGTTTTTCAACATTCAAAATCATAGTGTACATATTTTTGATGTCTACAGCTAGAGGTTATGGATAATGTAGTCTGCTATAATTGTCATGACATGGGACATATTGCTAGATTCTACCCCATAATACATGGTAAAAGACTAACCTAGTTATGGAGACCTAAGACAATCAAGCTTGAGAATAATGAACATAAGAGACAAAATGGTATGTTTGTTGAGATTCATAATATTCATCATGTAGAAGGTATGAATGATGTTAATTATTTCAAATGTCATAAAGTTGGTCACATTGCTAAATATTGCAAGCATAGGTTGAATGAGTTCTCAAAGTAAAATAAGGTGTATTGAGCTCCTAGTGTGCAAGGAAGAGGTCACACATGGTTATGGAGACTTAAGTCTATTAGGAGAGATCATACTGATACCATAGATAGTTTATTTTCTATGACATATATGAAGGAAAGATAAGAACATCTATTGTCAGCATTTATTGACAAATATGAAGCAAAGAATGAAGTCAAGCATCCATTCAAAGTCAATCAGATGATGAGTCAGGACTAAAATTAAAATAAAGGTATGGAGATATGGGAGTCTCCTAAGTTTTGGGACTTTTATTCTCTCTATGTAAAAGGGGTGTCTCTATCTAGGCTTCAAGGAGACACTTGTCAGCAAGAGGAAGCATGGTGGATGCTAGTTGAATTTTTGATTGATGTTGCAAGATAATAAAGGTCATGAAAATATGTGTTGGATTATTGTGGAAGGACATGTATAAGTTTAGTGGCTTGAAGATGTGCTTGGTTAAGGGGGAGAAATGAGTTTTATGAATATTCTCTGAGGTAAGTGTATAAAGTTGGGGGACAAAAAGTGGCCTACCCGTGGACATGATTTTTATAAAATTTCAAAAATATAAAATTATGTAGATAATTTGAGATATATATACTCCAAATTTGAACATGGTGTAAGAACATGAAATGTATAATTTCGAATCTAGTTTCCAAAACACTATTTTTTTTTAAAAAAATGGCTAAGTATAACTAGGTCAAACATCTAAAATTTGAATAGAAACTTCAGTTTTTTAAGAAAACATAGTAAATAGACGGTTGTGATGTGCACCATTTTTTTAGCAGCGTTTAATATTATTTGAAACCCTTTAGGAAAAATTTAGATAAAATCTTGTAGCTTGTCACCTATATTTTTTTGTATTTTTTTAATGAATACTTTTTTTATGAATTTTGTAAGTAAATAGATCCTAAAAATTGACAAAGAAATGGATAGTCATCCATGAGTCAGGCCTAAATACCTCAAAAAAAATTAAAAATATATATATTTTTTGAATGTGTGTAGAATTAATCTTACTACGTCACCATATAATTTTTCACTTGGATCAACTAAACAAAAATTACATGAACATGTATAAACATGTATGTTTGGGGCATGTAGTGGCCTAAAAAAGGCATAGTTAGAAATAAATATGGTTTAAAACCTTAAATTAGTCCAAAAAATATAAGAATCATATTTTTAGAAAGAGGAAAGCATGTTCATCACGATGGTCTCAAGTTTTTGAATTTCACATTGAAATTCTTAGTGTATTTGGAAATCAAAGTTAAAATTTGTTGTTTATTTTCATACCTCTCAATACTCAGTTGTACATTGACAGTTCAAGCCTTTGGCTTGAAAATCCAAGCCATTCCTGACCCTAAAGGTGCAGGAATTAAATTAGAATTCAAATACCATGATCACATTGATAACGTGATCGCATTATTAACTATGTTATTAATGTGATCACATTATTATATAAAACGATCACATTATATATTCTAAACATCATAAAACCTGAATAGGAGCTATTAGGCCTAGTAGTCTTAAGATTGTTGTCTAATATGACTTGTGATATTAAATCCTTAATTGACATTATATTGAAGGAATTCCTTTCATGGGGACCAATTAGTCTAAACTGTAAAGATTATACTGAATAAAATACTTGGGTGGTTAAATATGATGTGAAATTAGGGAAAAATATTCACAATGGATAAATTAGATGGACATAATTCATTGCATGGGGTGAAAAATGCCTCGATTGATATTCTAGGTGGAAGCAATTAATTATATAGGACTTAGTTGTCCTCAATTGTGTATAGTATTGAAAAAAATATCAATTGATTTAACATGGTGTAATTAAAGCCCCAAATGACATTAGGTGGATGTAATTCTTTGCTTAGGGATTGAGTGGCCCCAATTGCATATCATATTGAACCTAAATACTAAATTGGTTCAATTTGGTGTGCAATCGGAGCTAATGAAACCCAAATGGAACATTATATGGACAAAATTACTTTCATGGGGCTCAATTGGCCCAAATTATGTATATAAGATAAAACAAAATGCATGATTAGTTGGATATAGTTTACAATCGGGGCCAATGAAATTGTAATTGACATTAAATGTATGCATTTAATTGCATGAGCCTTGGTTGGTCATGATTACATATTCAATTAAACTAAATACTTGGTTGATTCAATATGTTATATATTTGGGACCAATAGAGCCCCCTGCTGATAGTAGAAGGATGAAATTTCTTACACAATTCTTGTTTGGACTAAATTTCATAGATCATATTGAACCAAATATTCTTTCAGTTGAATTTGGTGCACAATAAAAATCATGACTATTATTAAAGATGGATCTATAATTCCTTATAGAGGGTTCAATTGGTCATGATTTGATATCAAATCCATGATAACACTCAATTATCTAAATAAGGTGTGTAATTAGGGCCCTAATTAAAATTATGTTGACACAATTCCTTGGGCAAGATTCGATTGGCCCCAATTATGTATCATTTGGAACTGAATACTTGATTGGTTTAATATGGTATGCAATCAGGGCCAAGTGAGCCCCAATTTGCATCATATATGAATGTAATTCCTTGCACATGGCTCCTTTGGACCAAATTGCATATCACATTGAAAAAATTACTTATTTTTTTAATATGGTGAGCACTTGGATCTCCAATTGATATCATATGGATAAAATTCCTTACATTGAGGCTCAGTAGGCCCCTGGGATCAAATTAGCCCCAATTAACATCCTTTATATATAGTAAAAAATAGGTTCATAAGGATGAAATTGGTTAAAATTACATCAGTCATTACCATAATTGACTTTGTAGGCTTAATCTGTGATGATATGGGGGATAATTGATCCCAAATTCACATTATTTACTCATAGATCTACATTTAAGGAGATCAATTTTACTCCAATCACCATCATGATTGTACGTTATATACCCTAAAACCTATACCTTAAACCCTAATCCATGAATTTCCTAATCCCTAAACTCTATTTACTATAAATATAAACTCTTTAAACCTTGAACCAATCATTTTAGCCCAAATTAACATCATTTACTACTAAGAATTAAGTTCACATGGCTCATTTTGGCCCAAATCACATAACTGATTGACCCATTTGACTAATTCACTAAATCTACAAATGTGACATGACATCTATGATATAATGACAACCCAAAAACACATTTCATAGTCGCAAATGGGTCCAAATGATTCAAATTATCCTCAATTATCTTTGTAATTGACCTTGTGTGTACCCTAAACCATGTATATACATTAAAACCCAAAATCCATAAACCCTAAACCCTAAACACTATACCCTAAATTATAAAACATTTACTTTTTAGGTATTTACCAACATCAATTTAGTCCCAATTAACATCCTTTGTATTAATAATTTGGTTTGAACACATGGCATATCTATTGATTAGACATTAATATACAAGTCCTTAAATATAAACCCTATGACCTAATCCTTAATGATCCCTAAAACATTTAATTTATAAGCTCCCTATGCCCTAATGCCCACTACTTGCCACAAACATACATGCCTTATGATATAATTGATTTATTATGAGATGTCATAATTTATGCACTTTTTAAACCTATGACTAAAACCTTTGGAGTACCAATCTAGTTATGCATTTTTTTAGTAAATTAGGGCTATTTTGAGCCCCTTCAACCTAATTAACCAAAGAGGAATATTTATAGTTGATTCTTTTAATCGAGGAGATAGTTGACGCCAATTTGATGGTCTTCAATAGCAAGATATGATTTGGGGCAAAATCAAAAGATTGATCTTCTATCATGAATTGATCTAATTAGTCAATCTATACAATTCCCTATGTGATCTGGTAAAAATTGAGCCCCTAAACCAAATTTATGGCTCAATTTATTGTATAACATGTATACAACATATACATGGCATAATTGACCCTACTTTTATCATATTTATGCAAACATGAAGGTAATCAAGTCATAAATAGGTGTCAAAGGTAGCTCAAATATTCTTCAATTACCTTAGTAGTTAGACCCTATATCTGATATCTTAAACCTTAAGTTACCCTATACCATTTAACTTTAACCCCAAACCCTATACCATTTACATTAAAAACCATAAGTCATGAGCCCTAAACCCTTTAAATTATAGACCCTAAACCCTAAACTAATAAATTTATCCCTAATTAACATCACATATATATATAGTAAGAATTAGGTTCACAAGGATGAACTTGGTTAAAATTGCATCACTCATTACCACAATTGAATTCTTAGGCTCAATCTGCGATGATGTGGGGGATAATTGATCCCAAATTCACATTCTATAATCACAAATATAGGTTTAAGGCTCCCAAATTTACCCCAATTACCTACATGATTGTATAAATATACCATAAAAACTATACCCTAAGCCCTAATCCTTAAAGATCTTAATTTCGAAACTCTAAACCATAAATATAAACTCTTTAACCTTGAACCAATCATTTTAGCCTAAATTAGCATCATTTTTAGACTAAGAATTAAGTTCATAGGGCTCAATTTGGCCTAAATCACATGACTAATTACCCCATTTGACTAATTCACTCAATCTACATGATGACATCCAGGGTATGATGGTAACCCAAAAACACATTTTATTATTAATGACTTATTATTTTTTGGGGTTTTGACATGCTCAGAGCTTCTTTATCCAAGTATTAGGAGAATTAAAAAATGAATTAAGAAGTAATACCATGGCATTTAATTCACTTTAGGAAACATATTGGTTGGCCACTTAATAAATTGAAACTATAAGTGATATGGAATTTAATGCACTTCAAGAAACATGCCCAAAAACATTTTCATGCCACTTATGTCATAAAATAATGCTACCTACTATTTTATTAAATGCACACATCCTTTCAATTTATGGGGAGCCATTTCTCTTCTATCACAATGTCAATTCAAAACTGTGTGCTTTAATGTAGGGAGTGATGCGAGTATCCATAAATCCAAGCCATTCTAGGGGAAAGGTCCTAGTAGCCATGCACCTTCACTTTGGATCTTAATTGTAATCCCTAATTCCTAAAACATAAATTGTAATCATTAATCCTAATCCATAAACCCTATGCACTAATTTTCCTTAATCCCCAATCCATAATCCCTTATACATTAAGCATAACATGATCACATTATTTAATAATGTGATCATGTTATTCTTAACATAGGCAACACTTGGTCCTCATTACCAATTGCCAACCCCATAGTTTATTTTGACAATAACATGATCATGTTATTATCGATATCAACTTCTTGATGGGTTGGATGTGTTGGGACCTTGTATAAAACATAACACGATAACTTTATTTAATAATGTGATTGCACTGTATAACGTGATCGTACTATATAACTTGATCACATTGTTATTATTTTAGTGATAAACTCACTTATTAATGACTATTTTTAGCCCAAATCGATACTTATATCCCTAAAAACATTCTTTATGTACTTTTGTGAGATTTGTGTACCTATGTATTGGATCCCACCTTTGAAAAGTTTTTAATTATCCCTTTAGATGGGTTATAAATCACATTTGAAGAGGAAGAGGAGGTTGTTGAGGAGCAAAACACCAAGAGGAATTACAATGGTGTGTAAAAAAGACAAGTACTTAATTGAGATCGATGAAAATATTTTAAAACCAATGCATAACAAAATGTATTATCACCATTCAATAAGACTAGCTCAACGAATTTGAAATGCTTTCTTTCATAATTTGGAGTATGATATTCAAAGATGTGAATTATTTATTTCATTGATAAAATTAATTAAGATGAGACCTATAATGTACATATTAGGACTAAGAACATCTAACATGAATGATGAAAATGATGAAATTATTGAAAATCTACATGATGCATATCATATTGTAGGCCCGAGATCATACAAAAAAGATTGTAATGATGCCCAACATATAATGACAACTTGTGTGGTATGTGTTGAATTAGGGAAAAAATGATTGATTTCAAAAACAAGCTGAAACTTGATATAAAAAGAAAAACATTAATGAAAGAAAGTGCAAGACATAAAATAATTAATGAACCTCATACCATGAGCTCTAGGCATTCTCTGGTGGACTTCCATGAAAGGACAAGGCTATAGCTGATACTCTCAAAGAGTTACTTGCTCAATTTTGTAAAGATAACACAAGATTTTCACCCAATGCAAGAGATGTTGTGAAAAGAAGAGTTGGTTTTCGTAACCGTGAACTACATCCAAAACATTTATTAGATATGACTCAAACACAATTTTACTCTAAATTTTTGGAAAAACATCCATAAATTTCTATTTGTCAAAGATATTTTGAGATGAAAAAACCTTTTTATGTTAAAATAAATCACACACACACCACTTGTTGTAGGAAACATGTTGAATTTTTAATATACTATGATGTTTTTGCTATATTCATTGTACTTTGCATACTAACATTTTACAAGATTGTGGCATTGAATTGCCACCAAAATCAGCTAGTGAAATTATTTCAACTATATTCTACAAAAGACTAGATGGGCAATTATTTTATAACAAATCATGTTTAAATGGAAATTACAACATTTATGGTAGATTGCCAAATTTTAAAAAAAAAGTATATCTGAGGAGATTACAAGTGAAATTAGATAGGAATTAGTTGGTTTAAGTAAATATAAATCAATGACTTATCAATTAAAAGATGGAAAATAATTTAAAAGGTGTGAGCTTGTTACAAAAAAGAAACATGTTTCAGAATTTTTGGTCAAATTTAGGGAGAAGATTGTTTATGACTACACAAGGCACACACATAGGGCTAGATGGTTGGATGAACATTTCAAGATATTCAAGGATACATTACCAGTTGGTTCTATTATTTTAGTAGTTGATTTTGTAGATAATTACACATTCAAACCCTAAATGGAAGTTCAATCATAGTATTACAACTCATCACAAGTTGCCATATTCATGCATATAACATTCATGCATACACTTGAGAGTATAGAGAAACAATGAAAAATATTAACGGAGTACCATTTTTATATCAGAGATAACAAATCACATTGTTTAGAGTATGTAAAAGGTTATTTTTAGAAATTTTATGAATAGTTGAGTTAGAGGAACATTACTTTCAATCAACATTACATTTGGTTAGACAATTACACATCGCAATTCAAAAATACACGGATGTTTTATTGGTTGAGTAGGATGCATGTTACCATAGGTGTAGAACACAATTTGAGTTTTATTGAGGCTATCCATGGAAAAGGGGAGCATGATGGTGCTATAACATGTGTAAAAAGAGCTATTACAAGGGAAGAGTTAAAATTTGAAGAGGGTGTTCATTTGATAGATGCAAAAACTATGGTTGAATAGTGTAATGAGAATATGTGTCATGGTGCTCAACCAAATTCTATTATTTATAGACATTTCTAGTTAATGGAGGAAAAATGATTGGTAAAGTATGAGGATTGTATGAATCTAATGGGTTCAAGTGACCTCCACTCATTTCGTAGCTCAAATGCAAGTTCTTGGACTATTCATATGAGACACTTGGCATGTTTATGTTCTGTATGTGTGGACTCTATTTGGAATGAGTGTGAGTCACAAGAGTGGGTGGATGATTGGAGTTCCAAAACTCTAATTCCAAGCAACACATATCATGTTCCAATAGCATTGAAACTTATAGATATGACATCATCAGATGACATTGACCATGTATCCAATCTAATACAACTAGGTAGAATATCTTTCATTATGTATAATTTATTCTCATTACTTATATATCTTCATATTGTCATTAAAAATGATTTTTTGTGATGCACAGGGCATTTTTTTATAGTTATTGCAAATGAGGATAACAAAGAAGGAATTGATTACTACTTGTGTTAGTGTGTAAGGAGAAATAATAAATTAAATTTCCCAGTTATTGATGGAGAAAACATTGACTATCCCACTAGGTCAGTAGTAGTCACTGGAACTTGGTTTTGATTATATTCTATACAAAATTTAGATCAATGGTTGTTTGAAGAGTTTAAAATGCACAGGAAGATATTGCACTATTCAAATTTGATTTTTGCAATGAATATTCAATTAAAAAATATCATGAGAGGCCATTAAATAGGAAACTTTGGAAAGTTTGGGATTTAGATCATGAAGCTATTTTTGATACTATCAAGGTTAGAGTAGATCTTAGTGGTTCGTTGGATTGAAATATAAATGTATGTTGAATTTTCAAATGTAGATGTAATCAATTTACCAAATGTTTTTATTTTATAGGTAGTAAATATATAAATTTCATTTTTAATTACTTACTAACAATTTTTTGTAGATTCATATAAATGAGTTACAATTTTTGTTATATGTGTGTTTGAAATTAGGCTAAAAAATTGCATTTTTCTTGTATTGAGAAGTGTGTTCTTGAGGCTGAAATGGGTGGTGGGTTTATCGATTGGGCCTGACAAGAGGCCAATAACCTAGTCCTAGAGGTTATCCTCCACATTAGACATATTGGCAGTGTTCGTTTTCACTCATAAAGCATCATAACTAGAGTTCTACAACCATAACTTCAACTTTGACAACATTTGTTGTCAATGTTTCTGCTCTCCAAAATGGGAGTGAAAATGCACTTCCAAGTGGATTCAAATATCATGGTAGCATAATATGTAATTTAATTTTTTAGATGTGACCAAAGTGATAGATTTATAAATGGAGGTCCCAGAGGTATAAATTCAAGTTGGAGCTTGAGAAGTTGCTTGTTCACTGACGAAAACTTGCATTTTTGGACCCATCGCTGCAACTTGTCTAACGGATTGATCTCAAAGCTTCCACCCGATTGATCTAGGGTCTGATTATAGGGATTAATGAAGTATGTGAGGGATCTAAAGGTCCATATAAATGACTTATAGTTTTCATTTTATGTATGTTTGAACTTAGACTAAAAATTTTCATTTTTTCTTATATTGGGAAGGGTGTTCTTGAGGCCGAAATGGGTGGTGGGTTGGTCAATTAGGCCTAATAAGAGGCCAATAATTTTTTTATAGGTTATCCACCCCCCAAGACATTTTGGCAGTGTCATTTTTCACCCATGAAGCATCAGAACCAAATTTATGCAACCACAACTTCAATTTTGACAACATTTATTGTCAGTGTTTTTGCTCTTTGAAATGGGAGTGAAAATGCACTTTGAGTGGATTCAAACATCATGGTGGCATAATAACATCTAATTTAGCTTTCTAGGTATGACCAAAGTGATATATTCATATGTGGAGGTCTTGGAGGTAGAAATGGCAATTAGAGCTTGAGAAGTTGCTTCTTCACTGACAAAAACTTGCATTTTTGGACCCATAACTGCAACTTGTCTAACAGATTGATCTCGAATATTCCACCTAATTTATCTAGGGTGTGATTAGAGGGCTTAATGAGGTACATGAGGAATCTTATGGTTCACATAAATGACTTACATTTTTCATTTTATGTGTGTTTGAACTTAGGCTAAAAAATTACAATTTTTTTGTATTGGGAAGGGTGTTCTTAAGGCTGGAATGGGTGGTGGGTTTGTCAATCAGGCCTAACGAGAGGCCAAGAACTTGGTAATAAAGGTTATCCACCCATTATAATGTGTTTATAGTGTCATTTTTCACCCAATAAGCATCATAACTAGAGCTTTGCAACCATAACTTCAACTTTGACAACATTTATTGTCAGTGTTTCTGCTCTCCAAAATGGTAGTGAAAATGCACTTCTTGGTGGATTTGAATGTCATGGTGACATAATAACATGTAATTTTCATATATAGACATGACCAAATAAATATATTCATATGTGGAGGTCCTAAAGGTAGAAATTCTAGTTGGATCTTGAGAAGTTGCTTGTTCACTGATAAAAACTTGCATTTTTAGACCCGTCACAGTAACTTGTCTACTGGATTGATATCAAAGCTTTCACCCATGTGATATAAGGTGAAATTATAGGAATTAATGAGGTATGTGATGGATCTGATGGTTTTTAAAAATGACTTAATTTTTTTGTTTTATGCAAGTTTGAACTTAGGCTAAAAATTTGCATTTTTCTTGTATTAGGAAGGGTGTTCTTAAGGCCATAATAGGTGGTGGGTTTGTCAATCGAGCCTGATAGGAGGATAAAAAATTGGTCCTAAATGTTATACACCCACTCACATGTGTTGGGAGTGTAATTTTTCACCCACAAAGCATCAAAACTAGAGTTCTGTAACCACAACTTCAACTTTGACAATATTTATTATCAGTGTTTTTGCTCTCCAAAATGGTAGTGAAAATTCACTTTCAGGTGGATTCAAACATCATGGTATAAAAATAACATGTAATTTTCATATATATATGTTACCAAAGTGATATATTCATAGGTGGAGGTCCCAGAAGTATAAATGCTAGTTGGAGCTTGAGAAGTTACTTATTCACTGACAAAAACTTACATTTTTGGACCCATCACTGTAACTTATCTAACGGATTGATATCAAAGCTTACACCAAAGTTATTTTGGGTTAAATTATATTTTTTAAGGAGGTAAATAAGGGATCTAATGGTTCATGAAAACGACTTATAATTTTCATTTTATGTGTGTTTGAACTTAGGCTAAAAAATTGCATTTTTTTGTATTGGGAAGGGTGTTCTCGAGGCCAAAATGGGTGGTGGGTTTGTCGATTGGGCCTAAAGAGAGGAAAATAACCTAGTATTAGACATTATATACCCCATATATGTGTTTTTAATGTCATTTTTCAGCCACGAACCATCAGAAATAGAGTTCTACAACCACAACTTTAACTTTGACAATATTTATTGTTAGTGTTTCTGCTCTCCAAAATGGTAGTGAAAATGCACTTCTAGGTGGATTCAAACATCATGGAAAAATAATAACATGTAACTTTCCTATCTAGATGTTACCAAAGTGATAGATTCATAGGTGGAGTTCTCAGAGGTAGAAATGCCAGTTGGAGCTTGAGAAGTTGTTTGTTCATTGACAAAAACTTGCATTTTTGGACCCATCACTACAACTTATCTAACATATTGATATCGAAGATTACACCTAATTTATATAGGATAAAATTAGAGGGATTAAGGAGGTATGTTAAGGATTTTACTATTCATGTAAATGAATTACAATTTTTGTTTTATGCGTGTTTGAGTTTAGGCTAAAAAATTGCATTTTTATTGTATTGGGAAGGTTGTTCTTGAGGCTGGAATGGGTGGTGAGTTTGTCGATTGAGTCTAATGGATGGCCAAAAACCTAGTCCTAGATGTTATTGGTAGTGTCATTGTTCACCACGAAGCATAATAACTAGATTTTTTCAACCATAACTTCAACTTTGACAACTTTGACATCTTTGACAACTTTACCAAATTTGACAACTTAAACTAGAGACCTAGAAACTTAATGAGTAATTGATCTATTGACCTATTGACCTATTGAAAACTTAGAAAACTTAGAAAATTTTGAAAACTTTGAAAACTTTGACAATTTTGATAACTTTGACAATTTTGACAACTTTGACAACTTTGACTTATTGACCTATTAGGTGGCATTGAGTAATTGACCTATTGACCTCTAGAATAAATAAACCTTGTCTATACCCTATTTTGGATTAACAGTTAGTTTTGGGTTTTTAACCTCAAATTCCATTCGAGGTAGATGGTGAAGAGTATGAGTATTCCATATTTCCTTCTCTTGAACTCTATGTAAAAATGTGGAGATGAAATACGTATGAAGAGTTAGAGTTTAATCTTGTTATAACATACAAATAGATAAGAGTTTGTAAGTTTCACTTTGATCATAGTTATTTCCCATTGAAATTACATAGGAAAAAGTTTTCATAATGTTAGATAGACCTAATCCAAGCATTATATCATCTTGAAAGTCTTGGTTGGACATTATATGCAATTATTTTCAGTCTCAGCCTATATAGTTGCTATAAACCTTGACATTTAGGGTTTTGACCATAGGAAAAGATTCAACCCTTAAAATTCTTTAAAATTTGTAATATATTGTGTCTTATGGTCTATTAAGTGAATAAATTTATTCCATACTTGTACCTTCTATATTCCATATTGTACTACCTTGTAGGTAGTTAACTAGCCTAAGAGACCTAGTGAGAAAGAGGCTAAAGAAGAAAGCTGAACTTAGGTGAATATTTGAGGACAAAAATTGATTTAAAAGTATGATAAGCCAAAAAGGTGATAAAATATAGTTTTGGTTTGGTCAAAGTGTCTCTAGAATGGTCAAACCTTGGAGATTTGTGCATTTAAAGGGCTAATTGGAGTGTCAAGTAAGCCTAGAGGTATAAGATTTTTCAAAGTAACCTAACCCAAGATTTTATGTGAGGTAATGAAATGGAAAAGGGTTGTTAAAAACCTAATTATTTTTCCTTGAAGATTGTATGTATGGAATAAAACATGAGGTTTTCCCTAAAATAGGGCTACAAGCCAAGACAAAGGCTAAAGAGATAAATTTGAGAAAAGATAAAAGAGAGAGGGGTTCAAAAGTTGGAATTGTGTTATAAAAGTTGGAATTGTGTTGTATGAGTAGGATAAGGAGTAATGAGGTAGTAGATAAGTGAATACACAAGATTAGATAAAAAGACCTTTGATCAAGATCCTGAACACTTGCACGTTGTTGAGAAAGTGTTGCATCAAAAGTGTACAAGAAGTAGGTACAAAGAGAAGAAGGCCATTAAGCCTAAGTGATAAAAGTGTCATTAGTCATTTTCACTACACACAATGAAATTTAAAAAATTTAATTTAAAAATATATGTAAGATCCAAGATTTATACATTAAAAAGAATAATTATTTAATCCTCATTTGTGCATGTACAATATTAAATACGAGATCCGATATATATAATAATTTGGAAGATAAAAAAAACACTATTTAATAACACACAATGAAATAAAAATTGAATATAAATTAGATAGATCAAGCCATGATAGGCATACAATATAAGCATATACATGTTCAATGTCAATAATACATAGATTGGGCTGTGATAGCCATACAAAAAATGACATCTACTAACATAGTATCTAATGTTAGTTGAATGTCATATGCGTATATACAATGCCAAAAATGCATCAATTGCCGTATAGGCATACAAAAAAGTACATCTCATGTGTAAGACATCCTATTCATCAAATAGCCTCCCTCTCTTTTCCTTCCTCGAAAAAGACTCTCCTTGGGATACCCTACTAGTAGATGGAGACCTCTCTAATGTCTTGTGACTGTGGGTCTTGCACTCATAGCTAGCTTTTAGCTGAGCCTATTCAAATACAAGAATTATTATGAAATTAACATAAAATAAATTCAAATAATTGTTAAGAAATTAATTTTAAACTACAATAAAAATCATTTAAACATGTGCACTTACTGCAAGCTCATGATCCTGCTCAATCTATTTTTCATGCTCAATAAAGTCAATGGTAGGCTTAGCTATCTAAATAGGTGTCTCAAATATGGGAGGAACATGAGAAGTTACCCCAATTTCCATCTGACTGGGACTATCAACTATCATAGAAAAACCCTGCATACACAATACATAAACATAAGTTATATTTTCCCCAAGTACACATGTACTAAAATTATTAAAATAAGTCTATTTTTACAATTCAAAATTACAAGAACCAATATATACCTTTGTCAATGCCTTTACACATGACATTTCAACAATAATGCCTATGTTTGTCTCAGCTCGTAGAGAGGGAGGAGTGTCAGTACCAACCATCAACTATGCATGTAAACAAGTTCTCACTTAGTTTTATTTAAAGTACATCAAATCTTATATATGGAAACCAAAATGATCAATAAAAGCACTTGTACATATTTAATATCTATCTATATAAGTACATGAATGCAATGACACATTATAGGAAAGAAGAAGATAAACATGCACATGAAAATACACTTAGATTTAAAATTATAATCCATCTATTGAAGTGTTAGAGTAGCAGCCTTGTACAAAAACCAAAATTAGAGGATTAAAATTGTGAAAGGGAATATATAATATACGAGTTTATTTTTTTTCAAAATGATAAATATAAATATACTTAGGTCAAGATCTTCAATTTATGCTATATTACATGTTGGACTATATTAATTATTGATTTATTACTTGTCTAAAAATAGGGGTTTGAATTAGGTCTAGACCCTCATAACTAATTCCTTTTGGATGAATTTTCAAGATTAACTTAGAGTATTTAGGGATATTTCAAATTGTGTGTTAAAAATGTGGGCCTACATTTGATGGAGTAGAGTGATGAAGTATGATTTGATTCCTAGGATTATATAGAAATTAATGACTAATGATTTGGCCACACTATATATAATAGGGATACTCTTGATTGTGTAGGTGGGGATTATTGTCCCATCAAGTAGATTATTTTCCTTGAACTATTCACCAACTAAGATGTGTCATGTAAAATAGTTTAATTTTCCCACAAGTCCCTTTAGAGTGGACTATCACTTTCAAGGTTATGATTAATATACTAGGCTTATCAGCTAAAGGTAGAGTAATGGCCTTGATAGAGGATTGTGATTAAGGTAAGGTTGTTAATTAGGAGTAATATTTTGGTGTAAGAGCACATGACCCCTACACTCATCATGGGCTAGGTGTATGAGCACATGACCCCTTACCAGTGAGGGTTAGATATTAGGATAGTGGGGGCCATCAGGGCTTCTAGTTTGATAGGTATGCCACCATTGAGAGACTTTCCATGAGTGGTGGACACACTGACAATGATATATTTGGTAGCTCTACTATATTAGGGTATTTTAGGATAGTTTGTGAATTAGGTGGATACTCTAGTACCATTGTGAGAAAAATTGGGAGACTACTAATAGGAGGAGTACATTTATAAAAATATCATGTGTCTAGGTTGTAATTATGGTAGGATTCCAACATTAATTACAAACACCACCATAATATATAGATACTTAGATGTAGAAACAAGCATAGGATAGAGGATGAGGAGATGAAGTTTAGGGGGAAATAAGTGCAAGCATACACTTATTAGAGAGGAACCAACAAGATAGGATGACAATGTTAAGATGAGGTCTAAATAGGAATTATACCTAGACTAACATAAAGTTAGCCAAATAAAGTAGTGAGTTGGTTTATTTTTAGTTACTTTATAATTTATTACTTAGTTATTGTTTCTTTATGTGACTGGAGATCTAATGTCTTCTCTCGTTATAGGGTTTTTGAGTGAATCACTTAGTGGTGGACCATGATCAAAGAAAATTTGGTTAGGATTTTTTAGGTGAGGATTATTTGAGCCTCGATGATATTTTGGTGGATGTGGTTCTCCATGTGTGAACAAGCAAGCATACATATGTTTTTACCCCTACTTATCATACATATGTGGAGTCCCCTCATAATAAGAGAGAGATAGTTGGCCTAGAGGAAAATGTGGTTGGTTTAGAGTCTTAGGTGAAGACTCTCAATGAGATTGTTAGGGCCAGGGGAGGTTAGGATCCATATAGCTGAAAAATAGTGGGAGGTACATCACCCACGTAGGTATAAGCAAGAGACACAAAAGTAGAGAAATTGTATCCCACATCACTCATCAACATGTATATGTAAACAACTATAGTCATAATAAATACAAAGAGAAAAACATATATTCAAATAATTTTTACCTCTATATATGTAAATAGTGTCATCCTAATAGAGGCAAATGCAATCATGGATGGCCCAACAACTGGATCTAAATATGAAAATAATGACTGTGACAAATCGAATGTTGTAAATGCTAGCTATGATGATGAAGGAAGTGTCACCTCCTGTGACATAAAAAATGACATATATATTATATTAAATTTTTATGTAAATTAATTGTTAGATTAGAAATTAAATTTTTAAATATAACTTAAATTTAACATGACATTTATATAAAATATACTTGCATCTATGTGGTGACTAATGTCATCACATCAAATATGCATGCTAAAAACTCATCACTCATAAGAATATGATATAAGCCATCTAAACCACTGATGCCATCATCATCAGAAGATCCCATGCACATATATCCACATGAACTATAAGGGTGGGGTCAGGGTCAGGTAGCTTATTGCATTTATGTAGCATCACTCTATGAAATCCTACTTGTATGCTAAATGAGTGCATCAGTAAGTGAATTAAGAGCATGGGGAGTGTCTATCTCCATGAACTACTAAACTATAGAGTAGATCTCAAGCTCAAGAGGATTTTGGATATGAATCCATTCAGGCTAATTAAGTGCATGACATGCACCTACTTGATCCTATGTAAATCCTTTTCCTCAGCCCTAAAACTCACTAAAATCAAAATAATTTAGAATCTGGTTGAGGACAAACTCACAATAGAGTTTCCTCAAAAAATATAATGAGACCTTATGGTTGCTACATGGTAGATAGTCAAAGACCATCCACCATCAATCCCAAAAATTGGTCATGATTAAGTTATGTACACAGTGATAGATATTAAAATGTTTGGTGGTTATGGGAAAGGGGGCATTGGTGACTAGGTTGATGAATAGGTACAAATGTTGGCTTTTGAAATTTACAAATTCTTGACCTGAAGGGCTAACAACTTATCAACATACTAGGCCCTATAAGTATCCCTATATGAGGTCCATCAGTCAATTTGACTTGTTATCAAGTCAATTTGACCTAATAAGGTTTTTAGGGAATCAACTAGCTGGGTATTGTGGGGGTTGGTCAAATTGAGATCTATGATTATATCAATTAGGTCTTCAATTTAAAGTTTGTCTCTGACAATGTTGTCAATTAAAAACTCTTTACTACCAGGGGTTTTTTAGGAACTATAGGAGGGTTAAGTGGAGGGATAGGAGGAACAAAAGAGTTTTGTGGAGGGTTAGGAGGAGGAAAACGCTGAGGGTTTTGTGGAGGGTTGGGAGGGTTATTAGGATGGCCTATTAGAAAAAAATAAATTACAACTACAAACATGGGTTAAACAATGAAAATTATGAAAAATTAAGGTTAGATAGAGAATATTTTGATGACTTACCTCTCCTACACGGTGGCATCATCGATTATCAGGCTTGTAGGGTAAATTTATCAGCTTCTTGGCACTCTTTTTAGCAAAATGCAATCATGGAAATGGGGAGGAGGTGGAAACATGAACACAAAATGAATAATTTTATGTTTGGGTTTCCCTATTTATTTATTTTGGTGACATAAGGAATACAATCGCATTATTAACATGATCACATTCTCATTAGTAATGTGATTGTGTTACTATTTAATATAACATGATCATGTTATTAAATAATGAGATCATGTTATTAAATAATGTGATTGCATTATGGCTTGGCAATCCTAAGCCTAGACTTAAGTAACACGATTGTGTTAATTAAATAATGTGATCATGTTATTAATTAACATGATCATGTTATGATAAATGTCCATAGAACTATAATCCAACTCCATGTACTTACCCTTCAAAGTGTTTTGATGGTATGATTCAAAAGATATATTCAGGGACAATGATCCTAAAGTAAAAGTTTTAGTCAATCTTTAAAGGATGATCTAGTTGGTCAAAATGGTGAAGAATGAAGTTGTGTGTGCAAGGTATGAAATCAGGGAATGAAAGTTTGTAGGTGTTTGATCAAGGATGATGAGTTTCAATATATTCTATTGCATAAAAAGGTATGTTGATCTTGTTCAAGTGTGCTCAAGGTGTGTTTAGGGTTTTTGGTCCTGAAGGTAAGAACTTGTCAATTTTTATTACTTAAATTATTTGGTCAAATGATGAAGACTAAATACAAGGTTGATATGGAGCATGAGGAGAATGTGTTGTCATATTTTTTGATATCATGAAGAAGGTCTTAGAGTTCTGTAGATGTCAATTTGTGTATGCCATAGAATTCACAATGTTCTAAAGATGAGATGTCTCTATAAAATTATTGACTATGATTGGATAGTGTTTGAAGTGTTATTGGCAGACCTAGCTCTTTGAGAAGTCTTATTGAAGATGTCATGACCCAGGTGAATCATAGATTTATGGGGATCTAACTCAGTTAGTGTGAAAGGCTTGAAGAGTTGTGCATGATGTGAGGGGGAGCATATGTAAGATGCTTTAATCATGATAGAAGTATGAATAAGTCTACTACATTTGTGAATTCAAGAAGATTAATATAATGAATTGGTCAAACCAAGTCATATGTTTTGATAAGGTATTGAATCTTCATGCATAACAAAAGGGGGAGCTTTGTAAATGGTTAGGTCCTAAGATCAGAGGACTATGTAGTTGAATCTGAGAGAGAAGGTATGGAAGCAATTATGTTGATTCATCATTATTCAAAATGGTTTGAAGATGCTCAAAAGGGTTCCTAAGCTCAGGTGAATTAGGGGGAGTCCCTATTAATGTTTTCAAGGTAAGTTCATGTAGTTTATGTTTTTCATGTATGTTTTGTCTTCATAGAAGTTATATATGATCAAAAAAGAGTGTAGTCATGGAGCATGTTTGAGAAGCTCAAGTGAGAAGAGGTATGCACAATGTTAAGGGGGTTTTTTATCATCTCTCTGAGGTGTTCCTTTCATATTATA
This sequence comes from Torreya grandis, assembly GCA_037957365.1. Classification (NCBI taxonomy): domain Eukaryota; kingdom Viridiplantae; phylum Streptophyta; class Pinopsida; order Cupressales; family Taxaceae; genus Torreya; species Torreya grandis. The sequence goes on from JARHVA010004421.1 coordinate 452,727, forward strand.
TATCCTTTAAGTCTTTTTAGGTCCACAGGATCAGGAGTTAAGCCCACTTTATCATTATGTCAAAGGGGGACAAAGTGCTTGAAGAGAAAGATAGAGTCTGGGCATAAGATTTGTATTGGTGTTTGACATCAATGACAAAGGGGGAGATTGTTGGATGTTTGTCAATGATTTCACCAAGGTGACCAAGGATGTTGATGATGTGTCATGTGTGTTATAATAATAATGACAAAATGTGCTTCAATGAGCTTCAGTATTCCTGCATGGTTCTTCAGTGTTTGTCTTAATGAGGAAATTGATGGATGATATTGATGGTATGGACATGTTTCATAAATCCTATGGGGTGTTATGAGTGCTTGGAATGCTTATGAAAGTGAATGGAATTCATCATAATAGTCATATGAATGTCTAAGCTCAAGTAGTTATCTTGACAGATAAGGTTAAGTAAGTAGTTTGATGACATCATATTTCACATGTGTGAAGGTTTCAAGAGTAGATTGATATATGGATGGATTACCCTATGAAATTTGATATTATGGTTCAAATTTTAGGTCATGATGTTGAGAATTACAAAATTTAATAAGGTACAAAGTTGGCTTCTCAGGTAGAGTTCACTAAGTTCCCATACTTAGCCAAATTTGCATTATCAAAGATCTATAGTGAGCATTTAATCAGATCACAAATCTATGGCATAAAATTAATATAAAAAGATAAGGATATAATGGTGAGAATTATACTTATCAAACAAATATCTAATGGTGAGCATTTAATCTGCTAGATGGAGATCTAACAACAAGTGGGTGATCATACAGATAGAGATCAATGGCATGCATGAAGTCAATATGTCAAAGGTACTTGAGAATGAACACATTGATGAAATGTGTCAAAATCATGGATTTTTAGCAATATATCTATGGTGAGTGTCTAATATTTTATATGAATATCCAATGGTGAGCATGTGATCATGCAGATTATGATCTAATGGTGTGTATTAAGTCAATATGTTAAAGGATACTTAGATTGCATGTAGAACTACCAAGTGGTGTAAGTGCATGACGTCTGATAGTAATGTGATCCAAAGGCATGTGGGAATTCCAAGTGGTTCAAAATTAGGGACTAATATCAAAGTGATCCAAAGGCATGCGTGACTTGTAAGTGGTGCAAAAGTGGGCACTGATAGCAATGTGCTTAGAAGGCACGCGAGGGTGTTAAGTGTCTTAATCATGGAAGCACATATCAATGATCAATAGTGATCATTGTAGGTTAAAGACCAGGATAATTATAAGAATATTTATGGAGCGTATTTTTTCAAATTTTATAGGAAGCATGAGATGATGACAAAGTGTTTGATGTTTAGTATTTACACAGTAAATGTTGGAATTTGAATTTTCAAATTAACAAAGGAAAACCAGTATGTAGTATTTGAGCTATAAATTTTGATATATGCAAAATTTGTTGATGGTGTAAAATAAAAAGTTGAATAGGAATCAAGGAAAATGCAAAAAAATTTATTATAAGATTTTAATGTTTGTACAATGCATATTTTGAGCACTAAAGTTGATTGTGTGTTTGACCAAGTTCTGCAAGTGACCCGAGAAGGATAATTAAGTTGTTATTGATAGTATTTTGATGTTTCAAGATGAAATAGCTATTTTAGAGTGTTTTAGACTCCATGAAGACTATATGTGTGTATTTTTTAGGTTTGACCAATCCATATTCAATATGAACAATTTCTTAGAAGTTGATTGTATTTGTTGAATACACTGGTAAATTGAGTAACCATATTTCAGAAGTGAGTAGGTATGATTCCAATGGATTGGGATATTTATTTGAGACATATCAATAATATTAAATTAAGTGGGAAGTTATATTGATTATCATACATATGTTATAAGGAGCTCATAAGATGACTAGTCTGTGTAAGACAAGACAATGGAACCCATGACAGTGAGAGTGGTTTACAGGAGCAAAGTGACCATTGAAGCATATGAATTTTGTGTCAAAATATGTTCTAAGAAGGTAGTATGACATTTTAAATTAATTATAATATCTTGATCCTATATATTTTTGGATTCATGTTCAACATGACTGTATTTTGGGTCAAGATGACTGCTACAGGCATGTAGAGGAAAGTAATATGTTTAAGGTCTCTTGAAAGGTGATGATGCATAAATTGAGAATATTGATGTTTTTGAAGATGTAAATGGACTGTATGAGCTTTATGAGAGCTTAATAGATAGGTTATGTATGTGAATCATTCAAGATAAAAGGACTTGTCTAACTATGTATACACAGTGTGAGAGTGGTCTAAGAAATTGGTCTGTTAGACCCATGATTGTTGTTAGAGCAAGAGATCCATGTAATATATGATAATATAGAGATAAAAAATGACCTATTAAAGAGGATTTTATGTCATGGAAACATAATTTGACATGATAAATAAGAGCTTCTATATGATTGTAGTTTGACTGTGTGTAAGCAGTCTAAGTGATCACTTTGTAAAAGTGAGTTTGAGGTCGTTTAAGTAGAATTGAAGAGTAAAATGAGTATGGATATGTTGTATAAGTCTCAAAGGCTTTTAAAAAAACATGGGTTATCATTATATTCCTCTGATCAGATATGGAGAGTCAAAATAGCTTGATTGTATTTTGACTAGTTTGAGTGGTCTTTTTGAGAGTGTTGTTTTGAGTGCTTAGAACCTGTGTTGAAGTATCTAAAAGAACATGAAGATTTTGTAGAGGTCCTAAAGGTTCCAAACATGTGATATAATCATATGGATATGTGAAATATTTGAGTAGTTTCTTTATAAGTTTGAGGTTGTGTTTTATGTGTATGAAGGCCTAAAGAGCAAAGAGACCTAATTGGTAGGTTCAAGTGTTAATTTGGTGTTCCAGGTGGAATGGACCCATATGAGAGTGAGAAAGGGGATATTAAACATATGTTTGATGTGTTTGAATCATTGGTAAAGGATGAAGGTGGTCCAAGTAGTCTCACATGTAATGTGTTAGTATGAAGGCCTAATTGTTTTAAGTCTCACCAAGACCTAATGGTGGTTTGGGGCTAATGAGGTAATGACCAACCTATGAAGAGTGTGGTTATCACATTTAAATTTTTTATGAATCTATGTTAAGTATGGTTCAAATATGTAAATCATCTTGGCTGACCAAGATGGGTTAAAGGAAGAGAGTGGTATAAGTATAAGGTCTAATTGAACTAATTATGCTAGTTGAGAAAGTGTGGAGTCAAGTGAAGGAGATAAAATTTGAAAGAGATGGTACAGGTCATTGAGGACCAATAGAGAGTGAAGAGGATTAGTCATACTTATCTGATCAAGGTGATGAAGGTGGATACACAATTCATAGGACCTAATGAGCCTAGAAGAGGTAGATTGAGTGAGTGAGACCTTGAGACTATTTAGGTGAAAGAGTGAAAAAAAAGGTAGTCATCATCAGTTGAAGAGTATAAATAGGTGTTCAAGATGATTTTTTCAAGGTATATGGGTGGATACTTGGTTTCCTAGGGGGTTGGTTCCTCCTTTCAAGGTGAAACTTTCTAAAAGGTCTAGTTATTGTGGGTGCTCAACTAAACAGGGGCAGTAGCTCCTTGTAGGATTGGTATCTCACTAAATTAAGGGATGGGTGTTCCTTGATCAGCTTTTTCTAGTCTAAATTGGATCTTGTCATTATATGACTGTATTCCATCTTGTAGGGTTCAGTGGGTTTAATCTCCCAAGAGGGTTTCCCACATATGTTATGTGTTATGTGCTTGATCTCACTATATCTTCTTTGTTCATTACAATGGTTAATTTGTATGATTCATGATTGTATGTGTTGAATTATTAAGATTTTGGAACTAGAATTGGATTATCTATCATCACTGATTCACCCCCCCTCTCAGTGATTGTATCTCTAACAGTTATATGCAGAAGCGAAGCTTTATATGATTTCTAGGTTTATTCAAATGTTGATTACATTATTTTTTTGGTTATTTTGGTATTTTTGCTTCAATATAATTATGCACATATTATTTGTTGTGGATTAAATTTGTATTTATTGAGATTTCAGTGGAGATGTTGCAATTATTACCGATTTGGCTCAAAATGACTATCATTTTCTCTACATATGTAGATGATTCTTTCATTCATATATATTTTGAAAAGAATGATACAATGCATGCATTTTTTTATAGAAACATTGTCAACATGTTGGTAGTTGGTTGTTATGTCACCATGGTTGGTTTTCATTATTACAGGTTTCACTTTCTATAAGCTAGGTCTTTGCTTGCATATAATGTTGTTGGGAAGGATAATATATGATTATCGACATATAATATTTATGGGTTTTTCTTTTTTGAGCTATTTTGAAAGAAATATGTTTAATATATGATATTAAAATTACATATACTTGAATATATGCATGCACTATTCATAATATAAGGTTATTATTTGAATAAATGTAAATCCTGAGTGCATGGCAGTATAAACAATTTTCTTCATGGTCATTTTTTATGCTCAGGTGAAATTTAATATTAAGGGTCATATCTGATAAAACTAATGTCTTATGAGATTTAGAAGTGTGATTGAAATCTATGAGGTAATTGGTTGATTCTATATCTTTTAGTGCATATGTAAAATGAAGCTTTTAAATAAATAGTTGATTTTGATAATTTCAAATATATTGGTATTTCAAATTCATACGATTTTATGTTAATCAATTTTAAAAATAAAATAATTTTGATAAGGTGAATGGTTGAGCTCATTATGTTTTCATAATGGAGATAAAATGGTTGTTTATGTTTCAACATAACATATGATCAAAATTCTTTTCATTGTGCAAAAACTATATTTTGATAACCTTCAAAAAAAATTGTTATGTTAAATTTGATGGTCTAGTGACCGTTACATCAGACCAAAAATAACATAGTATGATGGCCATTTAGACATCAATTTTAACTTAGAAAAAATATATTAAAATGGCTATTTTACAAAAAAGTGTAGATTGTTTTATTTTGAGATGGGACTCACCTTACATATTATTTAATCAAGAGATTTGTCATGCGAAGGTATTACCATATAGTGAACACAATGTATTTAGTTTGGCATGCTTCTTATTTCTCCATGGAAGTTTGGTATTAGATATTGCATGCCTTTTAAGTGTTGGTTGTTGAAATCTGATTTCTTAAGAGCATTTGCATATTATTGGCCGTCACAATACAGTTTATCATATTGGGATGTGTGCATTTGGAAAATGATTTTAAAGTATGGTTTCTAAACTAATTTTTGGAATGAAGCTATAAGGTGAATGTTTTGCATACATTTTGTAAAAAATGGTTTTTTTTCCATTTTAGTATTCATATGCAGTTTTCAGATTTGAGGCAATAATCAGTATATATGTAGTTTATTCATGTTTATTTTTATCATTTATCATTGTATTAATGTTAGTCATGGATAATTAATGTTAAGAGAGGTTTTATAATTTTAATATTAGCATTTATGGATTATTTATGATATGCACAATCAGATAATTATTTAAATAGATGTCAAATAAGTTAAGGGCTCCCACCCATTAGAAGTGTTATTGATCTATTATATTTTAATTTAATCCATTAGACTTTATTTGAAGTCTAAACTTATAAAGATTAAATCGTAGCTTAACTAATTAATTTTTTTAAAATTAATTAAAAGTTAATAACAACTAACTAAAGCTAGTTGTAACTTGTTTTCTTTCTATTTCTATAGGAGATTACTTTATAAGTAGGTCAAAGAGATATTACAAAAGAGGAGAAACAATACGTGTACTCAATAATACTAAAGTTTGAAAGTTATTCATCCTTATTTACTTTTATGTGCAAGCATCTTTGATATTAAATAACTATTTGTAGATATACCAAACAATACACTCCCTAACAATGAAGTAATTTGATTGTTTAACGTATGCATATCAAAGTTTCTTATTTATTTCATAAATTGATTATCTGAAGTTTATCCATCTTTATTATCTTTTGATGATTGCATATATGTAGTCATATGAGTATAAATCCTTGTACTTGATCTGAACAATTATGAATACATTACATTTTACGATATTTTATTGATATTTGATTATAAATTGTTATTTTTTAAAGGATATCTATAATCATAATTGTCTTATTTTTCAATAAAATCATCTTTCATTTACTCTAAGTCGATTCTTGTTCTAAGTCTCACAATCTTTATTTTAGTTTACCTTTCTATTTTTGTTTAGTTTATTAATCAATTTATTTAATCTATTTTATTCTAGCAATCTTAGATTTAGTTTCTTCATAGTTTCTTAGTCTTTAGTTATTTTCTTGTTGTCTTAGCTATATATTTATAACTTTATTAATTTATAATCTACTAACAATAGTCACAATTCTTAATTAGATTTAACTTTTCTATTAGTTTTAGGTCCTTTTTTTTGTTTCAAAGTTTTCTTTTTCCTTAGTTGATGTAGATTATTTTCAACCTTGTAGTTTTTACTTGTTTATAAAATACATCTTTTACTAAATCTGAGTATTTTTTCCTTCAAAGAATTTCCTAACCCATAGGATTTTCTCTATCTAATAGGTTAGATAACAAGTTTGTATTTGATTTGATATTGATTAATAGTACATTGAAAGAATGATTAACATATTTGATTAGAGCATTGTTTATAAGTATTTTTTCTCTAGACATAATCGATAATAATGTTATGTTTGATTGATTTCTATAAGTTTGATTTAGATTTATTATTGAACATATTAATCCCCAAAACTTTAAAAAATCCTTCTACACATCTTTTGGATCAATTCTCATTCCTTAGACACTTGTGATTAAACTAGTACGAATTCAACTTAACATTCACAATAGGTGAAAGGGTTGATTTGTTGGCATGACATTTTTGACCATCAATAAAGTATAAAATCATGTAAATTAGGGATGATGATACTATTGACCCTCCAAAACTAACTTTGTATGTGTGACATCGTTATCCTTATTTTAGCTTTTATGCATTGATCTATATTAATTTGTGAGTCTTTATACTTCAAGGTTCAACCCTCTTCGAATGTATGTGGGTTGAATGCTCGACATAATCACATGATATTAAAGTATCTTATATTATAATAAAATCCAAACATTATTTTACATCAAGAAATTAAAAGGATAAAACTCTCTTTAGTGAAATGATGAGATACATTAGGAGAAATATGTTTTTTTTAATCTAATAATGCAGTTGGATCCTCTAGAGGCATAACAGTGGTCTGGAATCATCTAAGGTTTCAATTTTTATTAAATAGGGATTCATCAATTTCCCATCAATTGGAAAGTTAACATATTTGATGATATCAATTTTGATATAGGTTTTATTTACATCAACATTTATGGCCCAAAGTATCAACAAAGTAGGGACCTTTGTTGGAAATATTTCCAAGAGTTAAGACATTTTTATCCCAATGATAAATGGATTCTTTAAAGGTGATTTCATTGCAATCACCTCCACCCCTATGGAAAAATATGGAGATTCTAATGGGATTTATCAATCTTATTTAGAATTTTCCTAGGTCATTGATGACCTTTCTTTATTTAAACTTAAGCTTAACAGTGGCTTATTCACCTAGAAAAATAAAATATTAAGAGAGTACTTCATGGATGAGAGTTTAGATATATTTATTTTAAGATTGGATTGGATTCAACTGGACACCATGTTCGAGTTTGAGATTTTTCTTTATGCAAACTTTGATCATCGACCAATTAGTTTAAACATAACTATTAAATAAGTACTGAAATTAAAATCGTTTACATTCAAACTCGTGTGGAAAATGGAGAGATATCTTGAGGATAATCTAAAATAATAGTAGAAATCTTTAGAAAGTGTTTGTTCTAGCTTTGAAAATGAAAATTTATAAAATTGAAGGTAAAGGAATAGAATGGGAAGGAATTCAAGAAACTAAGAAATCTAAGAATCAAAAGAGTCTAGCCAAGGTGGAGAACCTGATCCAACATGGAAGATTGGACCAAAACCTTAGATCGAAAGAATCATTTTTTTTGGATCACTTAAAATGGGTTCTTTTACAGAATAATTTCACCAGAAAATAAAATATAGTGTTGGCAATGCAATTATGAATGGAAATCCAATGTTAATTGCAAAAAATATAGTAGTGGCTAGTTTCTCTAAGTAAAGGGCATAACCCTACAAAAATGTCATACCACACAACCATGAAACAAGAGACAAAACCTACTTTGATATTATTTTGATATAAATAAGATATGTTACATTATTTAATTCATCAACATGAACTTTAATTTTGTTCAAACATTTAAAATATTAACTTCTTGTCATTTTATAAATTTATAAAAAATAGTCCCAAATGTGTTTAGAATTTAATTTTTAAGTAGTGAAAATAGAAAGGAAATCATTTAATGTATGAAATAAAAGTATACAAAACTACTAAAAATAATAATAACATAACTACACAACTATACAAGACAACTTTTATCTTAAAGAAACTTAATGGGAAACAATTCTAAAAGAGTCAAAGATTTCCTTTTTTTTTTTTCACTATGTCTTTCTATTTTTATGGTTATAGTGGATTTAAGGCTTTCATGGACACTCTTTATATTATTAACATGCCCAAACACCTATACAAGATATGTAACTTTCTCAATTCCACTTTCCTATCACACTTCAAACACTTAAGACACTCAAGACCCCAAAAGAAAGAGCTACTAGGAAACAATTTCATTGCATTACAATAATCCCCTAAAGTTTTATTTATATATATGATCACATCATAAAAATATTTAATGGGAATCTAAAAAGACTCCGAAGAGGAAAATACACCATTTGTAGTTGAAACTATAACCTTTTTTTGTCTTCCTACAAAACGTTACTTCAAAAACACATTGTGTATATTTTAAGTTTTGAAAAACTCATTGTATATTTTAAGTTTTGAAAAATAGTGTGCTATATTCAATTTCATATTTTTTCAAGTTTGAATATTTGATAAAAACTCATATAAAAAATAGTGTTATAACTGTTTCAAATTACATTCTTAATCTTTTTGAGAATAATAATTTAATTAACTTATTTTACTAACCTTCATGATCCAATCTAGATTGTGTCCTATTTCACTCTCTCCATTATCTATATTGATGGATTGATGGATTTAATTTTACTCCATGGGTTCTTTTAACATCTTTTAAATATTAATACTTGTTTTTGTAAAATTTGTGGTCGTCCTATCTAAAAATCACAATCGCCTTCAAAGACTATATGATGCCCTTCCTTGTTTCTATGGTTTTTAAAATTTATTACTACTTTCTAAAAATCTGTGGTCTCTCTTTAAAAATTGCAATGGCCTTCAAAGACTACATAATACCCTTCCTTATTTCTATGATTTTTAATAGTTTTTTCTAGGATTGAGGTTATAGTCCTCTATAATGATAGATTTGTATTCTTAAATCTATAATTTTAGAATCAAGGGGAACATGTAAATATCATTATTTTATATTTATATTCACAACCCCATCAAAAAGTGTAGATCAATATTTTTAATTTCATCTTTGCAAGGCATATACCTCACTATTCTATTATCAAGTGACAATGTTTTCATACACATTTCCATCTTATCATGAAAATGTGTGCATTTTTAATGAAATTATTAAATAAAAGATGCATACGATCAATTATAAATCATTAATATAATATTAACATTGTACCATTATTTTTTATATTAATATAAGTACGTTCTTCAATTAAAAAAATTAAGTAAAAATATTCACTATAATTCAGAGATTTTGGTCCTATAACTTTTTTTATTAAGGTTAAATGGGGGATTTTTTTGAGATAGGGTCCCCAAACCCTAGGAGAAGATCTAGTATAAAAGAGACAAAAGTCTAACTAAGACAAACAGAGAAACAAGGACCAACACAGTTCAGGAACATTTACAAAACAACCCCAAAACAACCTAAAAACAACATAAGAATTATACTAATCCATACTTTCAGATATATCTTCCCAACATGCCTTCATTTTCTTGAGATTCATATCTATCTGCATCAATAAACTTTCATGATCTATATTGTGTTAGGAACTACTACTTTGCCCCTTTTTTCCCTTACCTTTTCTAACATAGCTAGGCTTAAATAATTCCCTAAGATGAGCCCTAAGATTTTCCAAGTTTTGAATACCTTCATTCATTACAGCCTTGCTACAGTTGACTGAGAAATTTATCTTGTTTTGTAGATTCTCATTAGCGTGTTCAAGTAAGTCCACTCTAAAATTTAGGTGCTAAATCTGGATGTCCTCCTCTCTCTCTACCAAGGTTTTAGACATTATAGCATTCTCCTGCTGAAGCACATTCATCTTACTCTTTAGAATCATAATTTCACACATGAACCACCTCATTAGAGATTTTTTGGGTCGATTTCTTCTACTATTTTACCATCATTCTCCTTGCCTTTGAGATAAGTGACCAGATGATTGAAATCCACTTTTTTGTCCTTTTAAATCTGTGACGTCTCCCCTTTCTTCAGAGTTGCAGTCCCTTTCTTCTCTTTCTTTTTCTTGGGCATAATTTGTGCATGATTTTGATCTCTATTCTTCTCTTGCTCATTACTAGTTTATTCCAATTCCACATGGGCTCTATCCACATCAATGACTTTCTCAACACCTCTTTCTTCTTTCGTCTCTTGCAAGCTCTTGTACCACTGGTTCCCCTATTTCTCTTTGTTGTGATAAGTGGTTTTAGAATTACTTCTAAGGTGTTTTTTAATTTTGTCTTGTTCTTTAATGATATATTTCCCTTTCTTTTCTAATTCCTTCTTGACATATTTTTTCTTACTTCTTGATGAACTGCTCAGGCTACCTAGATACTTAATCTAGACTTTTTTGATCTTCCTTATATCCATCATCCCCTCATCTAGCTTCTCTTGCTGTTTATAAGATATTTTAGGCATGATTTGGTTCATACCTTTGAAATATTTAAAAATAAGGAAAATTACCCCCTCATGTCTCGGAGTGGAATAATCCCATTCTTAAATTTAGAATAGAGGTCTCCATGGATTTGAGAATAAAGAAAAGAAGGCTAAAAGATAGCCCATGCCTAAAGTAATTAAGCATTCTAAAAATAGACCATCTCACCACATTATATTTACCCTCTAAAGTAATATACTGAATAAGGTGAAAATCTACCTCAGTGAAGAGCCTAGGAAGGGATTCCTTTTCAAAACCATTATGTAACTACTCCAACTGCTCATTGTCTTCTAGAAAAGACTCTTTATCTAGTTTGAATTCTATAAGAGTGTAGTAGCTCTTGGTATCCTCAATTGCAAGACCCATCACGCAAGAGATAAGATCCTCTGTGATGTTAAGCATGACACCATTGATGGTAATAGATCTCTCCTCCCAAGCCTTTGTGAATAAGATAGAGAGATGTCTGTCAAACCCTTCAATTCTCTCCATAAAACCCATGAAGTCCCCTACCTATAGGGAATTACAAACTCTTTCATTCTTTATAACTTCTGGTTGAAGCTTAGGTTCGATCCTATTTGGTAAGCCCATTGAATTCCTCTTGTTAACACTCTAGTCACTCCTACCACCTCTATGTTCATAAACCATCCAATTAGGGTTGCATCTATGTATAAAGTTTTGGTCTTCTTTGAGACTCTTTTCCCCTTTTAGATGCTTCTTCATAGAAAAATTGAAGTTAGGCACATGGGGCCTAAGTCCTCGATTCTTAACATACAAATTCACGTCCCCCTAGACATTAGGGAGAGCATCCATATGCATAGTGCTATTAACATGGTTTTTATCTTCATTGGAGACTTTTAAAATCAACTCCCTAGGGAGGTCTTCATGGCCAAACCAAGTTTTGAAACTAACATTAATGACTCCCATATTTGCAAACCAATTAGTAATCCCATTCTCTTCTTTATATGTATGTTGGATATGCACCTGTTAGAAGGAATTTAAAATGTCTCTGGCTTCATTAATGATGTGTTTGATAGACCAAATTATGAGATTTTTACCATTTAAACAATTTACAATGTTTAAGGAGTCACCCTTCACCAAAGGATTTTGAGCATTTATTTGCTTTGTCAATCTGATCCCCCATAGAGACGCCAAAGCTTCAGCCCAATGATTCATTTTCAGACCCATATCACTTGCATAATTAGCAAGTAGCTTTCCTTCAAAATATCTAATGATACCCCTACCCCCTGCTACTCCCAAATTTCCCTTTAAAGATCCATCAAAGTTGAGTTTCATCCAACCCTCAGGTGGAGGTTTCCACTTCATTCTTTTTATTATTTTGTCCTTAGGGTCTAGTTTCCCTAAGTCTAAAATGTCTTTTTTCTGATTTTGAGCTAGAATCTATTCATGGGAGAACATATTTTTGGCTTTCTTGATTTGTATTGACTTTTTGTTTTCTTTGATATACAGAAAGATTCTTTCAAATATATCCTAGCTATTGCACTTCTTATCCCTGAATATTTTGTTATTTATTGCTCCCCAAATCCCTCATATAATATGTGGTAGGGTTAGATTCTATAGTTGTTTGAGATGAGAGTTTTTGAAATAATAGCTCAAAGACATCCAAACTTCCATCAGAGAACCAGGTTGAACCCATGCAATGCTGAATTTTTCCAAGAAGAAACTCCACACTTTCTGCGTAAAAGAACAATTTAATAATACGTGAAAAATAGTTTCATTTTCCTCTTCACACAACACACATCTATTATTAATGATGCATCCTCTTTTCCTCAGGTTATCTACAATCAAGATTTTGTTTTAGATGGAAACCCATTCGAAGAAGCTAATTTTTGGAGTAAGAAATTTATCCCACACCCCTTTCCAACTAACCTCAACTTCTTGTTCCTAAGAAATGAGATCGTAGCCTGCTTTAACTTTATATTAGCCATCAAAAGAGGCCTTCCAGAGCAACTTATCTTCTCTATCTACCCCTGGGATATGGTTAATGCACAAAACATTATTTAGCTCAGTTAACTTCAAATTTTCATTCTAATTTATGCCATTCAGACTCAATTCTTTCCAATGTCTAGTTCCCTCCCTTATTTGCCAATAATCAATGACATTAACTCCATATTTCTACCTAAAATTTTCATGGATGTGTAAACCAATGTCCCTCTAAAAGGGAATCAACTTTGTGCTCCATTTATCCTTCCAAAAATCTATTCTCCTACCATCACCTAATTGTCATTTGGAGCCCTCAATAATTGACTCTTTGTTCTCAGTTAAAAATTTCTAAATATGTGAACCTCTCACAAACTGATCTTCAAACATCATGACAATTGGGTTCCTTCCTTCAAGGTATTTGAAGGAGATAATCTTTCCCTAGATAGAATTTTTAGTTATAAATCTCCAAACAAATTTGGAAATTAGAGATTTGTTGATCAGTTGAAGATTTTTGATGCCCAAACCACCATACGCTTTTTTGTTGTAGACTTTATTCCATGTTATCAAGTGAAATTTTATTTCTTATTCAGTCCCAAACCAAAGAAAATTTCTTTGAATCTTGATAATTTTATCTTCCACTCCCTTTGGCAGTTTAAATAGGGATAGAATATAAATTGGGAGACTTTGTAATATGCTCTTAATCAACACTACCTTCCCAGCCTGAGATAAGAGTTTACCTTTCCATCCTTCAAGCCTCTTTTAAAATATTTCAATCAAAAAATTTCATCATGTAACCTGGAGTTGATTACTGATGAGCGGCATTCCCAGGTAGGTGGAAGGAAGTTATTTAATTTGGTAACCCAGCAATGCAACAATCCTGGTTTGTCTAGTCAGTGGAGTGTTGAATTAATAAACCAAGCTCTTATCAAAATTAATCTATTGATTTGAAACCTTCTCGTACATAACCATAATCCATTTTAGTGTCATCAGTGAATTGTTGATGCGTCACAGGCTCAACATGTCTAGCTGGTTTGAAGCCTCTTAATTGCTCATTTGTGAACGCCTTGGATATGAATCTATTTAAATATTCTACCATGATGATGAAAATAAATGGTGACAAAGGGTCTTCCTACTGAAATTATTTAGCACTTTTAAAAGATCCTTGCAATACTCCATTAACCAACATAGAAAACATGCAAGTGGAAACACATACTCTAGTGATCTTTCTGAAATTATCATTGAAACCAAATTGATTTGTCACTCTATTCAAAAAATTCCAACCCAATCTATCATATGCCTTGGACATATCTAATTTTAGAATCATAGCTAATTTTTTGATTTTTTCCATAGAGTGTATGGCTTCGCGAACCACAATAACTTCATCTTGGATTTGTCTTCCTCGAACGAAACCACCTTGTTGGGATTGAATAATTTTTTCCATGCTTATTTGCATCCTTAGGGCAATTAGTTTGTTAGTGATTTTATAGAAAGATTTACAAAGGCTAATGGGTTGGAAGTCAAAAAAGTTCACTACCCCTTCTTTCTTAAGAATGAGCACAAGAAAAGTTAATCCAGGCATCAATTTAGGCGACAATTCGGGTGACAGTTCCACCCCAATTGATGACGGAACTTCCAGGAGCCATAACTTTTGCACCGTAGCTCCAATTGGCTCGCCGTTTGAACCGTTGGAAAGCTAAGAATGAGGAGAACGCCATGAAATTGGATTGAGATTTGTTTAATGAATTTTGACCCTCAAAAACCCAATGTAAGTGCCTCAAATTTTAATTTTAGTAGTGCAGTCTAAAAATAGTAAGTTTTTAAAAATAGTAATTCCTCGAATTTTGTATTGTTTTAAATATTGGAAGTCAAACCATTTCATCTCCCTCAAGATTGGTGACCTTCCACATCCTCCCCATGTTTTCAAATTGTGTATAAAAGAAGAGGTAACCTGAAATGTGAAGACAGACATCTCTTCCCAGAGATAAGCATATATTTGTATTGCAATCTTGAGTAATACTACATCTCTTCTCAGAGAATTCATTTTTACTGTGTTATTGTGATATTTATCAACCAAAACTTCTGAGTTTTGGATCAAAAGTATGGTTAAATTCCTGGAGCAGTTGACTGGAATCTAGAAATTCATTTACATCTGCAACAACATCTTCTCCAATAATATCCCAGAATGTCCTGAAAAAGGCAATTAGAATCCCATCAAGACCAGGGCCCTTGTCTGATTTCATCCTAGAAATGACAAACTTCAAATCCTCATTAGTGGTAGCAGCAGTTAGCATTTCATTGTCTTCTTGGCTGATAAACTCCAAGATTACATTTAGAAATTCTTACTGAAACCCAATTTTGGTCCTATAACTTAAAATAGAACACTAAATTCTTATTGAAAGTGTACACCATCATGCTTCAATTGTAAAAAAAAATTCTTAGTAAAATACTCCTTAAAATGTTCTTTAGAATGATTTTTTAACTCAACCCCTTCAAATTGAAAGTAATTTGTACTCCATTCCATTAATTACCATATTGTCAGTTAGGATACCCATAATTGGCAATTTGTCTTTATGATATAGCTTATTTAGGCTTCACTACACGATGTCATTATTGGCATCCATGTAGTAGTTTAGTATTTCAATCTCTTCACATTTCCATGGACCCAATTCTTCCTTTTGGTATTATTTTTTTTGGTATGTCCCTCTTCAAGGTGAAGGAGGTGATCAACAAAAACAAGGACATTAGAGAGTAGAGTTATATGCATTAAACTTAAGTCACTTGGATCTCTAACACAAATACTCATCCCTAACATCCCTAGCAATCACATTATTTTTTCTACATAGAATGCTCCCTAGAATGTTGATGTTGTTTACAATGAATTTGTAACTCGACCCCTTCAACTCAAGAGAGTAATTCATACTCCATTCCATCGATTACTCACCTTCTTATCGATTAGGATATCCATAGTTGGTAATTTTTTTTTTGATGATATAGCTTATTTAAGATTCACTACATGTTGTCATTATTGGCATCCATGTAACAGTGTAGACTTATATATTAATCTCAATTACTTTGAGAGCCACCCTCTGCTTTAAGTTTTGTGTGTTAATCTCTGACTTTGTGAGCCTTTATACTCATCCGTCTATATTGTTTGTCTTTGAAATTGTTTTTAGTTGGCATATTTTAAGTGCTCGCCTATTATTTCTTTAGCTCAATAGAATTATTTTATCTCATTGTTGTCTATTATCACATCATGTGCTTTGAATTCCATTGACTAACTTTTATTGTTTCTAATTTCATTTCTTTTATGATTTTTTCATTTACATTCATTGTTTCAACTAAATTTAAATTATCTTGTTTTAATGAGTTTACATTCGTGCTTTGGAAAGAAAATGAGTGGTCTTATTTGTATCTAAAAATGAATGAATCATTTGCAATTTTTATGGCACAGTGTAAGGGAAAAATTGAGTGGTCTTATTTGTATTTAGAAATGAATGAATCATTTTCAAATTTTATGGCACTGTGTAGGGAAATGAATAAATTTGGGTCCAACCTTTGTGGTAAAAGAAATGTGGACAATAAATTATTTTTTATCTATTTTTTTTTTCAAAACTCTAAAATCATAATCAAGAAATGCATTCACATCACAATTTGAACTTGGCATCTGAGCACCTGAAACAACTTGCACAAGCATCTTCTGAGCATCTCTTTTAAAAATTGAACTATTTTACATTATGTAATGTGTGTGGGATAATTTGTCACATATTCATTCAGATGTGTCAGGAACCTAGAACAATAAACATGCTCCGATGCCTACTTAGTCAGGATCTTGCTCTACCAATTAGAGCACATATGATTACTTCTTGTATTAGCAACTAAACACGGAATTTAACCAGAATCAATAAGTAACTAGAAATATGAAACAACACAGGAATTGAGAGACAATACACAATTGTATTAATAATCACTCAGAAGAATATACAATAAGGAAGATGCCACTTCTTCCTCCACCTCAAAGGTTCGCCACACCTCAAGACCTTCTTCCCTTTCTCTCTCAGTCACAACAATCAACTCCAATATAGAATTGATGTTCACCTATCCAACCAGTCAGTAACATGCTGCCAGTTCACCAAGTACACAACCGTACTCCAAGTAGATCTCTTGCTCTCTGCTGCTACCTGCAAATCACTAGACCTTACTCACCATGTAGATATCTCTACACCCCTGAAGAACCCTTGTCCTTGCCTCACCAAGTCCTTATGATTCTTCAACCAGTACCCCGGTGGATCAGCGCCTAGACCTTGCAGACCTTGCAACTCTCCCTGATCATACACACTCAGCACCCCTTTGGAACTAGGAGGAGCTACACTAGCTCTCTCTAAAAGCTCTATGGCTTTCTAGCACACTTTTACAATACAACCATGAGTCTCTTAAATAGATCTCATCCAAACAATAATTAGATATCTAATACAATAATTAGATTCGCAGCTCTCAGTCTAAAATTAACTCTAAACATGCAAACACTTGGTTCATCAACCAACTACCTGTAATATACTCGCAACTCGAACCACAGGTGACCGACGTCGGTCCCTGTCTGCCTGGGGTTCGCCGACGCCGGCCGATCTAAGACCGATGTCGGTTGCTTCCTATCTCATTCCTGCCGACGTCAGTTGGCCTGACCGACGCCGGTGTCTGTGACACTCCGCAACTCTTCTGCAACCTCTTCCATGTCTGCATTAGTGAAGCTTTTAGCTCCACAACCTAACAATCTCCCACTTGGAGATAAACAGTTGCACCTGTACCTGTATCTATAGCCCGTCTAATCTATTTTCTGGCTTGTATCCCTCTTCAAGCTCAATCTTGAAGACTAACCACCACACAACTTGTGATGCTATACCTGTCATTCAAGTAACCTGCCACATCCGAACCTACATATCCATGTAGTGAAGAACTTGACCCTGCATAACAAGAATCCCTGCTACTAGTCCCACTGAACTGCCCTCCAGTACTCCTTCCCCGAATTGGCTCCATACTTTCTGACAACCCCCACTGATTGGGAAAACTCAGGTCTATACTAGACCTCATGTGATTTCGAACCCTGTTTCAAGCTAAGCTTGAACTGTCCATCCATTGGTGTGCTTACCGATTCTGCATCCTGCGTAATGAACCTCGCCAACACCGTCTTCACATCAGCTCCCACTAGAGATAAAATCTCCATGACTCTTATGCCAAAGAATTTTGCTGCTCCAAATTCTCCATGACACACCTCTGAACTAACCTTACCTTTTAGCTTAACAAATCCCTGTATGTACAAAACCTGCTAGCAAACCATCCACATACAGTAACTGGATAATGTCACGACTCATCATCCACCTGGTAAGAATAAAATCACAATAGTTACACTGACATTGACTGAAGCCATGCTTAGTCATCCACCTGTCAAAACCTGTACCACTGTCCTGCAGCTTCTTCAAGACCATATGCCTTGGCCTTCCATCTCATGTATCCATCCACTCTCTTCTTTAACTATGGGAATCCATCTGTCTCTCAGTGCTTTCTTTCAGCTGACAACTCTACCAACAAATACCTGTTTGGTTCTTCTCCAAGGACTCACACTCTTCATCCATGCCAAGCTCCCACTGTATCTGGATTCTACCTGCATTGCCTCTTCACATCTTCCTGGTTCTCGACCATCAGTAAGCAATATAAAGAAGGTGAACAACGAATATGAGGTTCACTTACCCTTTCTGACCTCGACATGAGCGTTTGAGACTTGTTGACAGCTTGATGCCCACCCAATATCCATTCCAGTGACCGATCTCGGCCATCTCCCAGTCTGCTCCCAATCGATGTCGGTTCCCTGCACTGACCCTGACTGCCGACGTCATCTCCCTGGCCGACGCCGGTATCCTTTCTGTCGACGTCGGTTGCTTCATGATCGACGTCGGTCTTCCTGTTGCCGATGTCGGTTACTGTCTGACCGATGCCGGTACCTGTGTTCGTCTGTGAGTGATAACTTTTTACCCGCGAGCTCTCCGTGGATCAAAACCCTGTTCAAATCAACATAGCCCTGCTCAGAATAATTCAGTTCCCTCACCTGATCTCTGTCTGTCATCTCCTCCATGAACACCAAGGCTTTCCAGTTCTTTAGCTTGTCAAAGACATCTGACTTCCGCTTCAAAACCTGCATTCCCCCCCTACATATGTGACCAAGCCTACAAAGCCACATCTCTGTAACAGAAGGTGAATCAGTAATATAAGTAGATAGATAAAGGATACCTACTTTCTTACCACCATCTAATTCAAGTGTATCCGTTGTGAGAGTTACAGTACATCTCCCATCACCCAAATTTTCTGAAGAAATTAGACTCATCTCCAAGACTGGTACCTTCATGACTTCCTTCAACCACTATGTGTCGTCCGTCTGCAATTTCAGCTTCACTTCTCTTTTGTCAATAATTTGACAAGGCTCTCCAGCTCCTAAATAAATCTCTCCAAAGACATACCCATGAAAAGATGCTCTATTTCGAACTGCATGGAAAGAGGCAAAAGAATCTGTAAACCAAGATTCCACTTTATCCAGAACATCCTGTGCAACATCCCCTGCAACATCTGCTCCTCCTTGCTGATCTGCTACCAACCAACAATCTTTATTTACCTGCTCTTTCTTTCCATCAATCAGACCATTCGTGCTATTCAGTTTCTCCATTCGTAGCTTACTTCTTTCTGCCATTGCTATACTCCTACTCAATCAGAAACCCCTGTGAGTAACCTGTAATCAACAAACACTACCAGATCTGAAACCACCTGTTAGTAACCCAACCAAAAGCTCTGATACCAACTTGTCAGAAACCTAGAACAATAAACATGCTCCGATGCCTACTTAGTCAGGATCTTGCTCTACCAATTAGAGCACATATGATTACTTCTTGTATTAGCAACTAAACACGAAATTTAACCAGAATCAATAAGTAACTAGAAATATGAAACAACACAGGAATTGAGAGACAATACACAATTGTATTAATAATCACTCAGAAGAATATACAATAAGGAAAATGCCACTTCTTCCTCTACCTCAAAGGTTCGCCACACCTCAAGACCTTCTTCCCTCTCTCTCTCGGTCACAACAATCAACTCCAATATAGAATTGATGTTCACCTATCCAACCAGTCAGTAACACGCTGTCAGTTCACCAAGTACACAACCGTACTCCAAGTAGATCTCCTGCTCTCTGCTGCTACCTGCAAATCACTAGACCTTACTCACCATGTAGATATCTCTACACCCCTGAAGAACCCTTGTCCTTGCCTCACCAAGTCCTTATGATTCTTCAACCAGTACCCCGGTGGATCAGCTCCTAGACCTTGCAGACCTTGCAACTCTCCCTGATCATACACACTCAGCACCCCTTTGGAACTAGGAGGAGCTACACTAGCTCTCTCTAAAAGCTCTATGGCTTTCTAGCACACTTTTACAATACAACCATGAGTCTCTTAAATAGATCTCATCCAAACAATAATTAGACATCTAATACAATAATTAGATCCGCAGCTCTCAGTCTAAAATTAGCTCTAAACATGCAAACACTTGGTTCGTCAACCAACTGCCCGTAATATACTCGCAGCTCGAACCACAGGTGACCGACGTCGGTCCCTGTTTGCCTGGGGTTCGCCGACGCCGGCCGATCTAAGACCGATGTCGGTTGCTTCCTGTCTCATTCCTGCCGACGTCAGTTGGCCTGACCGACGCCGGTGTCTGTGACACTCCGCAACTCTTCTGCAACCTCCTCCATGTCTGCATCAATGAAGCTTTTAGCTCCACAACCTAACAAGATGGAACGACGGCTCCTCCGCCATTCTCTAGAAAGAGTGTCTCGATTATTACTGTGAATTTGGCTTAGATTAACACTGACTCTAGACCCTACGTTGTTTTTCTTCATAATCTCTTCACTCGCAATTAGAACTGCAGGCATCCTATGATCATTCACAACTTGATAATAATCTTCAACACTATTCATATGTGAAACTTTCGCCCTAAAATTTATTTGAGACTGAGGAATCTTTGAGAACAGTATTTCCCTCATATTATTTATCACTCCTTGATTGTAAAGCTTCAAGTGCTTGTAATTATGTCTGCGCTTGTAGAATTCATAGGTAGTCTGCATACAAGAATTAAGACAGAAAATATTATCATGGACTTCTCTCAACAATTTTGATCAAAATTAAAAAAGAGTGGTACTTATATTGAAGGAATTCATACCAGATTCGTACATATTAAGCGCATATGAAATATTGTGAGGGGTCCAACCGTCAAAATGGGAAGGGCGGTGTATATTATGAATAAGGTTGCAACGATTGTTGCAGGAGATTTAGTAATGGTCTTCAAAATGGTCACATTTTCCCTGGTTGTAACCTTCCAAATGTAGAATAAACATAGGGAGCAGACGAATATGCTCAACACTGTTATCGACAAAATTAACAGAAAATAGTACCTGTAATTTCTCTGCAAACATCAAAAGAAAATTTAAGCATGCCATTTTTGTACACGAGCTCATTTCACAGAAAGTAAGTTAATGTTAACAAAATTATTAAAAATATTCAGCGGAACTAGAAACAAAAGCGCGCACAAATTATGGGATATAATGCTGACATACATTTTTCATAGAAAATTAGCAGTATGCAAATTCTAAATAAAATTAAGCACGCTAATATAGTCCCAGTGAATGGATAAATGAAGATTTTGAAGAAGTAATTTGATCCTCACAATTAATAACAATCTTAGATTGAATAGCTTGGATTTTAGATGATGGGAATGTCAGTAAACCGCCACTTACTCAGAACCGTTATTCAAGTTGATTATTCACTACACATACAATTACCACCTGGTCCCATGGATGGGCAGCTTTATATTCTTTTAGGGTGCTGCTGCACAATTTTAGGAGAATTTTGCATGCCTATGGTTCCATGCTCTTCTCATAACAACTGAACTGTATGCTGCTTCTCAGAAAAACAGGTATATATAAAATACAGCAATTATATGCAGCCTGCACATGACCAAACAACATATAACAGGCAATGCATAGTCCGAGTGCCCCCACCGCTTCTTGGTAGAAAAAGAACATTAGATGCAGCTGCTTCTTCAAAATATTCTAATTTTTTCTATTAGCTGAAGTTTTATGTTGCATGGACCACCTGCACACTATGATAGCTACAGTTGCCCCCCCAATTAATGTGGAATAAAAGGGTATAAAAGAGAGGAAAGGAGGTCGCATCTAAATTTTGGTGAAATTTATAATGCTTCATCGACTATTTCACTTGTTAAACCAAATCTTATAATAAAAATAAATCATTATTATAAATAACTGGTAAGTTTAAGGACAGAGTCTGATAATAGAGAGGTTTATTGGTTCAGGTTTTTTAAATATTTAAAATTATAGAGATGTATTAATCTTGATGTGTCTATTTTAAATTTGTTATATAATTTTATTTATTGAAAGATTTCACTTTTATTCATGATTAAAATTTATTATATTGTCCATAAAATTCCTGATGACAGGAAATAAATAAATTCAATTTTTCATAAATTTCCTGCTGACAAATAATAAATGACTTCCATTTAACATTTCTTAATAAATAAGTTAGGAGTAAAATTTCAGACCCCTTATCCAATAATATTAACATAAACAAAAATGCTATTATTAAAAGGAGAAACCTTATGCCAATTTGTAACCTACTTTACCAAAATAAGGCATATACATATGAACAAATAATGCTTGAAACACAAGAGAAGATATGGTGTCATGGTGGGATGAATTGATTAAAAAAATAGTGAATTGAAGCTTTAGATCTGCCTTAAAAAACCATCAGTCATACAACACTTGGTATAAAAGAAGACAGCAGAGAAGATTTGGAAAGATCTAAATAAAAAAAATGAGATTGTACCAAAGTCAGATCAATTTAATATGATCACTTACATTAAAATATTTACATTCAAGAGAAAATTTTCATATATAAAAAACATATCAATTATTAATATAGGTTAAGCTCTCATTACTTAATGCTTGCAATAAAGAGATGGAAAAATATAAATTGGGAAGAACGTATATGCTTATTCTACAAAAAAAGAAAAGTGAAAGATGAGAAGCATGTAATGTTGTAGTACCTTATGTAAGAACAATTGAGACACAAGTACTCTTTACAACATGAAAGTTTGAGTCTACGGATTAAAGAAGTAGGCAGTGATATTAAATATGTCTTAGAATATTATAAGAAAACTTTGATAGCATAGAGTTGATATTTAGTAACAACCTTGAGGTGAAATAGTAGGTAAGCTATAAAAATATTTGGATAATTGATTGTAAGATGGTACTTTGTCCCATAAATTCATCAAAGTCTTTTATGGACATAAATTAAAAAATTATATAATCTTATCCCAATCTCCACTGTATAGTCAAGATATGATGATATTTTGATCCCTTCTTTAAACCCCCCCCCCAAAAAAAAAAAAAAAACTATTCTATAATGATTAAATAAATATCAAATTTAAAATTAAATATTTTAATGAATAGTTGAGACATTATACTCCACTACCACCCCTAACTCCCATTATAAATTAAGATTTATATATAATAATCTAATAATCAACTTAACTACTAATTTCCCCACAGAATACTAAGAGACATCTAAATTTTGATGTTTATGTATGATATGTAACCAATGAGAACTTAAGCACACAATACTATGCTGTATTAAATAGAAACAAGATTGAAACAACCAATTCTAATTGAGCATAATGAGATAGACAACTTTTAACTTAGTCAAATTAAGAGTACTATAAAATCTAAAATCTAATTTAAGAAAAATATAAAGAAATTACCCACCAACATATGTGTGTTTCTTTTACCATACTTCCCATTGATAAAATCAAAATTTTCATTTTCATTTTTATTTCCAAAATACTTAATGGGAGATCGATAAAAGGAAGATCATTATCCACCATGGATATGTCATCATAAGAAATAAAAGTAGGAGGCGAGATTACAATTGTCTCTGAAGAGATGATAGGTAGTGGAGGAGAAGTGATGTAAGTCTCAGTAGAATCTCCAAAAAGACTCTGTAGTATGCTCCAAATAGTGCATGGACACTTCGTATATTCCACATGAAAATGAAGATCCATAAAAACATGTAGTAACAAAGTGGAAAAAACCTTGTCACAAGTATTCGACCACTTATCAAACTGAGTATCATTAGTTGGTATAGAAATTTGTCCATACAGAAATGGAATATAAGTCTTATGTGTGAGCAAATGTTTCATATAAACACACCATGAAGAATAATTGTCCTTCCCAAGAAGGATCATTGGAGATGAAATAACTCTCCTCATCTAGATTCTCTCAAATGGGGTTGACATGACCATAAATGAGAGTAATAGTGCACATTCTAGAGATGGACTTCGAACTACATTGAAAATGAGTCCAGTCAAATAAGAGCAATTAGTGCATAAATGACAATGCACACTCAAATGGATGTCAAAATCTACTGATAATTTATCTAGGAATATAAGATAAATCAGTGTAATTAGTCACTAAATGGGCACAAGTAACAGTTATAAAAATTGAATGTGCACATGAGAGAGAATGCAGGGCCCAAAACAACTTCCCTAAGACAATCAACATAACACTTTATAAAATAGTGTGTTTTATAAAGAAAATTATACCAATACAAGGGAAATAAAAAATAAACACTTTTACAAAAGACGATACTCAATTTTGAGTTACCGTTTGCAAGATATTAATAATACAATTTCTCGTAAATAGGCCTATTGACTAAAAACTTGCGCTTGAAATATAAAAAATGTATCCTTGGGCAAGGAAAAATATGTCTTCCAACCACTCATTGGAACCGGCATAAAACCATGATCTTCTTCAAGCCAAATAAAAAGAAAAACCAGTCTTCCCATACACCCCTACATGCACTTTAATGAAAAGGGCATACTTTGAAAGTGTATAATTAAAAAATAAAAAGCTATTTCAAATAAAATTAAAACATGATTTAGTTTTTAATCTTTTAGGGCATTATTAGATTTGAATTTTAGGCCATCATGCACATATCTCGGACTACAAGTTTTTGGGCGCTACAATGGGAGGTTGAACCAACTGGAGAAGTTGCACGGCACTACCAATGTGCATGGACATATCAGATTTAGGTGTACACCGCCATAGTGGAACAATGATGCAAATCAAATCATGTTGGTGTAGGATATTCATTATTCCATTTACTTATTAAATGGATAATTCCTACACTTGTAGCTTTAGCTTACTTTGGTGTGATAAGAAGTTAAGTGGGTGAGAGGGTGAGTTCCTCTTGGGGTTCAACTAAGTACAACTGTGAGTTCTCCTATGAGTTCCACGGTGCGTTACACTCAATGTAACTATGAGTTCTCCAGTGAGTTAACTCCCCCTACTCCGTGTTTATATTCATCTTCACCATGCTATTGTAATTGAGCAGAGTAGAGCAGACAATGGTAAGCAAGGCATTTCAATACATTAGGCAATTGTTGCACTTCTTGTTTATTTATGAATATAAGTAGTTACTTTGATTTACAGAATTCTTTGTGTGCTCACTCTACCAGAAGATCACCTATTGACCTATTCTAACATGGTATCAGAGCTTTAGGTTCTAGTAATGAACATCAACTTATGTTTGATTTTTAATTTATATTCTCTTCAATTTATTAAGAGGAACTTGCATATTGTTTTTATTTTGCATTTGCATGTAAGCTTAACTATGCAACCTTGTGAGAAGGATACATGGTTTCCAGCTCGCCATCCTTTTCACATGGTCAAAAGGTCTTTCAATGGAGTCCACACTCAGCTTGACATTTTTGGTTGCTTGATGGTCTGAAGGCTTCTTAAGCGCAATAATGAAATTCTTTTCATCTATTTTTCTGCGTAGGAAATAGCTTACATTTTCTAACGGCCAAGTGGACTAGCTCACTATCTGGTGAATTCCCCTCTTTTGAAATTTGTTTCAATCTCTTCTTAAGAGAGATTATCTTGGTAGTTATGATCTTACAAAGGTCCTTGAGCTCCTCACCAATAATGGATTTGAACTAGTGTATGAGGTGTTGTATGGCAGCAAAATAGGCCTGTGCCTCGCTTGGATATACTCCTACTAAGCTTGTCGTCATTGACAAGTAAGAATGGAATCCATCCATAGGATAACCCTCCTTCTTCAGCACCAAATATACACTTGTTGGAAGAGCATTCGATTTCTTTGCTTTGGATTGTTTAAGAGCAGTTTGTTTCACAGGAATCGATCCTGAGGCCTTTGAGGAGGACACGAACGGTTTTCGAGGTGCCACTCCCAAATTTCGAGGCAACTCGAACCCTACGAAAAGGATTGAAGCAGAAAAGAGAAGTAGAGGGATATCACAGGAATTTGCCATGCATGTTGGACCATTGGAAAATGGCGTGCCTTGCAAAGACTTGAACCCTTCCTCGACAGCGTGATTATTTCTGGTTTGATCTCTTTACATGGACTCCAAAGGTGTTTAACATGAGACTAAGAGTGAGTTAGACTCATCGATGTAGATAAGAGAAGAGAAGAGGGCGAAAGTTAAAGACCTGTGCATGCATGCTTAATCCCACTAGGGTTCTAACGAAGTAAAATCACTCTCCTACATGGTTTTCGGTGTTTTCTACCTCAAAAGTGAGAACAAGCCCTAAAGGCTCATTCTGCCCATGCCATGCGACCCTTACAGATTTCGTAAATGCAGCATCAACAAAAGGATGTAGGACTAATGCTTCATGACGCTGATCTTCAGGTGCCTCAGCAAACCGACCTCCTGTGACGCTCCAATCTACAACGCCCAAGCTCTTTTTTCTTGCAGATTTGACATCTGCATGCATAATCGTGGAGCCTTGTGTTCCCCTTGCCAAAATTCAACTCTAAAAATATGCGCTAAAAAGAAGATTAAAAATTAAACCCTGTTTTTAATTTTATTTAAAATAGCTTTATGTATCTTTTTAATTAAACACCTTCAAATAAGCCTTTTCATGTATAAAGCACATAGGTGTACATGGGCTGATTTTTTTTGACTTGTGTTGTTGTGAAAAAGTTCAGGGTTTTTTTCCAATTGTAATGAGTGGTTGGAAGGCTACTTTTGCATTTATTTGGATATGATATTTAAATTTTAAGTGCAATTTAATTAAATATACCATTAATGATGGAAAATGTATTTTGCTATAACTTTTGACTGGTAATTCAGAATTGAGTGCCACTTTTTTCAAAAGTGCATGTTTTTTCATCCTTTTTTTCATTAGTCAACTTTGTTTTGAAAAAATACACTAAAGTTATAAAATACTATATTTAGGGCGGTTATGGGCCCTACTACTTTCTACAACGTACATCATGTATTGATTGTTCTCATCTATATAGACTCATTTTTGGCCTAGTCTAAAGTCCATCTATAGAATATGAACCATTTTTTTCTCTTACTTCATCACTGATTACTCACTTGGATGCATTATCGACTGTACCTGGCATCCCTTTCATGAGCATGCTTCAAGAGTTCATTGTAAAGTATTTTGTGCAGTTGTGTACTTCCTTGGTATCTTCTCTCGATCATGTTGACCCCATTTGAGAGACCCCAGATGAGGAGAGTTGTTTTGTCTCCAGTGATCCTTCTTAGGAAGGACAATTATGCTTCATGGTGTGCTTACATGGAACACTTGATCACACACAAGAATCGTATTCCATTCTTATTTGGACAAATTCTTGCACTTACTGATCATGTTTAGTTTAATAAGTGGGCTAATACTTGTGAAATTGTTTTTTACACTCTATTACTACATGTTTCTATGGATCTTCATTTCCATGTGGGATATACAAAGTGTCCATGCACTATTTGGAGCATCTTACAATCTCTTTTTGAAGATCCTACTGAGATTTATGTCACACCTCCTCCTCCGCTTCCTATTATCTCTTTTGAAACTATTTGACTCTCTTCTCATGATTTTATTTTTTATGATGATACATCCATGGTGGACATAACTATTTCTTTTGTCGAGCCCCTACTACAAGATGATATTTTACCAGACCTTAGTTGTCACATTACAGATTCTACATCCCTTCTTGTGCAGATTGTTGCTCTTTCAGAGCCTTCAAAAACTTGCATTTTGAAGGACTTTACTTATTTTAGTGAGAGTATACACATTGAGAGTATTGACGACTCATATGTTTCTATGGGCGTTCATATTATATATCTGTGTGCTTCATTTACATACCAATCTTCAGTTTGATGTTTGTTGAGTCATGCTCTCCTTTTCCCATGGACATTCTTTTAGTGAATGTTCCATTTCTATTTTCTTCTTTATATGTTCTCTCCCCTTCATTGTATGCTTCTTCACTACCATTTTCTACAGTTAGTCATGTGATACTTGATTAGACTTTGGCACATTCAAGCATTAGCAAGGAGATATTTGAGCATTTTTCAGAGATATACATCTTGATTTCTACACGCATTCCACTTGAGTGAGAATTCCACTGTTTGACAGCTCATGGTTTCTTTCTTCCAAAAGGAAGAGATATAATTTGTTACAAAGGGACCTACTACAACATTCACCATGTGACATTCTATGCATACCTTCTCTCTCTTCTTTGTGGAGGCACACATCCTTAATATTTTGTAGGATACTAGGATCATCGCTATGTACTTAGGTACCTCATCATGCCTCATTGCTAGGACCCAATTTTATAGCCCACCTAAGCTATGCTTAAGGGGGGAGTATTGGAGTGGGCTTTCTAGTCTTTCTTTTCTTTGTCTCTCTTTTAGGGGGGAGTTTTTTCCCACTGGGTTTTCTCTTTTTACTCCAATTATTGAGAGTTGAATTGTATGTGGGTACCTCATCAGGTTTTTTTATCAGGACCCCTATTTTCTTTTCCACCCATCTAAACTATGCTTAAGGGGGGGTGTTAGTGTAGGATATTCATTATTCCATTTACTTATTAAATGGATAGTCCCTATACTTGTAGCTTTAGCTTAGGTGTGATAAGAGGTTAAGTGGGTGAAAGACAAGTTCCACTTGAAGTTCAACTGAGTACAACTATGAGTTCTCCTATGAGTTTCACAGTGAGCTACACTCAATTTAACTATGAGTTCTCCAGTGAATTAACTCCCCCTACTCCTTTATATTCCTCTTCACCATGATATTATAATTGAGTAATGTAGAGAAGAATACTTATGTGCTCACTCTCCCAGAAGATCACCTACTGATAGTGTGAGCACATAAGTATTCTACTTTGCACTACTCAAAGCTAGAAAGAATTATTGGATCTAAAAAACAAATATGAGATAAAAAATATGCCTCTTTTTGTTAGCTTTAGGAGATTTAAAAAATAATAAAACAATGCTTAGATCAAAATCATTATTCTTTTCCTTTAGCACCGAGATTAAAATCTCTAACACCTTTTCTCCAAAGTGTAGATCTAAAACTTCTAACCCACCAAAGATGAGAATTTTGACAGATCTAAATATTTATCTCAACATTTTTTATGATAATACAATATCAAATCTTAGGATTTCATAAAAAAACAACAAATAACAAATCAATCAAAAAATTGTGAATACAAATTGGCACTCTGATACCATAAAAGAGTTGTAACTAGGATCACCATATCAATGAATGTATATAATGAAATGATCTCATGAGTTGAAAAAGTGCAAATCACAATGAAGCTACTAGTAAATGAAATCATGCATAGAAGAATATTGCAAAGAAATGAGAGCAAATAATGAAATAATCTATATCATCCTGAATTATGAATTGCTTATACAAAGGATTGAAGTTCACAACTCTCAAAGCTGTCACAACTCATAAATAAGTAGCTCAAACAATCCATAATATATTGCATTAGAAATTTAAATGGAGAAAGGTGCATATACAAGTTGGAGAGAGAAAGATACCATATATTTCAGTGAATGTGAGACTAATCTTCCCAAGTAATCCAAATGACCTCTAGATCCCTAAGTAAGCTAATGCAAACGTGTAAGCAAAATCCAGTGGGAAAAAAGACTACACCAATAGAGCTCAGTAAAACCTTTTGGAAACTTTGTAATGCAATTGAGCCCAACTTGATGAAGACTAGGAGAAATTTAGTAATGCTCTAACACATTGTGACACTCGAATGTTCTTTAATTTTTCCTTGTGTGTAACACAAAATGGGCTCTCATTGCCTTTAAAACCATCCTGAACTAGAGATACTCACCCTGATGAGATCATAAAGGACTCTTAGAGTGCATATGAGAGGCTTTAATAGGTAATTATGAGTATGGGGAGCTGATTGAATACGATCAAAAGCCCAAGAATCTTTGATTTTGCACCTATAGAACTATGTGGAAAGCTGAAAGAGGTCCCTATGACTGTGGAGGGCATGAGGTATGTTTGAACCAAACAAATGGAAACATCCATGGGTTAACGTGACCAAACATTCAAAACTTAGCTCTCTAGTTTTCAAAACAACACTTGAACATGGTCAAAATAACAACAACATTGTGGGAAACCCTACTTCACAACAACAACTAATCTATCAAATAAAATGAATTAAAAAACTATGCTACTAAAGCTGAGATCTTTAAAAAATGTACAACATGAGCACAATTTAACCCATTTAGGAGGATGGATCTCGCATGATAATGCATCACTTATCCCATTTATTGGAAATAATATCTCATTCCCTATCAATGTTCTCAGAAAAGCTAGCTCATACTTATGCTTATAAAATAGTCTTTTTCTATGCTTCGCTCATACTTATGCTTATAAAATAGTCTTTTTCTATGCTTCTTGTTGTTTTCAAATGAAAGATATTTATAAATTAGAAGATCCCAGACATAGAAATAGAAAAAATCTTCATGTGTAATGGTTGTGTAGGATTGGACTCAAAATGGGCCATATGAACTCAAGGAATCATTAACTATCCATTCACCTGCATCATGGTCAACTGTATGAGGAATACTGACCTCAACTATATTGGAATTTTTAGAAGAAACCTATGGATCATTTACAATCCTATTAGATTTGAAGGTGATATTAGAGTCATTACCCCAAAACATATCAACATCCATATTATAAGTAGATGAGATGGAGTCCATTCGATCTTGAAAAACATGTCACATTGGATTTATTTGATCCTCAAATTTAGTAAACATTGATTGGGTTTTAAGACATATTGAATCTAGGAGGGTTTCCTTATATGATTCTCCTTCATCAATCAAGATAAAAAATTCAAATCAATAGTCCATAAAATGGTCCTCTGGATTAGACATCAAATCAGATTGGTAGTCATAGAATTCCTCCATGTCAACACTATGACTCGCAAAGATTATATTCATTTGATTTTGTAAAATAGAGCATATAGAATCTTCATCTAGAGACATATCTCTTTGCAAATCACCAATATCTTGCTCAATTAGAAGTAGCTCAGTATTTCCTTGACTATGGGGCTCTAGAGGAAACTTGTTAGAAATAAGATCTTGTTATTGTTTTTTATGTATGGATTGATAACATTTCTAAAGTTTAGTTGAGTCAACACTACCATTGGTGATTATGTATTCAGGACCATCTACACTCCATTTCACAATGCACTTTCATGATGCTACTATTTTTTATTAGATTGGTAAAAAGTAGGTTTTGAAAGGCCCCGTAGCCTTGAACATATAAGAAAGAGAAAACTAAAACATTGTAGCTTAAATATAATTCCTCTGCTAGTGGAAACCAAATGGGCAGTAAGATTCCCTCACAATAGAAACTTCCACAAAAAACAAGCTGAAATAGGAACTAACCAGGAAACTTCCATGAAGTTTTTGCCAAACTTACCTTGGGGGCCTGACTCTTTTTTCACTGGTATTCAAAGCATTTACATTAGATCCCCCCAAGCGAAGAGAAATATATGAAGGTTGGGTCATTGCTTTTCTTCCTTTTTTATTTTTTTGAACCACAGACCAACCTTCTTTTGTTCTCAATCTAAAGAGTTGTTGGATCTTCCTCAGTTGGGATGTAGGGCTAGGTTTTGACTTTTGCTATTATCCCAAGATCTGCGCTAGAAGAAATTGGATCTAGGGTCACCTTCGAAAGATAATCTAGAATTGGCCTAGTCTTCCTTAGAGAGATTAAATTCGCCAAGAGTTCAACTTCAGATTGAGGTGAGCTTGTGGGAACCTTGTTTGGAGTAGGGAAAGAAAGAGCTTTAGAAGGGGCCTCTGAATCCTCATTGTTGGTAGCACACTCTTCATTTGTAGCCAGCACTGTGAGGTTTTTAGGGCTAAAATATTTCCACCAAGAGGAATCTTTATTTTTTCTTCAAAGGTTGCAGTTTTTAGTCAAGTGCCCAGTTCTAAAACAACTATCACAATGAAACAATAAAACTTTGTAGTCAATAGCTTGGGACCAAGTGTGATTACCAACCTTTAGGGTGATTTTTTCTAGAAGGTTCTTGGAGGTATCAATGAGAACCAAAATCCTAGCAAAAGTGGCGAGGGAGAAAATATCGATATCAGGATGCATTCACAAATACCCACCCAGGGAATTGCCAATAACATTCAGAATAGATTCTGTCCAAAACTGAAGTGGAAGGTTGGGAACATGAACCCAGATAGGTTTAATATGTGTAGGCTCATTGAGAAGATTGAAGGTAGGGGACCAAGGTTTTGTGATAAAGGAATGTTTATCCAGGAACCAAGGTTGTTCCATAATCTTAGCTTTGTCCTCAATATCATAAAAAATAATAATGAAAAAGCCTTTAGCATAAGGGTAAATATCAAGCTTACCTGAGAGAAGAGGTTTTCAATGCTTTGAGATCTAGCTATTGATTTCTTGGAGTTTTGGCCAGAGATCCACAAATTTGCATATGATTCCCCTGGATTTAAAATACTCATCTGATTTGAGAACAACCCTGGTTTCTTCTTCATCAAAAGTAACCACTGGGTTGATATAAATAGGGGTGAGAGGTTTAGGATATGATTTGGGGGCCAGACGAGAGATAACATTGATGAAGGAGGTGGGCTGACGTTCTAGCCTAAATTTTACTTTCATAGTCATAACATCCCAGCTGGGTTGGACACGTTTACTAGGGTTTGAGGCTGTGGGCACTGTCTTTCCCCCTGGAGAAGATTCATGCAGCTGTTGGTGGTTTGGGTCTTTAGGCGACTGCAGAGGCTTGAGATTTGAGGTCCCATGCAGATCCGATGCAGCTGAGAGAGTACCATTGAGAACTGCAACTGAGAGTGCGGGAGGAACACCATCTGCAGTGTGTAAAGGGGAGTGCAATCGAGGGTGAATAGGGGAGAAAGAAGATAATCATGCATCCTCTGTCGAGCCAATCAAGGCTTGTTTATTGGAGCCATTCGTCATAGGTTTTGGGAGGGAGCCATGCGCAACTGGGTAAGTAGACGGGAGAGTCATTTCATGATGCTACTGTTAATATGACTTAACCCATTAATAAAACTTAATAAACTTTAGGCATATCAAAGGAAGTGTCTCATTAAGAAATGCATCCTCATACATAGTATTAACAATTAATAAATCTAAATCTAAATCTTGGGTCACTAAATGTAACAAATTTTAGAAAGGTAGTGAGGTTTTTGGAGGCCTAGACCTGATGAATAGAATCATCAAATAATTTACTGTCTATATATTATATGCTACAAGTATGTATTGTATAGTCATAGTTATCAAAAACAATGATTCTAGTGGAGAACTCAATGTATTATAAATTTTTTAGATTCTTATTATCTTATCCAAATTATTATGATTCTATTATAATAATTATTTTTAGATTTATGTAAAAATTATTTACTTCTTTATATCTTTATATTATCAATTATCATATTGAAATCAATTTAATAATTAAATCTAAATTTATAATTTATATATAATTAAATATAGTTATATTTTTATAAATAAATGTAATAAAAATTTAACTTAACCATTTATTCATACTTAAATACCTTAAATATTATATAACACACTATTACAAATCTCGTTAAAATACTGCGAATGCTTATGCTATTATAACGAATATTAAATACAATATATGCTATAAATAAATTAAATGTTAACAATTACAAATATATTAAATAGTTAGAAGAATGAGATGGACTTTTTTGATTTGTATATAACAATTAATTTTACATTTAATTTATTTATTTTATTGATAAATCTATTGTATTTAGTGAAAAGTTATTTATGAAAAAAATTAATATATAAATAAATTATTTTAATAATAATTTAATAAATATAAAACATTAATTATTCTAAAAAAGATTTATCTAACCTATATTTTTAAAAATATAAAAAAATAAAAATACTTATTGAACAAGGGTTGTCTAGTGACTAGTCCCTGCCATTTTAGTTGAGAAGCATTTTTATAGAATTGCAATATAGTAAAAATACTAAATTTTAGTTACAATTATCGTAATACAATTTAAGGATATTTTACATAATTATGAAATGCTACAATATAGTGTTAATATAATCTTAAAAAAATAATAAAAGTATTATTGAAAATTCTATTATGAATTTTTATATTGAATGATATTTTTAATGTCTATGCTTGTCATTGTTGTGTAAATTGTTCTTGAGTTTAAGATTAAAAAATATAATTTGTTGAATACATAAATATCAAATAATTAAAAAACTAATTGTTAAATATATCCAATCAATTTGACAAAGTTAACAACATAGTAACTACCACCTTGTATTTGAATCATTTTAATATTCATATAAAGTTCATAATCTAATTAATTTTAATGAGTAGTTAAATTGGAAGAACAATTTAATTGATGTAAAGTTCATAATTTATTTTTTAATTTTTAGTTTAAAATTGTGATCTCATTTTTCATATCTAAATATTCATATATTAGTATTAGTCTTGATTCTTGAATTTTTGATATATGTATGTAATTATGTTATTGCACACACAAATCCTTTCAAAAAAGATTTATCTAACCTACACTTTTAAAAAAATAAAAAAACTTAATGAACAAACGCTGCATAGCGGCTAGTCCCTACCATTTTAGTTAAGAAGCATTTTTATAAAATTACAATATAATAAAAATACTAAATTTTAGTTACAATTATCTTAATACAATTTAAGGATATTTTATAGAATTTTGAAATGCTACAATATAGTGTTAATCTAATCTAAAAATAATAATAAAAGCATTATTGAATGTTTTACTATGAATGTGTACATTGAATGATATTTTTAATGTCTATGCTTGTCATTGTTGTATAAATTATTTTTGAGTTTAAGATTAAAAAAATATAATTTATTGAATACATAAATATTAAATAATTAAAAAACTAAATGTTAAATATATCCAATCAAGTTGACAAGTAACTATTACTTTTATAATCTAATCAATTTTATTGGGTAGTTATACTAGAAGAAATTTTTTATTGATATAAAGTTCATAATCTATTTTTTAATTTTTAGTTTAAAATTGTGATCTCATTTTTTATATCTAAATATTTCAGATATTAATTATTAATTTTGATTCTTGAATTTTTGATATATGTATGTAATTATGTTATTGTACACTCTATATATATGAGATAAAGTATGATAAAAACCATAAATACATTAAATATATATAGGTTGAAATATATAAATTAAATTAAAATAAATATTTATATATATAAATAATCGATTTTATATTTTTGTAAATTTTATAATGAAAATATGAAAAATAAAAAACAATGATAAATAAATCTAAAAATAATTTTTTATTAAAATTATATTTGATTGACCAAGTTTAAATAAAATACATTACCTTTAAAAACTTTAAACCAAAAATAAAACATATAAACTAAATCAACGGCTCAGACTTAATGGTGCATAAATTGTTTAATAGAAATTGGCCACTAGCACTCCTATGACAGGATCCAACTAGGTTCTTTGGTCTATGCGATGCTGTCACATGGCATATTGGATGGCATGGGATTTGCAGCCAATTTAAAAAGCTTTGAATTGTGGGCCCCTCCATTCTTGATCTCCACTAATCACATAAATGTGATTTCTTGGGGCTGAATCACCCCTGCCACCTTCTAAAAATTGTGCCATTGGTTGAATACGCTGAGTTGGAAAGTCATTGGGACAAGAAAATAAAATATTACAATGCAAAAATGCCTCTGTAAAACATAAAAAATATTCTAGTCATTGATGGAAAATTACAGAATGTAAAGCCCACAACCTGTAGATGCGAATTGCACCATGGCTGTTCCACCAAAAGCTCTTAAATTACACCAACTTGATGCACTATTGCTACACTATAGATATTACCTTTCAATTTGAACTTGGATGGCCTCTCCTCAAAGTTGTTCACAATTTTTTATTTGAATTTGTATATAGTGTAGGACTATATATATAAATGCCCATAGCTTCTGAGCACAGATTTCATCAACCTGACCACTAGAAGCTCTTAAATTGCATCAATATGATGCACCATGATTGTTTAGAAGGGGATATTGGAGCCTTCAATTTGAAGTTGGATAACTTCTTTGCAAAGCCGCTCACGTTTTTGACATTGGCTATCAATTTGCTTTGTAAAACCCTCAAATGTGATGTGCTATGGAAAAATAAAAGTGGGATGTGTTCAATGGGATCTCAACTATCTTCTTCTCTAATCAATTTGGAAAAGGCCAAATATCAAGCTTGGACATGAACGACGACTTGCAAATCATGCAATCTCCTTTGTCTTTCCACGAAACAACTCTGTAATAATCTAGTTTGATGCGGCTTAGAGAATAAGAGACAAACAACGTCAGTTTGAACTTGGATGGCTTCCCTTGCGAGCAACTTAATTATTTTGGAATTCTCCTTCTAGAAAACATTCAACAATCGTACCAAAAATAATCTATAGCACCAACAAGGGCAGCCAATACACATTGATGCACATCTTCTTTTTAAAAACAATGGAAGCCCTACACTAATAACGATGAATGACAGCCAATTGGAATGAATCCATTCACAAGCTAGAGAAATAGCTACCACGCTTGATCAAGGAACTCCACAGATTAATTTTAATATCCCAACACTCAGCCAAATATAATGCATATGGAAAAATAGCCAAAATTTATACCTCTTAGCTTTTCTTTTCTCTGCAAATTGAAATTGTAGCTGGCTCTTTTAACTCTCTGCATAGCTATTTAGAGGCAGATTTAGCTTGGGGAAGTGCCTAGAATGAAAATCGAAGTGGTGAAGCCCCAATGCTCTAAAATGAGCAATTTTAGTGATGTGTCATCACCGATTGTAACTCTGCCTTGCTACTGTACACAACCATTGGATATGGGATACACAAAATTTAGCAATTTTTGTGAAATATCACCACTGGAAGTGTACTATCTTTGCTGCAACAACTTAGCAATGTTGGCAGAACACTCAAGTCAGACAATAACAAAATGGCAAACAAAGCATAGTAAACAAATCAATAGAAATTAAACTGTGACTGCGAATTGAAACGGTTGTGACTATCGTACCTGCGACACAGAGTCATTTTAGCACCCACATGTTCTCCATTAACGGGGTTTTGTCTTACTGAAATGGGGGGACTGCAACATGGACAGGCACCAGCTGCGATGAATCAGTTGAAGCATGGGCCCTCTTTCCTATCCGTTCACTCTCTCCAACTGTTTGTAAAATATCCCAACTCTCTCTCTCACAATCATGCAGACCAAAATCTCGGACTTGTTATTTTAAGCTTTAACTTAAGCTGAATATTAATGCGATTCAAAGAGTCCATGCAATTCATGTTATATGATAACCGCCGTCTAATCCCGCTCTCGCCTACTACGAAATAATTAATGATAACCTCACGGCAAAGATGGGCTACATCTCCTTTCTGGATGCTTATCCCACCTCTCGAATTGCCACGTTATTGAACCGTTAATTGTCATTAATTTAATTAATTAAAGAATTTACATAATTTATAAGGATTGTTTTTGATATTGGTAAGCGGTTTTTTTTGACTATTTTTTATAAAGGGAGCTTTTTCCAAATTGTATATAATTAAAGAGAGCCCTAATTCAATTCTTTAAAATCAATTAAGCTTTACAATAAATTTTGTTGACAAAATTGTTAGAATGTTAAGAATTGTCTAGAAGATGCCAAGAAGATGAGACTTTCTAGAGTCTTCCATAGAACAATCTAGACAAAGAGTAGAACAATCCAGATTGGAAGAAGAACATTCCAAAGATGTGGACTATTCTAGAAATTAGGAGTTCCCAGATTTTGTATTGCAACTATAAATATGTGCTGGGCACAAGCAAACAAGATTATTAGAAAAGCATATGAAAGCATTGGAAAGCTTTGGACTGGATTGAAGTGTTGGATGACTGTAAGCAAGTTCCAGTAATATATTATTGTTTTTTTTTTCCAGATCTGTTTATGCTCTGTTTTGCCCTGTTTCTAACAGTTGTTATGATGTTTTAAATTGTTTTTGGGCATGCTTTAACATGGTATCAGAGCAGAGGTTTGTTAGAAGACTGTTTTTTTGGATTTAAATAAAAGCTAGAGATCTTTTAACAGGCCGAGATGTTGATGAATTAATCTTTTGAAGTAATCTCTGATTTTTTTTAACATGGGGTCTACAAATGAGAGCTTGCCAATCTTTGATGGAAGTAGTTTTGCAGATTGGAAGATTGCAGTCAAGAATGTTCTAAGAGAGAAGGCTTTATGGAGGATAGTGAATAAAGAAATTGGGGAACCTCTGTAATGACCCTCACTAGTAGGATCATCAAAACATTGATCTTGCTCTATGGAATTTCGTCAAACAGTTGGTAGGATCACTAAAAAGATATCGATATGGTAGATGTAAGAGGGTGAAACCCTTGAAAGTAAACTCAACACACAGGGATGACCTTGTAGAAGATATCAGTAGCCTTTGTTTGCACAAAAAAAAATTCATACAACACTGCCCAGAAATTACTGCCGCCCCTATTCCTTGACACCAATAGAAAAAATGAAGTATATGGTCATTAAGATCCACGACCTCCAACCTGCATGCTCACGAGTTCTTAACAGGAGCTCACGTAACCTTCTCAGACTGAAACACCCCTTCACTCAGAGGCTGGACCTCATGCAGCTAGGTAAACCTGGTCTAAAGTAGCGCCCTGGCTGTTGTCCGTACGCTGTCTGTACGCTGCTGACTGGGTGATTTTAATATTAAATTTTGTCTTCATTGGCAAGTGTCGTTATGAACGCCTAGGCTGGGCCACCACATAAAATTTATTCTTCCAGCCAAATATAAGAAATCACAGTATGTTGGGGAGCGCCAAACCCTGTCGTACTATTTTGTAGGTACAGGGGGTACCTGTACGAACTATATGGGAAATATATATAATTTGGTAAGCCTTCCAGATGGGATACTGATGCAGTCGCCTCACCAAAAGACTTCGAATTGTTTATCCCTCGAACTCAATTTGGATACTCGATGCAGCTCAACATGAAATAACTGAATACCACTTCCAATGTGCAACCCTTTAGAAGATCTTCCACTTCCTCAGTTATGCAATCTCTTGAGAGGTATCATTCTCAAAGATTATGCTGAAGATTTGCAGACTATTACGCCCCACAAATGCTCAAGAAGATCCGAATGAGAAAATAAACTTGGATGCCAAATGAGAGACCCATGGGGTCTATTTATGCACTTTTTGGAAACTTTTAGAAGTTTCTGTAATACATCTTGTAAAACCTCATTGTACTTTTATAAGAAGTTACTAAGAACTTCTAGAAGCATCTGTTATAAAATCTCATTATAATGCACTTTATAATAAAATAACTTTATAAAATAAAAAGTGCAATCTCAACTTAAAATTATAACATGTAGGCCCGAAAATCACATAATACTGAAAGTAGGCTCAACAACATCTCTCCAACGAGCAAATACGACCAACTAATCTCCAAATAATCAACAAGATGACTCTCTCACCAAAACCATCTACCTATGAGAGTCCATGATAGGAAAATTTGGCATGCTAAACAATATCAGCCAGAATGGGGACATGACAGTCCGCCCTTCTTGAAATTGCTTGTCCCCAAGCAATCGTTGAACAATAAACCAATCAATCCACCTAGATCCCAAATGTAGTCATGATCTATACTGCTGTCAATCAACGCAAGTTCCTACAATATCCTCTGAAATATAATCAAGAGGAATCCATAATCAAACTGGCAAATACAACTCAACCAAACTCTAAAATCACAACTGCCATAGTCAGGAACCCATGAGAAACAAACTCTCAAAATATCAGAACCCAAGTAGAGTGGACATCCCAAACTGCCAACACTATAAATACCATCAAAGCATCCCACTGGCCTATGCAGAATGTACAATCCAACTCTGCAACGATGGTGAACACTCCCGAATGAAATTGTACCAAGTATGGAGAATCCACACACTGTACAACTCCTGCAGTCAACACAACTCTACAGATCACCGACGACTGTCTCATAACCATAACTCCCATGTACCGCTGTATAGAAACTAATACCAACATCGGACAAGCCGCTGACACACGCAAGGACAACACCATGCAATCTGCTAATCAAATCTATGATAGCACCCAAACAATCACTGTTACCAAAGAGTGATAAAGATCTCCAGTCATCTGAGTCCCAAACACCAATATAACAATCTCGAGTCCATATCCATAAACTAGAATCAGCTAGTAACTCAAGCAAACTCCTCACCTGAGTACTATGACTAATACCAACTAACTCCACAAACCTGTCAGATACTGTCCCTGAATCTTGGATGTGAAAGCAAGATGAACTCACAACATCATCAACGACCACCTATGATCCACCTGCTGTAGAAAGCTGAGTATCAGGTGTGCAAGATGAAACTAAACTCAACTCCACGCCACGTTCATCCACATGTCTCTCCTCGTCCTGCAATCAACACAACTCTGTAGATCACCGACGACTGTCTCATAACCATAACTCCCATGTATCGTTGTATAGAAACTAATACCAACATCAGACAAGCCACTAACACACGAAAGGACAACACCGTGCAATTTGCTAATCAAATCTATGATAGCACCCAAACAATCACTGTTACCAAAGAGTGATAAAGATCTCCAGTCATCTGAGTCTGAAACACCAATATAACAATCTTGAGTCCATATCCATAAACTAGAATCAGCTAGTAACTCAAGAAAACTCCTTACCTGAGTAATATGACTAATACCAACTAACTCCACAAACCTGTCAGATACTGTCCCTGAATCTTGGATGTGAAAGCAAGATGAACTCACAACATCATCAGCGACCACATATGATCCGCCTGCTATAGAAAGTTGAGTATCAGGTGTGCAAGATGAAACTAAACTCAACTCCACGCCACGTTCATCCACATGTCTCTCCTTGTCCTGTAACGCCAATCGAGTACTCACCAAAGAGACTCGAGTGTCCTCAAACTTTTGAGAAAGCCTGCCAACTTCCTCCTCCTTCCTCCTCAAGGCATCTGAATAGTCTCTGGCAAGGCTAAGAAAATGGTCACGGTCTGAAAGAAGATGTAAATAACTCATCTTCATCACTCCCATTCCTTCCCTAAATGCCTATAAGTCAACACAAGAAGACTTTGCCCAGACTCCCTTATGTCTGCCCTGTAACTAAATCATCCGGATGTGTTCCTCTATTATACCCTGCATCCTATCATGATGAGATAATGAAGTCACAATACTGTCTTTGCTCACCTTCAGCTGGCTGGACAAATCATGTGAAGTACTACCAGCCTCAACCTCATGTGACGAAGCTTCTAACTGTTCCTGATACTCTCTCTTAGCAAAGTCATGAATGCTCAATGTCTGCTCATCTCTACCAGGTATCTCACCATCGTGCACAACAACATCCTCATAATCATCACCTGTACCCACTACGCCGTAGTTACTGCCTGTTGTAACCAAACCATCATGAGTACGTGTGATATCACTCTCAGGCAACATGTATACGACTGTCTCAACTTGCGTATCAATTTGATAATTACTATCCATCAACGCAATATCCTTCACCACTTCCTCCTGTGGTTGAGTAGAAATTGAATCTTCTACCTGGCTACTGATCTATTTTTCAAACTCGTCATGCAAGTTCCTGGTAACTGTATCAGCGAATCTCTTGTCATTTCTTGGAGCATAGTGATCATTCCTTCCTCCTCTCCTCTTTCTTTGATCAAATGTCCATATTTCTCTCATATTAGGAGGGAGAGTGGTATACTCCAAGTAGGCATGTCTAGCTTCGTCTCCAAAAGAAGTAGCTAGAGCAGCATGTGGTTGTTCTTCTCTTGGTGTAAAGGTGGGAAAAAGGGGCCTAGAGGCGGATCCTCTAGTGTTATTAGCGCGATGTATAGCTCTTTCCTCATTAACTCCACTTTGTTCAGCTATGTGTTGATGATTTTAATTTTGAGTGGCTTGTTGATCCATTTTTGCTAATAAGCGTGACATCATATCAAGCATGGTATCAAATTTCCTTTCAACTCTTAGATCCCTATCATCTTCTGCCATATTTTGAACTGTTTTACCGATATCTCTTTCTTTGAATACTTCTGAGAATGTATCCCCTTCAACCTAATGATTCTGATATTGTTGTCTCCGTTGTTCTCTGATGTAATATCTGATTTCTCTCTCACTCATCTACTGTTTGACTGATCACAGGATGGCAGGATGAAAGCTCTGATACCACTGTAATGACCCTCACTAGTAGGATCATCAAAACATTGATCTTGCTCTATGGAATTTCGTCAAACAGTTGGTAGGATCACCAAAAAGATACCGATATGGTAGATGTAAGAGGGTGAAACCCTTGAAAGTAAACTCAACACACAGGGATGACCTTGTAGAAGATATCAGTAGCCTTTGTTTGCACCAAAAAAAAATTATACAACACTACCCAAAAATTATTGCCGCCCCTATTCCTTGACACCAATAGCAGAAATGAAGTATATGGTCATTAAGATCCACGACCTCCAACCTGCATGCTCACGAGTTATTCATAGGAGCTCACGTAACCTTCTCAGACTGAAACACCCCTTCACTCAGAGGCTGGACCTCATGCAGCTAGGTAAACCTGGTCTGAAGTGGCACCCTGGCTGTTGTCCGTACGCTGTCTGTATGTTGCTGACTGGGCGATTTTAATATTAAATTTTGTCTTCACTGGAAAGTGTCGTTATGAACACCTAGGCTAGGCCACCACATAAAATTTATTCTTCTAGCCAAATATAAGAAATCACAGTATGCTGGGGAGTGCCAAACCCTGTCGTACTATTCTGCAGGTACAAGCTGTACTTGTACGGATTGTATGGGAAATATATATAATTTGGTAAGCCTTCCAGATGGGATATTGATGCAGTCACCTCACC
Source organism: Torreya grandis (assembly GCA_037957365.1). Taxonomy (NCBI): domain Eukaryota; kingdom Viridiplantae; phylum Streptophyta; class Pinopsida; order Cupressales; family Taxaceae; genus Torreya; species Torreya grandis. The sequence continues at coordinate 496,052 of JARHVA010004421.1, forward strand.
AAAAGACTCCAAATTGTTTATCCCTCGAACTCAATTTGGATACTCGATGCAACTCAACATGAAATGGCTGAATACCACTTCCATGTGCAACCCTTCAGAAGATCTTCCACTTCCTCAGTTATGCAATCTCTTGAGAGGTATCATTCTCAAGGATTATGCTGAAGATTTGCAGACTATTACGCCCCACAAATGCTCAAGAAGATTTGAATGAGAAAATAAACTTGGATGCCAAATGAGAGACACATGGGGTCTATTTATGCACTTTTTGGAAACTTTCAGAGGTTTTCGTAATACATCTTGTAAAACCTCATTGTACATTTATAAGAAGTTACTAAGAACTTCTAGAAGCATCCATTATAAAATATCATTATAATGCACTTTATAATAAAATAACTTTATAAAATAAAAAGTGCAATCTCAACTTAAAATTATAACATGTAGGCCCGAAAATCACATAATACTGAAAGTAGGCTCAACAACATCTCTCCAACGAGCAAATACGACCAACTAATCTCCAAATAATCAACAAGATGACTCTCTCACCAAAACCATCTGCCTATGAGAGTCCATGATAGGCAAATCTGACACGCTAAACAATGTTAGCCAGAATGGGGACATGACAACCTCAGCAAAATGATAGAGAAAAGGAGTTGTGGAAATGCAAATTGGAGCAAGCAAGAGGTATTATTGGTAAAGCTTTGAGCCCCAATCTAAATAGAAGATTTGTTGATGTTGATAATCCAATAGAGTTATGGGAAAAGTTAGAAATTGATTATAAAGATGCAGATATTGCAAGCATATTTAGTATAGAATAAAAATTGGTGAATTTAGATCCGAGTGATTTTGAAAGGATGAGTGATTATTTGAATGAGCTTACTTATTTAAATGCCCAATTGAAGAAAATAGGTGCTGAGTATGAAAGAAAAGATTTTCAGTTGATTGCTATGGTTGAAAGCAAGCTTCCCCAACCCTATAAAGTATTTAAAGAATCAAGAAAAAGAGTTATTCAATTAAATCCCAAAACCCCCCAACAAACATTTGATCAATTTTGTAAATCAGTTTTAGATGAAGAGTTTCAACTTATTAAAGAAGGATATATTAAAAGGAATCATGCATTTGCAGCTAAGGGTATAGGGTATTCTAGAAATTTTGATGGAAAAAAGAATTGGAAAAGATATAATAAGTTTAGAAATGATGATGGTTCTAACCACTTATCTAGAAATGATGGTGTTGAAACGCAAGTAGGAAGAAAACCCATTGTTTGCAGGTATTGTGGAGGTGAAAACCACATGGAGAAATTTTGTTTGAAGAAAAGGGACAATGAAAGGCAGCAATATAAGCCCAAGCAAGAAAGGTTTAAGGATGGCAAGATGGATAAAAATAGATTTCTAGCTATGACCTTCCAAAAGCAAGGAAAAGGTATGGAGGTAACTTCTAAATCCATTGTTAAAGGAGGTTATTTTGCTTCAGATCTTAATAAAGAATGGATTTTAGATTCAGAAACATCTTATCACATGACTGGAGATAGATATTTGTTTGTTGATTTTAATGAAGGAAAGAATTCAGATCAAGAAATAACTATTGGCAATAAAATGAAGCTTCCAGTTTTAGGAACCGGAATTGTTAATGTGACAAATGGGACTTTGAAAAATGTTTTATTGGTTAAAAGGTTAGGGGTAAATCTTATTTCAGTATATAAAATTGTTGAAGCTGGTTATGAGTTTGTTGTTACTGCTGATCAAGTGATTGTTAGAGATAAAGGAGACCCAAGAAATATAATTGCTATTGGTAGAGTTGATTATAAGGAGAGTCTCTTTAAATTTGTTGGCTTTGTTGATGATGAATACATTTTTTCTCATGCTTTGATTGCTCGAACTGATTATATATCAAAACTTTGGCATGCAAGACTTGGACATATAAATTATAGAAAATTACAAGATATGGTTAGAATGGATATGGTTAGAGGATTAACAAAGATTTCAGCCACTGAAGGTGTATGTGAAGGATGTGTATTAGGTAAACACCATCGAGATCCTTTTGATTCAAGAAAAGCATGGAGAGCTAACCATCCACTTCAACTCATTCATAGTGATTTATGTGAACCGGGTTATCCTTCTCTTTCAGGTGCCAAGTATCTTCTCACCTTTATTGATGATCATTGTAGGAGAGTATGGGTTTATTTTCTTGAAAGGAAAAGTGAAGTACTTGAGGTTTTCCAAAAGTTTAAAGCATTAGTTGAAAATCAAAGTGGAAAGAGAATTAAATGTTTAAGGACAGATAATGGGGGTGAATATTGTAACTATGCATTTGAGTCATTTTGTGAAAGTTTTGGTATTTAAATACAAAGAACAACTCCATATACACCTCAACAAAATGGAGTAGCTGAACGGATGAATAGAACTCTTCTAGAAATGGCTTGTTGTATGTTGCATTCTAAAAGCCTACATAATAAATTTTGGGGTTAGGCTGTTTCTTGTGTTGCACATATTGTGAATAACATTCCTACTAAAGTCGTCAAACATGTTACTCCTGAAGAAGCATGGAGTGGAAGAAAGCCTCATGTTGGGTATTTTAAAGTGTTTGGTTGTCTTGCTTGGGCACACATTCCTGATGAAAAGAGGAAAAAGTTAGAACCAAAGAGTCAGAAGTGTTTATTTAGGGGTTATAGTGAAGAATCAAAGGCTTATAGGTTATATGATTTGGCAACAAAGAAGATTTTTGTTAGTAGAGATGTAAAGTTTGACGAAGAATCACAACTTATTGCCACTTCTCATTCAAAAAATGCCTCCAAATTTTCAAATATTTTACAAGGAAATATTGATGAAGATGAGTTGTGCACTTCTACAAATGATAACAATACCATTGAAAATGAAACAACTAATGTTTTTGACCAGCCATTCTCTGCAGGTAGTGATGATGAGGAAGAATTTTCAGCTAGACAAAAGATAAGAAGCATTGAAGATATATATGGGCAAGGACCAAAACTCCAAGAAAAGAATGGTAGTGCTCTTATGGCCAAAGTGTTACAGATTAATGATCCAATTTCATATGAGCAAGCTAGAGGGAAGAAAGAATGGGAGCAAGCTATGAAAGAAGAATATGATGCTTTGGTGAAGAATAAAACTTGGGAACTTGTGTCATTTCCCAAAGGTAAGAATGTGATTGGTTGCAAATGGGTTTTTAAAACAAAATTTAAATCAGATGGTGCTATAGAAAAATTTAAAGCTAGATTGGTTGCTAAGGGATTCAATCAAGAAGAGGGTGTTGATTATGAAGAAACATTTGCTCCTGTTATTAAAATGAATACGGTTAGAATTATTCTTTCTTTGGCTGCTAGTCTTGGGTGGCATATTCATCGAATAGATGTTAAAAATGTTGTTTTGAATGGAGATTTATATGAAGAAATATACGTGGATCAACCACATGGTTTTATAGATCAAAAACATCCTAACTTTGTTTGCAGATTAAAGAAGTCACTTTATGGACTTAAACAAGCACCAAGGGCTTGGAATGAGAAGATTGATAGGTATTTTCAGCTTTATGGGTTTACGAAATGTAAATCAGATCCAAATCTTTATGTGAAGAGAGTGCAAAATAACATTATTCTTGTTGCAGTTTATGTAGATGATTTACTTATAGCTGGATCAAATATTGGGCTAATTAATGATTTGAAATCAGATCTTAAAAGGGCATTTCATATGAGTGATTTGGGTGAACTAAATTATTTTCTTGGCTTGCAAATTAGTACGCTGCATGATATGCTTTGGATCTTTTAGAAAAATTTAAAATGCTTGAATGCAAGCCAACACCTACTCCTTTCCAATCTGGGGTTAAGCTTACTAAGGAATGTACCTCCAAGAAAGTAGATGCTACTTTATATAGACAACTTGTTGGTAGCTTGGTTTATCTAACCCATTCCAGACCAGACATTTGTTTTGTAGTCAATATGGTATCTAGATTTATGCAGGAACCGAAAGAAAGTCATTGGTTGGCTGCCAAAAGGATTTTGCGATACATTCGTGGAACCATTTAGTATGGCATACATTATAGTTACAAGTCTTCAGTTTCTTTGATTGGCTTTACAGATTCAGACTGGGGTGGTGATATAGATGACCGAAAATCTACTGGAGGCTATGTTTTTCAGATTCAGACTGGGGTGGTGATATAGAAATTAGGAGTTTCCAGATTTTGTATTGCAACTATAAATATGTGCTGGGCAAAAGCAAACAAAATTATTAGAAAAGCATATGAAAGCATTGGAAAGCTTTGGACTGGATTGAAGTGTTGGATGACTGTAAGCAAGTTCCAGTAATATATTATTGTTTTTTTTTCAGATCTGTTTATGCTCTGTTTTGCCCTGTTTCTAACAGCTGTTATGATGTTTTAAATTGTTTTTGGGCCTGCTTTAACAAAAATTGTATTTAATTAAAAAGAGCCCTAGTTCAATTCTTAAACTGATGATAAACTCAGTTAAGCTTCACGATAAATTTTGTTGATACAGACCCTGCCATTCTCTACTTACCTCTGCTATTGTAATAGGTTTAGGAATAGTTTATGATAGAGCATTTACGATATTTTAAAACTCTTCACTGTGGGTTGCCATTATAGTCTTATTACCAGCGTAGGAGTCTTTCTATTCTAAGGTGTATCAGAGCTGTTGCATAATATAATGTTAGCTTCTATTTTAATGAAAAAGAAGAATACAAGGATTTACATGGTGATGGCATAATATTCTGTATGGGTTTTTCTTTTCCTCTACACGTTTCGTTGTCATTTTAACATTTGTCTTGTGGGTGGTTTACCCTATATGGGTGGGAGTTCAGTTTAAATTAATCATAAGTTTTATATTGAAAATTTAGTTCAAATATATATATTTATTAATTAAAAAAATATAGATATAATATGAATTATTTTTGTAAATTGTTATGTAATAAATTAAAAAATATGTAGTTTTTTAAATTTTTTATTTTTGTAAATTGTTATGTAATAAATTAAAAAATATATATATTTTTATTTTTTTTTCAAAATTTTAAATATAAAATAATTTATAATTAAAAAATGCTCAATTAATATTTATTGTCCGAAATAAACAACAACAAAAAAAATTATTTGTGAAAAACTTCAAAAGAATGATTTAAATTTTATAAATTATTTATTGAAAATTTTAACAGTACTTATAAATTCTATTAAAATTTATATAGTATCATCATTAAATTTTTTATCACAATTACCATCAATGGGGTTTTGGGTTTATGGTGTTATTATTTTTGTTTATATATTTATCCATAAAAATCTCTCTTTGTGATTATGTTTTTTAAAAAATTATATAAAATAATTTTAAAAATTTATTTATGAAATATTGTTTTCTATTTAATTTTAATATTTTTATTTAAATTAAATTTATTAATTTAATAGTTAATAAATATTATTTTTTTTTTTTAAAATATTTTATCAATGTAGCTAAATCAATATGATGGATTTGAAAAGACTTTAACCATAAAATAAAAAAGGTTTTAAATTCTTGTTTAGTTAAAGATATTAATTTTTAATTGAATTTAACAAAAAAAAATCTACATGATGGTTGAATGAACGTCAAATTTAAAATTGAACCTACTATATAATGGTCAAAAGGACATCAAATTTAAAATCATAGTTAATTTTTTAATATTGATATAATAACCCTCTTGACTACCATAATCCATACCTAAAAGAACATTTTCACAACAAATATTCTTATGTCATATAACTAGTAAATGTGGGTTATGATCTTGATGCATTTATTAGTCATTAATTATCATGATTTTAAAATATTTTTATACATTATTAATTTAAATTACCTGTTATTGGTGTATTCATCGAACTTTAGTGGTTTCTATTTTCCTTCTTAGTGCTCTTTCATCCTTGGACTTCCCCATTTTTTGTTGTGTACTTCAAGTTGTGTTAAAAACATACATATTTTTCTGAAAAGATCAATATACTTTCTATCAAACTTTTCTTGGCCTTGATAAGTGAGAGTGCACTCACCTCCTTTGTCTCATATTTTTTACTTTTCAATCATTTGATGTTGGTTTGCACATTACTAATTTAAATTAATAATTTTATAAATAAAAAATATTTTAATTTATTTAAAGCTAGAAATTACACAACATTTTATTTACCACTCACAAAATAATTATAGAGAGATAAATAAATCATTATACTATTTATCACTATAGGCTTTGTATTATTAGTGAAACTATTTTAATTTATGCAATTTATTAGTTCTAAAAGAATAACTATTGGATTAATTTTGCTTCAACTCATAATTAGTCATTTGTCACATCCCATTTTTTTGTGCCAAGTTTTAGGGCACTTATTGGTGATACCTTCTCGGTGAACTATTGCTCCCTTGTCGATGTTAGCATACATGTCATTTGTGATGCATTGGATGCGATGCACGATCTAAATAAATCAAATATTTTTAGTGGTATTCTTATCCTTGTTCAAGAACTTTATTTTCATCTAGTGTTCCGTATGACCTTGGTTTAATTATTTCAAGTTTTGTTTTAGTCTTGGGTCATGGGTGATTGATTTGACCTGCGACACTGTGATCAATAATTTTCTCTCCAAAATAATTGTATGATTATCGTTTGAATGTACATATCTATATCGTATATTTCATGTATCATTATTTATTATTTATTGTGTGTGTGTGTGTGTGTGTGTGTGTGTGTGTGTGTGTGTGTGTGTATGTATATATGTATGTATGTATGTATATGTATGTACACACACACACACACACACATACACACACACACACATACATACATACATACATACATACATACATGTATGGTAGATGTATGATCTACATGAGTTGACTATGGGATAAGTGGTACAACAAAAGGAGAAAGATTAAACAAATATGCATGATAGAAGGAGTGGGAGTAAGTAGAATAAAAATAACAACGAAAGCTTTGATGGAAACATTATGTTTAACATTTAGTTGGACTTGAATTATTTTTGAGAAGATCTCTAGTTCTTAATTTAAATTTAGAAATGATGGAGAAAAGGGGTTATTTCAAGGACAACAACATGCAAAATGGGGGCAAAGATTTTAGTCTGGCTGTTGATTTGGACTTTAGCACTACCTTCATGCAATCTTTGTTATCATCATCTAAGGTTCGAACAGTGAGAGGTAGCCTATTTGTCCAATAATAGGAGCGTTGTTACCATATCAAGTTTTATTCTTTTCTTTTCTTGAATGAAGCCCAAGAGCAACATCGCCATTTATCTCAGTTGTTTCAACCCAAGCGGAACATTATTCCATTTTAGTCAAGGATTTCAACAGACATAAAAAGCCTCTCTACGTTTTCAACAGACTACAAATATGTGTTTATCTCTCTATCTGGAGAGAATGTGTGTGTGTGTGTGTGTGTGTGTGTGTGTGTGTGTGTATTGTGGTCATTTTTCCTTCGAGGAGTGTGATTCGCTTCATGTCTGCTTCCTGTGTTTAGCAATTATATCATGAAAGTGACTTTCTTCATTTATTGGCATATTTTTTGATTTTATGTTCTTGCGAATTGACGAGAAGGAAGAACCAAAAAGTGTAGCACCAATAGGGAATGAGAGGAATGCTATGATCTATGAAGGGAGATGCGTTTGGAGAAGAGAGGAATTCAAATTTTGGCATTTTGTATTTCTTTTGACACCCTTGAACCATTGTTTTCCTTCTTTCAATCCTGGTGGAGGAGGCATCATGCCATTTGATAAGGAAGTAGTGGGACGATAATGTAGGATCTATTCAGACTTGGTGGAAGAATGAGAATGGATGGTCGAAAGTGGAGAGTTAGTTAGGTGAGTGAGATGAGTAAGGAAGTTGTTCAATTGGATGGAAACCATAGGGTAGAAGGTCGATAATGTAGAAATGAGAAAAAAGAAGTATCGGTCCAATTAAGGGGGGGTTTGGTGAGGAGATAGACGGAGAGTGATGTAGAGAGGTAAGAGGTACACATCAGAAGAGATAATCAATGGAGGACAGTCAGAGTAGAGAAACCAAATTAAAGATGATCACTCTCACCTTCTGTCATGGCGAAAACATCCAAAGCCTAGCTAAGTATTTAATAATAGATTAAAATAATTGAATTTGTTGTTTTGTTTCCATTCATTATATTCTACAAGTGAATGAAATTTGGTGATTGTATGCATATTTTTAATGGCTACACCATTGCTTTTATTGTTCACAAATTGAGGATAAAACAATTCTTTTGGAAAAGCATATATTATGCCTGTTAGATGATTGGAACTATTTTAACTCTAATTTCTATGAAAGAGTGATTCTGGATTTTTATTTATGAAATTAATCCTAAGTGGAAACCCTGTATAATTTAGGGTTATCTCTATTTTGCCATGGTTATGCCATCTTATTCAAAAGGAATACAAAACTGTAGTACTTTGGTTTAAATAGATTATCCTTTACCTTTTCTCAAAACTATCTGAACCGCTTTTCATTTTCCAAGATAAGTATGAATTTAGTTTGGGAGAATTTTAGTGAGGATTTATTGATTGTATTAAAAGTCATATATTTTTAGAAATGAATTCAAAACTGAGTTATTATTTCCAACAACCTTAAAAGGGAAGTTGTAGGGAATCATTTTTTTTAGTGAACTGTTTTGAATTATGGAAGGCGGATTTTAATTATTATTTAGAATTGTATCACTTTTACAGTGCACTGGGTTTATTTATATACCTTGCTAAAACTATCAAGAAATGGAGTTAATGTTTTGTAATCGAAGTACGTCTACCTATTGAACTTTTAGTCTTGAATGTATGTGGCTTATTTGCATGCTTAGTTTGTTCAGTTACCCACTAAATTTTGGATGGCAACATGCCCTGGTTGTGACGTTTTGATTTTTTTTGAATCATTTACGTACACCTTTGTGGATGCATGGAGTCATATACTCTAGTTATATTATTGAGATCAACCGGATATTAGTCAACTCAGATATTTTGGAGTTATTGAATGTATGGAGTTAGTCAACCAATAAGATTGTATAAGTAAATTTATTTATTTGCCTAAGATTGTATACTTATAGGATACTTGTGTAACAAATATACCCACATGGTTAGTAAGTGGTGAGTAAATGATGTCATTGACTATATGTTCATAATTAATTCATTATTTAATCAAGAACATTTACTAGGGAACCTTTACCTTAAATAAATGGGATATAACTTGATGAGTTTATGGGGCTCGATGTCATGGCTTATCTTGGAAATTAAGAACACAATGCAATTTGTATTGAGTATGGGCTTAATTATGGGTATTTCGATGATATTATGACTCATTAAAGATTATATCAAGATATAATTCTTTAATTTCAATTTGTGATAGTTAACAGATCTACTTTAAATAAGGACATGGTTGGTTAATATGATTAGATTTTCAAGCTATAGATAATATTTATGACTCCTTTATTAAAGATTTATGATATTTGAAGGGAAGAATACATATGAAGCAATTTTTGGTATTGTTGATTACTTACTCGTGAACCTTAGTGTGGATGACTAAGATGACTTAAGAGCTTGTGTTAGAGCTATATGCATTTACCAAGGTGGTAATCTATGTAGTTATAAACTAAAGCCATGTAAAAGTTTACACAACAAAACCTCCTGTAGATCATCAAGATATTTGTAAATATCAACGTCTCATGGTTCTAGATTAAGTTTGTTGGTACAACTTAACTATGAGTTCACTAGTTCCTTGAGAGTAACTTGATTAAACTATTGGAATATATTAGCATACAATAGTGAATACTCACGTGTAATACGCACAAGTGATTTTAAATAGCAAATGATAGTGCATCGAGATGTGTGACTAGAAGTTATGATTGCATTATTAATAAAAGAATCTACGGTATACCTGGGGGGTGTAATCCTGTGATTGTTTATTTTAATTAAAGTGTAAGGTTATGAGAGCATATTTTGACAAGGGTACTCATGCATGATGAACTATGATAGTATGGGAATGTCATAGATTTCTACGGTATGAAACGTACCCATATGGTACATACTATATTTGTTATATCAAGACCCACCCTTACATAAATATATAGGTATTGGCTATTTCTTGAATAGTAAGTTTTATAACTTTTGGTAGGGTGTAGTTGTATTAATCTTGATTTCATAGAACTACACCTAGCCTTGATTCTGTGCATGTGGGAGACATCGCAGATATGTATGGCAGCTTAGGGAGTGAGCGTGGGAATAGAAAGCTAACATTGATAGGTGTTCCTTAGTGTGACATCTACTATAGCTTTGTTAGATTGCTAGTGAAAGCAAATAACCTTTATGTAGCATAGTATTGTTATGCAAACTTATCGATAGGATCAAGTCTGTCGCATCTTATAAGGATGAAAACTGTATGCGGTATATTTCATGAGAAAGTTAAACGTGTAAGTAGCTATACATTTAGAGAACAACATAATGCATCATAAAGTGTACCTTGAGATCATGTTCTCTTTAGATTATTATCAAAGGTATACTCGGATAGTATAATATTGACTTGCTTTATTATTAAGGTTGGGTGCAAGATTGTTGTTGGTGTTGAGTTAGATACTCAAACACAAAGACCTATGACAGTATGGGATGTCATAGAGTTTTACAATATGAAAAGTACCTAGGTGGTACATACTATATTCATTATATCTTGACCCATACGTAAATAAATATATATGTTATGGTTGTTAATATTTGGGTAGAGTGATCATGAACTATGATAGTATGGGATATCATAAGATACTTCAGCTTAGATGTATATACTTAGGTGGCACATACTATAGTTTTATGTTTAGAATCTCACCTAAATTGATTATTCTAATGATTTTGTTAGTTATTACTTGATCAATATATTCATAGCAATTAACAAGACATGTATGCATGCGTATAATCTTGTGAGCATAAATGAATGATAGGTTCGACTATTATGTACTATATGTCTCACTTTGTTTTTTATTCTTAGCTGTGTCTAGCATGTGATTTTTATATGGAACTAGGAGTGTGGATTCATTCATCATTGATATTATATAGGTTTTATGTGAGAGTGCTTAGGTAAGCACACAAGCCTGGATTAGCAAGATGTTATGCTAGAGTGTGTCACTTAGTTGTGGGATTAGACCAGAGCTTTAGAATCTTATCTGTATCACAAGTAATTTATTCCCTATTTGGGTTAAAGTGCCAATCCCTTTAGTGGTGACATCTCATGGAGGAGACAATCACATTTGAAAGGAGAACTACATCAGACCCTAATTCTGAGGAGTGGATATGTAGGCTACCCAAATTGTGGTGGGGGCATCGGGTCTAGATCCTTAGGCTAGGTTAGGGTAGACTTAATTGCATAGCAATTTGTGAGATTGGTTAAATTAGTACTAGTAGTTAGTATAGGAATTTAGATTGTGTTATTGTCCCTAGTGTGATACCAAAATTTTTGTACTATACACTTTAATTCTATTGATTGCAGTATTGGACTATAGAAACTGTAACTTCTTGAAGTTGTTGATTATATGACTGACTAAAGTATTCTAGCAACTATGGTTGAATGAATGTTCAATATTTAGTTTTTTTTAAAATTACAGCTTTTTATAAGTGCAATTAGGTGGATATTAGAGCTTAGGCTTGAACGCTAGGACATAATGAGTCCATTAACATTTTCATATCTTTTGTTTGTCAGAGAGGAAAAATTGGAAAAAATGTGTGGTACATTGAGTAGGTACCCTAAGAGAATTCATAACCCCTTGGATTTATTAAAGGAAGGGTTTATCAAGTGTCTCATTGGTGATGGATTTATAAGGTGTATGGGTAGGAGAGTACATATCTTAGTTCTTGAGTGTGAACAAGAGTTTTCTACCATTTTTTTTGATCTTTTGATTGAACACCTCAAGTATGCCTACATCTTTCTTGGTAATCAAATCACCTTCACCATTTGCATTTGTGTTTGACACACATGGAGTGCTTCTCATTTCAATATATATACTTTCATTTTGTGTCTTGTTTACATAAAAACTAAGAATGGGAAGTTCCTTAGTTGATTGCAGATGACTTGATTATAAATTCCTTTATGTTAGGAGTTCTAGATTAGCATCCTTATTTTATTTTATATACTTGAGAAAAAGTATCATCTCTCTTTATTAGCTTAAAGGTGAGTTTTTAATCTCATTCTACTTGTACATCATTTTAAGCTACCGTAAAGGTTCATATTTTTAGGATGTTGATTTAGTGTTCTCATAAGTGGAAACTTGTTTCTAAAATTTTATTTGATCTCATTTCTCTTAAGATCATGCGATAGTGTTTCCTACTTCTTATTGAGAAAATTTGTAGGATTGGATCGATTGGTGCATCCTTGTGGTTAATATTTTCTTTCCAATTGAGGAATTAGGTTATGATTCTACTCTTGCAACTTGGTAAGTAACGTGGATTGCGGTGTTATCTTTTACCATATGAGGATATGCAGGAAGTTTTATTTTGAGACATTATCTCTCTACTTTCTACTTGTAACTTTATAGAGTTACTATTTTATCTAAAATGTAAACTTGACCACGAGGAGTGGCTAACAATGGATTTATATTAATTATAATTAATTATAATAAATATGTTATTATATACCTTTATTAGACTAATATTATTCTATTTTTAAAACGTGTTGTTTTGAAGAGTAGTATGTGTACTTTTTTGATGGGAGCAAGTAAGGTATTAGATGTATAGAACATCTTGGTAAGGGTATAGATAAAATTTTAAACTTATTATGTGCTAAGATGTGCAAGAAAGAGACATGGTCTCACTTATAAGGTTGAAGGGTGATATAATCCTTCACCTAAGTATGTTATATAAATTATGAGATTATTTATATAATAGGTCAAGTTGCGAAATTATGATACTAGTTATGTTTAGCTAGTAGCAACTTAATATGATCTCGAGATGATTGTATGATTTTCTTATATATATGATAGTACATATGGAAAATTTTATAGCATATAGTATTGCTTTCTATGATCTATTAGTATAAATTTGTGTTTCTTTGAGCCTTATGCACTTTTATTATTTGGATATCATCAAGTCATGGAGACCCGAGGGAAGAGTGGTGAATAGGGAATGCGAGTTCTAAGCAATAGGATGGTATCCTACTTATCCTCACATTAAATTAGAATATTGGTACTAATTTGGATCTAACAGATGGACTTATTGAATCTAGGATTTGATAGGCAAAACTTATTAAAATCAGTCGTATGGCCATACACATGTATACTGGATGGGTGTTCCAAGTGGATGATTATTCCATGATTTGTATACATTTTTACTAGTTCCTATTTATCATCATTCTTGTCTAGAGATCCAATTGAGTTAGGATAGTATTTATATGTTATACTTATCTGAGGCTACATAGAGTAGCGATTGTATTGACATATACACATCATTTTTTCCAGATGCCCTTAATACTTTTCTCTGGTTTGAGAAATACACTCTTTAGGTTGGAGAGATTTGTGGAGGGATTGGAAATTTTTGTGGGACTCTTCTTGGTTAGTTGTTTTGATAATCTCATGTGTATTTGGAAAGTTGGTAAGCATTTTTATGATTTAGTGAACCCCAAGGTGGTCATGTTAATCATTAACATAAGTGACATTCAAAAAACTTTATTGCATAATATAAAATGTCATCGAGTAAGGTCTTGTGGGACTAATACTCTATGAATAATAGTAAATGAGTGCACTAGGATGAATTTTTAAGGTAAAATTTACAGTTATTTACATGATATGATAATAGATACTATGTTTATATGGTGATAAACTCTGATGTCATTGAAAACTTTTGTGTCATTAGGGCGATGACCAGTTTTACAGGGGGAGGATGTCACATCCCATTTTTTTGTGCCAAGTTTTAGGGCACTTATTGGTGAACTATCACTCCATTATCAATGTTAGCATACATGTCATTTGTGATGCATTGGATGTGATACACAATCTAAACAAATAAATTATTGTTAGTGGTATTGTTATCCTTATTCAAGCACTTTGTTTTCATCTCATGTTTTGTATGATATTGGTTTAATTATTTCTAGTTTTGTTTTAGTCTCAAGTCATGGGTGATTGATTTGACTTGTGACACTATGATCAACAATTTTCTCTCCAAAATAATTGTAAGGTTGTTGTTTGAATGTATCTATATCTTATATTGCATGTATCATTATTTATTATTATATTTATATATATATATATATATTAAATACACTTTATACAATAAATATATTAAATATATATATACACACACACATACATACATATGGATGGTAGATGTATGATCTACATGAGTTGACTATGGGATAAGTGGTACAATAAAAGGAGAGAGATTAAACAAATATGCATGATAGAAGGAGTGGGAATAAGTATAAGAAAAGTAATAATGGAAGCGTTATGTTTAACATTTAGTTGGAATTGAATAATTTTTGGGAAGATCTCTAGTTCTTAATTTAAATTTAGAAATGATGGAGAAAAGGGGTTATTTCAAGGATAACAACATGAAAAATGGGGATGAAGCTTTTAGTCTAGCCATTGATTTGGACTTCAGCACTACCTTCATGCGATCCTTGTTATCATTGTCTAGGGTTCGAACGATGAGAGGAAGCCTTTTCATCCAACAACAAGAGCATTGTTTCCATATCAAGTTCTATTATTTTCTTTTCTTGAATGAAGCCCAAGAGAAACACCACCATTTATCTCAGTTGTTTTAACCCAAGTGGAACATTATTCCATTTTAGTCAAGGATTTCAATAGATTTAGAAATCCCCTATGTGTTTTCAATAGACTACAAATATGTGTTTATCTCCATGTCTGGAGAGAAGATATATATAATATATATATGTATTTTGGTCATTTTTCCTTTAGGGAGTGTGAGTCACTTCACGTCTGCTTCTTGTGTTTAGTAATTATATTGTGAAAGTGACTTTCTTCATTTATTGATGCATTTTTTGATTTTACGTTGTTGTGAATTGATGAGAAGGAAGAACCAAAAAGTGTAGCACCAATAGGGAATGAGAGGAATGCTACAATATGTGAAGGGAGAGGCATTTAGAGAAGAGAGGGATTCAAAATCTGGCAATCTATATTTCTCTTGACACCCTTCAACCATTGTTTTCCTTCTTTCAAGCCTGGTGGAGGAGGCGTCATGCCATTTGATAAGGAAGTAATGGGATGGCAATGTAGGATCCATTTAGACCTAGTGGAAGAATAAGAATGGATGGTTAGAAGTGGAGAGTTAGTTAGGTGAGTGAGATGAGTAAGGTAGTTGTTTAATTGGATGGATACCATAGGGTAAAAGGTCAATGATGCAGAATAAAGAAAAAATAACTATCAGTCCAATTAAGGGTGGTTTGGTGAGGAGATAAAAGGAGAGTGATGTAGAGAGGTAAGAAGTATGCATCATAAGAGATAATCGATGGAGGAGAGTAAGAGTAGAGAAAATGAATTAAATAAGATTACTCTCACCTTTTCTCGTAGCTAAAACATCCAAACCCTAGATAAGTATTTAATAATAGATTAAAATAATTGAATTTGTTGTTTTGTTTCCATTTGTTATATTCTACAAGTGAATGAAATTTGGTGATTATATGTATATAGTAATGGCTATATCGTTGGTCTCATTGTTCACAAATTGAGGAATAAATAGTTCTTTTGGAAAAGCATCTATTATGCCTGTTAAATGATTGGAACTATTTTAACTCTAATCTCTATGAAAGATTGATTTTGTATTTTTATTTATGGAATTAATCTTAAGAAAAAACCCTATATAATTCTAGGTTATCTCTACTTTTACATGGCTACACCATCTTTTTCAAAAGGAATATAGAACCGTAGTACTTTGGTTTAAATCAATTGTCCTTTACCTTTTCTCAACTATCTAAACCACTTTTCATTTTCCAAGATAAGTATGAATTCAATTTGGAAGAATTTTAGTGAGGATTTGTTGATTGTATTAAAAGTTATATATATTCAAAAATGAATTCAAAACTGAGTTATTATTTCTAGCAAACTTAAAAGGGAAGTTATATGGAATCATTTTTTTTAGTGAACTGTTTTGAATTATGGAAGGTGGATTTAAATTTTTATTCAGAATTGTATCATTTTTACAGTACACTAGGTTTATTTGCATACCTTGATAAAACTATCAAGAAATGGAGTTAATGTTTTGTAATCAAAGTACGTCTACCTATTGAGATTTTAGTCTTGAATGTATGTGGCTTATTTGTATGTTTGGTTTGTTCAGTTACCCACTAAATTCTGGATGGCAACATGCCTTGGTTGTGATGTTTTGATTTTTTTGAATCATTTACGTACACCTTTGTGGATGAATGGAGTCATATACTCTAGTTATATCATTGAGATCAACTAGATATTAGTAAACTCAGGTATTTTGGAGTTATTGAATGTATGGAGTTAGTCAATCAATAAGATTATATAAGTAAATTTCTTTATTTGCCTAAGATTGTATACTTATAGGATACTTGTGTAACATATAGACCCACATGGTTAGTAAGTGATGAGTAAGTGATGTCATTAACTATATGTTCATAATTACTTCATTATTTAATTAGGAACATTTTCTAGGGAACCTTTATACCTTAAAGAAATGGGATATAACTTGATGGGTTTATGGGGCTCAATATCATGGCTTATCTTAGAAATTAAGAACACAATGCAATTTGGATTGAGTATGGGCTTAATTATGGGTATTTTGATGATATTATGACTCATTAAAGATTATATCAAGATATAATTCTTTAATTTTGATTTGCGGTAGTTAGTGGATCTACTTTAAATAAGGACATTGTTGGTTAATATGATTGGATTTTCAAGCTATAGATAATATTTATGACTCCTTTCTTAAAGATTTATGATATTTGAAGGGAGGAATAAGTATCAAGAAATTTTTGGTATTAATGATTACTTATTCATGAACCCTAGTGCAAATGACTAGGATGACTTAAGAGATTGTGTCAGAGTTATATGCATTTACCAAGGTGGTAATCTATGTAGTTAGAAACTAAATCCATGTAAAAGTTTACACAATAGAACCTCCTGTAGATCATCAAGATATTTGTAAATATCAACGTCTCATTGTTCTACATTAAGTTTATTGGTACAACTTAACTATGAGTTAACTGGTTCTTTGAGAGTAACTTGACTGAACTGTTGGAATATATTATCATACAATAGTGAACACATATGTCTAGTACACATAAGTGATTTTACATAGAAAATGATAGTGCATCGAGATGTGTGACTATAAGTTATGATTGCATTATTAACAAAAGAATCTAGGGTATACTCAGGTGGTGTAATCACATGCTTTTTTATTTTAATTAAAGTGTAATGCTGTGGGAGCATATTTTGACTAGGGTTCTCATGCATGATGAACTATAACAATATGGGAATGTCATAGAGTTTTATAATATGAAAGGTAACCAGATGGTACATATTGTATTTGTTATATCTAAACCCACGCTTACATAAATATATAGGTATTGGTTGTTTCTTGAATAATAAGTGTTATAACTTTTGGTAGGGTGTAGTTGTATTAATCTTGCTTTCATAGAACTACATTTATCCCTAATTCTATGTATATAGGATACATCACAGATATGTATGGCAGATCAGGGAGTGAGCATGGGAATAGAAACCTAATGTTGATAGGTGTTCCTTAGTGTGACATCTACTATAGCTTTGCTAGAATGCTAGTGAAAGCAAATAGATTTTGTGTAGCACAATACTATTATACAAACTTATCAGTAGGATCAAGTCTGTCACATCTTGTAAGGATGAAAAATGTATGAGGTATATTTCATGAGAAAGTGAACTATGTAAGTGTCTATACATTTATAAAATAACATAGTGAATCATGACATGTACCCCTAGATTATGTTCTCTTTATATTTTTATTGAATGTATACTTAGATAGTATAATCCCAACTTGCTTTATTATCATGGTTGGCTGGAAGATTATTGTTGGTGTTGAGTCGAATACTTAAACACAAAGACCTATGACAATATGGGATGTCATAGAGTTTTAAAGTACAAAAATTACCTGGATGGTACATACTGTATTCATTATATCTTGACCCATACCTAAATAAATATATATTTTATGGTTACTAATATTTGGGTAGAGTGATCATGAATATGATAGTATGGGATATCAAAGATACTTCAGCTTAGATGTATATACTTGGGTGGTACATATTATAGTTTTATGTTTGGACTCTCACCTAAATTGATTGTTATAAAGATTTTCTTGGTTATTACTTGAGCAATATATTCATAGCAGTTAGCAAGATAACATGTATACATGCGTACAATCTTGTGAGTATAAATAAATGATAGGTTTGACTATTATGTACTTTATGTATCACTTTGTTTTGTATTCTTAGCTATGTCGAGCATGTGATTTTTCTATGGAACTAGGAATGTGGATTCCTTCATCATTGATATTATCTAGGTTTTATGTGCGAGTGATTGGGTAAGTACACAAGCCTAGATTAGTAAGATGTTATGCTAGAGTGTGTCACTTAGCTATGAGATTATACTAAAGCTTTAGAAGCTCATCTGTATCATAAGCAGTTTATTCCCTATTTGGCTTAGAGTGCCAATCCCTTCGATGGTGACATCTCATGGAAGAGACCATCACATTTAAAAGGAGAACTACATCAAAACCTGATTTCGAGGAGTAGATATGTAGGCTACCCAAGTTGTGGTGGGGGCATCAGGTCTAGATCCTTAAGCTAGGTTAGGGTAGACTTAATTGCATAAAAATTTGTGAGACTGGTTGAATTAGTACCAGTACTTATTATGGGAAATTTGGATTGTGTTATTGCCCCTAGTGTGAGAGCAAACTTTCTATACCATACATTTTAATTCTATTGCTTGTAGTATTGGAATGTAGAAGCTGTTACTTCTTGAAGTTGTTGATTATATGACCGACTAAAGTATCTAGTAACTATGGTTGAATGAATGTTCAATATTTAGTTTTAAAAAAAAAAATATATTGCTTTTTCTAAGTACAATTAGGCATGCTATTAGATCATTGGTCTTTCGACCAATCAAATTGTATTTTTTTATGTGTTATAAAATATGTGAACATTTTGTAAAGGTAAGTTACAAGTTTGATAATGGACCATATAAAATAATATTATTTTGTGCAAGTTGATTGATTGAGAGATTTGTATCTTATTCCTAGATTCATGTCAATCAAGGCACACTTTGTTTGAACTACACTATCATTATCATTTCATTTTAATGCAAAAAATTTTGTAGGTAAGGGATCTATTTAGCCTACTTCTTTAAAGCCCAAGGCAAATTACTCCATGGAATCATATCCTTTTGAATTTTAGTAGAGTCACTCAATGCGTACAAAGATTACATTTTAGATCCTACATAAAATACAAAAATTTTCCAACTATCTTCAGAGCTCATGTAGTGACACACCCCCTCCATATAGATAGGGAAAAATAGGGTAGATGGGTAGATAGACAGAACCAAACACATGGATTGGACACAACACACCCATATAGATAGATAGATATCATAATGAGGCAATCATGATTGCCAACTTTTTGGATGATTAGTTGTAAAGATAAATTTCATTTAATGTTTGACATCATTATAATGATAGATTTTCTTTAATGTTTCACATCATTTCGAATGTGGTGACTGTTGAAGGGACCGCCTATCATTAATGGGTCACTCTACTTGCATTGGGTCCAATGAATTTATTATTTTTTCTTTGCAATGGTGAAGATTTTCAAAATTTTATTTTCAATCAAAAGCCACACTACAGAGTCACCTACACCACATGCAAATTTTTTTTTATAAAAACATTCACCAAAATAAATTTCATAAATTAGGAGTCACACAAACCATAGGAAAAAAATTAAGTTTCCAAAAACAACCCCCCATGCCATTTTTGGATCCATTTACATAGCACAACATGATAGGAAATTAATGAAGATCATCACCCTAAATACCATTTTTTGAGGTTTTGTTATCAAGGGGCACATTTGTATGAGTTATTTATCTATTTCATTCAATCAGGTCATTAGGGTTTTGGGTGATAGATCTGTCATGGAGTATGGAAATGTTAAGACAACCACCCCCTCTTCATACTTGAATTTGTGAACCAGTTATTACAAATTATTTATTTTTGGTGGTGTTGTTGTTACTATTGTGTTTATGGGTGGAATAAAAAATAAATGAATATTTTTTGGCATAAATAACTGCCTCTTACATTTGTTATGCCTCCTTAGAAGTGAATTATTGTCATGATCATAGGTTAGGTTTTACTTTTTTTTTTTTTGTTTTGGATTGTTATGGTTGGACTCTGAATTCCTTATGATATCATACAAATATTATTTTTCTTTACAAATTTATGTGAAAAAATTGGCTATTAGATTGTTATTTTTAGTCAAATTGTGAGGGTGGCTAGTTTTTATTTTATTTTTTGACTTTAATGGTAGGAAGCATGAGGAATTGAGTTATTAGGTCATGACTGTGTATATTTTTATATGCATGTATTAGATGTTGAGATAGTCAAAATTATTTTCAATTTTTATTTGAAATTTTACTCCTTTTGGCGAATTATTATTTCCCTTTTGAGAAGTTTTGATTTTTTATTGAACATAGATCCAACCTTAAATATTTGAGAGTGCAATTTTTGACTATATTGAGTTAAATTTGAAACTCTCTTTATACAATACTTTTTTAAATGATGTTATTTGTTGTGAATCCAAAATTAGATTAAATTATTGGGCAATGAAGGCACAAAGTTTCTAGATGTTGTCATATTGGTACTTTATTTTTTGTTTTTTGAGCATAAAAATTGCCTTATTGGGAGTTAAATTATGGTTTTTATTTTAATTTACTCTAATTTGAGTATTGAGTATTTTCGAAACATATTTTTAGGGTATATTTTTTCTAGTCTAGATTATCTGTATATTTTGAGATAAACAACCATGTTAGTCTTATTTTATTCCCTTTTTATTTTGAGGTTGCTGACCAATTTTATGTATAATTTTGATCATTTCAGGGAGTTTTTATGAGTTTGAAGGTTGTGGCTTGTTGAATTTATTATTCCATTAGAGCGAGGAGGATCTAGAACTAGTGGTTTTATAATAAAGATTGTAAGTCATAGTTGCTTAGGAAGTAGCATTGTTTTTAGAAATTATATAGGAGGTGCTTTTTCAAAAAAGTATTATCGAGGCCATATGTTTATATAGACTATTTTTAGGCCATAGATTTATAGGGTTTATAAGTCCACATTTTGAAGGATATGTGGAAAAAATATATTGCACGCCATAAAATTATATGGTTTGGAAGTCCACATTCTAAAAATTCTATATAGTTTTCATTGTCAAAAATTTCACTTATAACAAAAAAAATTGAATGTATTTAAAAATAAAATAAAATGAAATAGAGATCATATTATTAAATTATCTTCAAATCCAAAACCTTCCTTTTTGGATTAATCTAGTATGTTTTAGAACTTAGAAATGTAAACAATAATTAATAGCCTTTCCTAGTGAAAGAAACACATGCAATGTAATTATATGTGATAGTGATTTGATTCATATGAAAAAATTCCAAGTGACTACTTGGAATAATTTTTTTCACTTAAGGTGATTTCATTGTTCAAAAATGGTTAGAGTGGCTCAATCACTTCTTCTTTTGCACCTAACTCACTCAAGGACTTGGCACTTCATGACTTTTTAATTTTATGACATATTGTTTATCAATTATTTTATATTAATTAGAGGACTAGTAAATTTAATTTTTTTTAATATTCATCTGATTTACCATAAGCCTATAAAGATCATTTGTTTTTACTTAACCCTTCAATTAATTCATGGCTACCGGTGCTGCCATATGGAAAGGAGAATGAATTAAATTTTATAGGTGTCTCCATGCACAAATATAAACACAAAAAAAAATGAAAAATCTAATAAAAAATATAAAATTTTTATTTTTATTTTTTGATATTATTTGAACCTAAAAATATATGGTGTGACATTTGTGATACAAATATGATGATGATGCAATGAACTCCTATTTTGTGCTCCATGCGAAACTCTCTAGCTATAACCCCTTATGCTTCCACATTCCTCTTTTGACCCCTTTCGATCCCCTTGATCATGAATTTTCTACCCATTTTTAATTTATTTCAAAAAATGACCATGGGTGATGAAATTTCAACCCCAAGTAACAGAATTGCACTCATCTATTCCAAAATTACCCCTTGGTTTGCACAACCATCATGACAATTATGCAATGAAGGTAGTGGTTTTAATTCTAAAGGGAAATTGTGCATTAAAAAAATGATAGCTATGTTATTTGAAAGGGAAATTTTGTCAAGATAAGTGATAGTTATACAACTACCCCTATATAAAGTGGTGATTCTATCATAGTTAGAATGCCTCCCAAAATTAGCTTTTGTAACTCTACTTTTCAAATGTTTTGCACAACTAGCTTCATGTTTCTTGTTCTAATCACCTTGTGTTTGCTTCTAATCTTGTCCATCTCACTCACTCTCTTAATTTTAGCCTTATTTAGTTCATCTCAATTTGATTTCACTGTCACACTTAGTTGAACTCTCCCATGCAAACTCCATTTATTTCCTAAAAGAAGGCTAATTTATACTTGATTTTAAATCTAAAAATTACCATTAGAGATTGTTATCAAGAAGCTTTTGTATCCTTATCCTTGAAACAATTACCATAAGATTCAACTCTTAGCATTTTTGAGTCGAATACATAGTTGTAAATGAATAAGTGTCATTAGTGAGAGTAACACAGACCTTGCAAGACATGACATTAGCCAACCTTAGTTCAACTGATCTTCTTTTTATGGATTGTGTCTTCTCCCCTTTTCTATCTTGTTCTACAGTTTGTGCATCCTCCAACTAGATAGTCCTATGAATCTACATAAGAGCATACAAAACTAGCATGCTGAGGATTCTTCTATAAACACACTATGTGCACTTCAAATGATTTATTCTAAAATCAGGTTGGAGTTATTTTGATTTATAGATTATATTTAATATATATTTTTATTATGATTAAATTAGTTTCTCATTAAAAAGAGAAAATAAGCAAATTTGATAGTTAAATAGATCTATTTCTTTCATTTATACTTGCTACAAAAACATAATTAGTTTTAATTTATGCATGCATTAAATAATTTCATTTCATTTCAAGTTAGCAATACATCTTATCAATCATTATAAAAATATATCTTAGAAAATATTAAATTAATTTTCATCCAAGATAACTTTTCATTTAGTCAAGATCTAGACAAACTTTTTGCATCTTAAACAATCACTTAGGCAGACATAGAAACATAGGCAACCACAGATGAATGTATGAAGGTAGTAAATTGATAATTTTATTACTTTTAAAGGTTAAAAGAATTATCATTTATCTATTTTAAAATATAAAATAAGAACTTATATCTTTTGCTTTCATCTTATCAATTCATTAGAAAAAGATTGTTTGTATTAAGTTAAAAAGGTTGAAAAGCTAGCCTATTTTACTTACAAGGAAAATTCATAGAAATTATTTCATTGTTGTTGTTTTGGATTAAATATCTTCTCATATTACTTGTGCAAAATAGTTTCAATTCATGAATTTATTTCATTTCACATAATCCAACTAAAATAAAAAAACATTGCATCTTGTTCACATGCAAATAAATCTAGGAAAAATTAACATCTTGCATAGTAGTATAAGTTTATTTCCTCTCCCATTGCATGCATTCCAAACATTGGAAAGGATAAATAAAGAGTTTTGATTTCATTTGTTTTCATTTTTAGTATCCTTTACTTTCAACACTTTATTTTCAGCAGGCAAGTATTCATGGCTTAAAAATAAATAAAATCCCAAAAACAATCAACAACGAAAGCCTTACTATCCATGCAAGCAACCACATAACAACAAATGCCTTGCCATTAATTTTAGAAACCATATCATATAATAATCCTTGCCCATCTATGTAAGAAAGCATATCCTACATAATCCTTATCCATTCACAAGCAATACATATCAAAGCCTTGCTTTAACATTCCAAGAATCACACTTTGTAAACTACTGACTAAAAAATTTTGCACACTTTTCCCTGGCTTCTACCTAGTCTCTTTTGGATGACCCTTCCCAAGATACCATATCTTGTTTGACATGGCCTATTCCCTAGAGTTAAAACACCTAGTCCCACCATTATTACATAGTCTAACATTAGTATTGAGTTGAGATGTGAGGTATTTTGATCTACTCCATTTACCCACCTCATCATAGAGTCCTTAACCATTTTATAAAAAATAATAGCACATCCTTGATCTACCTATAATTTTTCTCATACAAAACATGAGCCATCAATATAATTTTAGCCAAGCTTAGTCACTCATTCATCCCATCTTCTTCTCCTTGAGTCTATCCTCATCTTATATCATTCATACTTAATGGATGATATTGGCCAGGCAAAGTCAACCTAATAGAGTAGATCTTATACCACGAGTCATTAAATTTAATCTCACACATTACCATGAGCCTAACATTGACCAAAAACTTTACCTTATTATGATATCAGAGATCGAAGGGCCTTGGAGATCTATCTTCACATAGTTAAATGTTCTTAATGACTATTAGGTGTTGTTGAAGTTTTTTGGTTCCATCACAAGAACCCATTTTCACCACCTATCTTAAATCCCATTACACTCAATAACCATCCAAACCTTGAGACCTTCTATTACATCAACTACCTTGGCCATACCTCAGGGAATTGAGTGCATAGCTTAGCATATGCTAATTTACATGCTTAAAAATTGAACTTGATGTGAAGGACTTCATCCTTTATGTACCCCTTTCCTCTTCTTATCCTTTCCTTTCTCCATCTTTTCTCTATCCATTTATTCTGTAGGTGTCCATATACCCCCAAAATATGTCTAGCTAGGACATCGATTCATCCTTTGGCATAGAGGACTATAAGAGAGGCCAAATTAGATCTATAGAACCATAATTGATGAGTTGGAATAACCCAACCTTAGACACTAATTTAGAACACCAATCCTATAACTACTTCCTTCTTGACATTCAGGCAAGGAACAGGGTTATCATTCAAGAGATACATGACATATCATAATAACAAATGAAAACCCTGACCCCAATACCATGACTCTTATAGGTGGATGCTTGGTCACTCCTCACATAGCCATAAGACCATTTGTTATCTTAAAAATCCTAGACACAAAGCATTTCCAAATATGATCATTATTTAGGAAGGATCCATAACTTATAAGATAAGGTCAATCACATGCAAGTTTATGCTCATAATCTTAGTAGCAATTAAGATGCCTCCAACCCATTGGTGACCACTACCAACACTACTAATGGATTTCTTGACATAAATCAATCCCCTCATACATCCTCATCTCAAGCTTCAACCCTCCATACATCAGAGACCCAGGGCCCCAATACTAACACTAGTCTGAATCAAATCCTTAACACCCTAGTGGTTCATATTCATGACATAGAAAAAAATCAACAAGATTTAAGCAAGGGATAGTCCAAAACCCCCTTTCACCAACTCATACATCTTCATTCCTTGTTCCATAAACAACTTACCCCATGCCACAATAACAAACCTACATGCTCCCACCATTGCAATAATAAATACCATAAAAAAACCACATCTCTCATCAACCTCTTGGATAAATTATCATCCATAGGATCCCCAATCTTGATGTCTTAAAAAATTATTCATATTACCAATCATCCATTCAAATTATAGTAGGGAGTGTATACACATATGCTCCACTACTACCAAATAATGAAATAATAAATAATTCATTATTCCCTATGCCTGTAGGTCACGCACATCCCACATATAGTCATCCTCCATAGATGGGATATGTCTCATCCCATATATTACTAGGATACACATAGATGGCCCATATACCAACACAAAAAACCCCATACACTTTTCCATAACAAGTCACGATGCCTCCTCCTTCTCATAGTGTCCCCTCATACTTCCACATGTATTCTAAGTCTACTTAGCTAGATAATTATTTATTGGCCTATTCCATGCCACCCTATCAATTTTGGTCCCCACCTCCTAGTATCTATCAGGATAACCCATACACTACCCTGCCTCCTCATACCAGGGTCACTGCAATAGTGATAGATTTATAAACATGGGAACCTACACCAAATACCTTACAAATCCCCTCAACATTAATATACATGGAGTCCTTTTCCCATGTCCCCTACCAGATCTTCATAAATTCAAAGGGGAAGCGGATCCCAATACACACGTGAAGGCCTATGGCACCACTGTTAGGGAGCTCTTGTATTGGGATGGGGTTGTAACAAATATCTTCCCCAAGACACTTGAGGAGATAACCCTTGATAGAACATTGGAATATAATGAAGAGGGGCTTGATAAACTAAAATAAATATCTGTCAAGAGGATATTGGAAATAAAAAAATGATCAATTCAAGTTCCCACAAGGGTGATGTAAAAATTATTAGTAGTGATAAAACAATGTAATCAAGTGAGAAACGCTAAGAGATTTTAACATCTAGGATTTAGAGAGAACCACCTAGCAATCATAAGCTTGATATTAAAATTAAATTATAAATATAATCCCATGAAGGATAAATTCATTAAAAATAAAATGATCCCACCTTCTCAAAATATGTTCCCGATTCGTAGGACTCTATATCGAGCCATTAGTCCACTGTGAAGATTGGGTACTTGTGTAAGGATATAGGTGACTCTAGAATGTAATAAAAGTATGTAATGATGTAATGAGATATACTACCTAACTTTATTGACCTACTTCACCCCAATGGACCTTGACCATATCATGAGGATAACTATGGAGTTTGACATTCGACTAGAGTAGGAGATGTGCTAAAAAGATCATGTCTTTTGGTGTGATTTGAATTTTAATAAATAATTTGCCTTTTAACATTTCCATTTATTATGATATGGACATAAAAAATTATTTAATTTTTAATTTTATTCCTCCATATGGATTTATAAAAACTAAGAATGATTGTTAAATATAATTAACATAAGAGATCTTACACCTAACCGCTAGAGAGGAGAACCTAAAGACCAAGATGCCGAAAGACTTCTAGAAATGCACCTTAGAAAAGAGTGCAATATTAAATCCAACCCAAATGTTATTAAATTTAAATGAGAGGGAAATATGGGGATTGTATAAGATTCTTCCATGTGTAAAAAATTATACAGTGAATATATGCTTGTAGCTAATCATAAGAAGGGATAGTTTTGATTTGGAAGTGACTAGGTAGAAAGAGGGATCTAAAATTACATGGTAATGTAAGTTAAATAATGGAAAGTAATTCCAAAGAATGGACATGCTCTAAAGGATTGCAATCATGTCATTAGAGAGGAAATAATAATATACATATAAAAACATTGATAAAATAAATCATCCCAAATGAGGAGGAATGACAAAAGATACCAAAGAATCATGAGGAAACTATGACAAAATTTAGAGATGATATAAAATTTGAAAAAATAAATTCAAATGTGATACCTTAGATGCATATGGGAAACCAAAGATGACTATAAATCATTCCAAAAGAGGGGGAAGATTTTTTTTTTGAAAATAAAACCCAAAGGTGCTGCGTAAAATCCATAACGAAAACTAAGGCCGATTATAAATCATCCCAAAAAATGGGGAAGCTAAAAAGCTAAAAAAATAAAAAATGAATGTGTTTCTAAATATCCACAAGGGAAACTAAGTATGACTATAAAGCATGATAAATTGTTTAATGTAAGAAATACATTGATAATAAAGTGTTGAAAGTAAAAATTATGGAATGTATAGAATGACTGTTACACATGCTAAAGATAATGATATTAGATCAAATCATGTAGATAAATGTGAAGTAAATATTATGAAATAATGAAATATCTACTCACAAATTATGTGAAATATATCGATACACATCATCAATAAAATCTATCAAGTCTCACTGTAACTATCCTATAAGGTTTCTTGGAGTTGAATTTTCTTGTTTTTAAGGCGTGTAATGTTTTTTATCACAACTTAAAATAACGTGTCATAAAATGTATCAAATGTATAAAATAAATGATGATGGGAATTAGAAGATGCCCCAAAATTTTCATCAACATCATAAGATGCCCCAAATGCTAAAATAAGTGAAGGATGGGCATCATAATATCACCCAACATATGATGGAAGAAAGAGACGGGTATCAAAAGACACCCTACCTATGGGATATAAGAGGATTAGATGGAACTCTAAATTAAATTGCTAATAATGATGCTATATGTTGTGTAAATTTGTGTTACAATAAGGAAAGTGACATCTAGGGTAAGATAGAGATCTATAGGATGATAAGACAAAATGAAATTGCATTAATAAAAGCACTACAAGAGGTGTTTATTTATACAACAATAAGTGAGATTAGATATTCTAATCTATAGGGGATTATGACTCAATATAACTAATCACACATAGGAAATACTCCATCTAACTAACCTATGTCAATCAAAGGTGTAATATCTTGAGACATTTATTAAAAATATGCTAGGATAAATTAATTATTCTAAAATTCTCCCCTTAATTGATCATATCTTGAAGATAATAAGAGAGAGAATTTTTGAATGCCTCAAACTTATCATATGCAAGTGACTTTGTGAAGATATTTTCACATTGATCCTGAGTGGGGTAATACTAGAGATGTATGTTGTGCTACTGAACATGTTCATGTATCAAATAAATCTGAACCTCTATGTGCTTTATTCTCTCATGAAACATTGGATTAAAAATAAGATGTAGAACACCCTGATTATCATAGTTCAGAACTATAGGTTGAGTTTGTGTAACTCTAAGTCCTGAAAGAATGTGATGTATCCATATATAGTTGTAAACAACTCATCATACAACATGATATTATACCTCTATGGAAGATATAGAAACATAATTATGATTCTTACGTCCCCATGAAATTGGCTCAGATCCTAGAAAGAACACAAATCTAAAAGTGGATTTTCTATCATCGATAGAAGGTACATGATCTACATCCATTTATCCTATCAAGAATAACTTAGCATTCTTTTTGTACTATAAGCCATACTCAATTGTACCTATGATGTGTCAGGATCTTGCTCCTCAATTAGAGCACATATGATTACTTCTTGTATTAGCAACTAAACATGGAATTATACCAGAATCAATAAGTAACTAGAAATATGAAACAACACAGGAATATGAGAGACAATACACAATTGTATTAATAATCACTCAGAAGAATATATAATAAAGAAGATGCCACTTCTTCTTCCACCTCTACAAGGCCTTCCACACCTCAAGGGCTCCAAGTAATCTTCCCACCTGAGTAATCTTCTCTCATAGGTCACAACACACAACTAACACAAGTTGTTTTTCACCTCATTGTACATTCGATATAATTGAGTACGAACCGATACTCTAAGTAGATCTCACCATGATCCTGCTCGTGATGTATTTATGTCACCTTGGATCTAGCTCCCCCGCCGATCTCCTTTCTGACCCTCGCATTCACACATCCCTGTAGACCAACCCTGATCTTACTTATCACATGTAGATCTCCTCCATGATCCTGCAATACCCTGCATATCAAACCTGATCTTACATACATGGGGAATCCTACTTGATTCCACCATGGGAAGAACTCTCCAAGCTCCACACTTGGGTTCTACAAGTTCTACACTTAACAATACAGCCCATGAGTCTATTATATAGATCTCATGCATACACTAAATTAGACAAGCAGCTCAAAGACTCGAACTGGTCTTTATCATGCAAACTCCACGTTCACTTAACTGACTGTTCATCAACAATAGTTATAACCGCTACAGGTGACCGACGTTGGTCCCTACCTTCCTGGAGGTGACCGACGCCGGCTGATCTCCTGTCGATGTCAGTTTCCTCTGCTCTTCCCCTGACCGATGTCGATTGTGGCCTGCCAACGCCAGTGACTGCCATGCTCAGAAACCTCCTCCTTCTGTTTGCAACAAGGTGAAGCTTTTAGCTCCACACCCTAACAATCTCCCACTTGGAGATAAAGAGCTACACCTGTACCCATACCAGTACTCTGTCTAATCTGCATCCTGGCTTGTATTCCTCTTCAAGCTCCCACTTGAAGACAACCCACCACACTCCCTGTGGTGTTACACCTGTGTCTGAATTTCTCCATTCTTCTGCCTTGCTATACTCCCACTCAAACAACAACCCCTGTGAGTACCCTGTAATCAACAACACTTAATAGATCTGAACCACCTGTTAGTCAAGCTCGCTCTAAGAATGTCCAACCTCGCTCTGATACCATTTTATACGACCAAAGTTTCCCAAAGTTTTGACACAACTTGTCAGATTTAAGAGCACACATGATTACCAATGTATAAGCAACTTAAACATGTGGAAATACCAGAAGAACAAATAAATATCAATGAGAAAACACACAAAAATTGAGAGGCAACACATAATTGTATTCAACTCATTACAAAAGAAATTACAATAAAGAGATCACACTCTTCTTCCACCTCTACAAGGCCTTCCACACCTCAAGGGCTCCAAGTAATCTTCTCACCTGAGTAATCTTCTCTCATAGGTCACAACACACAACTAACACAAGCTGTTGTTCACCTCATTGTACATCCGATATAATTGAGTACGAATCGGTACTCCAAGTAGATCTCACCATGATCCTGATTGTGATGTATTGCTGTCACCTTGGATCTAGCTCCCCCGCCGATCTCCTTTCTGACCCTCGCATTCACACATCCCTACAGACTAACCCTGATCTTACTTATCACATGTAGATCTCCTCCATGATCCTGCAATACCCTGCATATCAAACCTGATCTTACATACATGGGGAATCCTACTTGATTCCACCATGGGAAGAACTCTCCAAGCTCCACACTTGGGTTCTACAAGTTCTACACTTAACAATACAGCCCATGAGTCTATTATATAGATCTCATGTATACACTAAATTAGACAAGCGGCTCAAAGACTCGAACTGGTCTTTATCATGCAAACTCTGCATTCACTTAACTGACTATTTGTCAACAACAGTTCTGACTGCTACAGGTGACCGACATTAGTCCTTGCCTTCCTGGAGGTGACCAACGCCAGCCGATCTCCTACCGATGCCAGTTTCCTCTGCTCTTCCCCTGACTGATGTCGGTTGTGGCCTGTCGATGTCGGTGACTGCCATGCTCAAAAACCTCCTCCTTCTATTTTCAACAAGGCGAAGCTTTTAGCTCCACACACCCTAACATGATGTATCTCAATACATACTTTGCTTCTTTTCAATGTGTCACCCTTGGTTCCTGCATGAACTGAGAAAGATAATTGACAACATAGCTAATATCTAGCCTAGTATACGTCAAGTAAATGAAACTCCCAATGAACTAAAAATAGAGAGTTGTATTTACTTCTGGTGATGGATCTATACAAGACAATTTAAGTCTTGTCTCCACAGGTATTACAATAGGCTTACAGTCCATCATCCTAAATTTCTCGAGCAATGTCTTGATATAATTCATTTGTGAAACAAAAATGTACTGTTCCTTCTATCATACCTCCAAACCAAGATAATAGTGTAGCAACTTGAGATCTATCATGTCGAATGATCACTTGAGATCATTCTTAGTTTCATCAATCATATTCACTATACTATCAGTGATGACTAGATCATTGACATAAAAAATCACTATAAAAACCTCCCCCTCATGTTGTTTGAGGTAGAGGTTAGGATCATATGGACTACTATTGAATCCATGTATGAGATGATCATCAATCTTGATGTACCAGGCTTGAGGAGCCTATTTTATCCCATAGAGAGACTTGATAATCCTACACACCTTTTATTCTTGATTAGGTACCATAAATCCTTTAGGTTGAGTCATATAGACTTCCTCTTTCAAATATATATTGAGAAAGGTAGTTTTTATGTCTGTTTGATGGAATTTCCATCCAAACTATGAAACCATAGTAAAAACCATTCTGATAGTATTTATCTTAGCCATGGGAGCAAAAGTTTGCTGATAGTCAATGCTTTCATTCTAAGCATACCCTTTTACAACAAGCCTTGAATTATATTTTATCAATACTTCCATCTACATTGTACTTGGTCTTAAAGACCCATTTATATCATATATACTTCTTCCCTAGTGGAAGATAAACAAGCTGCCAAGTGTTATTCTTTATTAGTGACTGATATTCTACATCCATGGCATCTTTCCAAGGTTTTGACTATAGGGATTTTGTTATCATTGAGGGCTCATAAGTTTATTGAAAAATACTCATAAAGGGCCATATTAACCTTTTCTCAATCCAAACTTTGAGTCTTCAGTCTTGAAGTGCATGTATCTGATACTCCATTCAAGTTAGCATCTTGTATAGTACTTATATACCACTTGGGCATACACTGAGCTGTAGGTGGTAGTGTTGGTGGTCGTATTTGAACATCTTCCTTTTCACTTTCACCATCACTATCTAAAAATATTATAGGACTTTTGCCTACATAATTTGCTTGTGTAGAAGGTGGATTGATTCCACTCTTTTCATCAAACACTACATCTTTGATGATTAGTACCTTCTTTGTTTCTAGATCAAGGAGTATGTATGCCTTTGATTGTGCACTATATCCCACAAAAATACATTCTTTTATTTTCTTATCCAAATTATTCATTTGCTTTTTAGGAACATGCATGTATGCCTTGCAACCAAAAACTCAAAGGTTAGTAACCTTTGGTTTATTTCTTGTCCAAGATTCATGTGGTGTGATTCCATCAAGAGCTTTGGTGGGTGACTTATTCAACAAGTAGACTACAGTGTGATAGGATTCTAACCAATATGTATTAGGCAATTTTGAATCCTCAACCATGCTTTAAAACATTTACACTATGACCATATTATGCCATTCTAATGAGGTGAATATGGAGCTATCAATTATTGATTGATTCCATTCACACTAAAATAGGCTGAGAATTATTTATTGTTTTATTCCCCCCCCAAGATCTAAGCAGAAGGTCTTGATTTTCCTACTAATTTCATTTTTAACCATGGTCTTGAATTCTTTGAAGACTTGGAAAGCTTGATCCTTAGTCTTTAATAAATATGCCCACATTTTTCATGATTAATCATCAAAAAAAAGATGAAAGTATTTGTACCTTCTAATATTGGGAGCAAAATGTCCACAAAGATCAGTGTGCACCAAGTCCAACTTACCAAGTGACTGATACTCAATAATTTCAAAGGGAGCTCTTCTTTGTTTCCTACTAAGCAACTAGTACATACATCATAATATTGCTTACATTTATGAAGACCATGAACCATATATTTTTTGATCAATTGTACCAAATAACCATAACTCAAGTGACCATATATTTTGTGCCATAAATTTCCTAGTTCTGTATCTTTGACCACAAGTGCTTGATGATCATTTTGAAAAAAATCAAGCTGAAACATTTTGCCAATGTTGGAAGTCTTGGAAATCACTTTGAAATGCCTATAATTTCTTTGATGTGACAAAAATTTTGACCATTTTGGTGATCAAATTCAACCATGAGGTTATGGTCAAGTAATTTATTTAATAGATAACAAAGTTTTTGTAAGTCCTAGAACATAGAGAACATTTGAAATGTTGCAATTTTTGTTTCCAAGTTAAAGTTTGATGTCACCACTACCTTGTAATATATATGAGGTATCATCTCCATGTGGTACATTACCATTTGGTTATATTTTTTTCAATGTATAAAACCATTCTTTTCTCCCTATCATGCATCTGGTTGCTCCTGAATCAACATACCAAAATACACTTGGATGATTGGTAGACTCATGTGTTTGAGTAGCTAAGCCATATTTCTCATTTGAAGAATCATCATCTTCAACAATATTGTCATGTTTTTTAGGCTTGTATTTTTTTTTATTTCCACCTATTTTTTTGTTGTTGTTGTTTCTTATTTTTTGTTTGTGATGAATTATTGGAAGAGGGATTCTTTCTTGATGAGCTCTTTTGAAATGTGTTGTACCGACAATGTTTTAAGGCATGTCCCTATCTTCCCAAAATTTGACATGCTTTAAAAGAACATGAATTGTTTTCTTGTCATTTTTATTGATTATTATACTTTGGAGATTACTTTGGACCCTTCATGGTTTTCTTCTCCTTTTGATTTGATGCGAGTGCATGGTCCTCATTTGTTTCCTCTGAATTTTTCAAAGCTTCCTTTTGTTGCAACAAATTGACCAAAAATTTAAAGTTTAGTTTTTATCCTATGACATTAAAAGTGGTCACAAATATCCTATATGTAGGGGGTAGTGATTTAAGGACTATAGGGACCAAATAATCATCTATCATCGGTTCACCCAAAGATTGAAGTGAATCCCACAAAGTTGTAACCCTTCTAAGGAATGTTCCTACTTTTTCATCTGACTTGAGCTTGAGAGTGTGCAATTGGATCTAAAGATGCAAGATTTTATTCTTATTATTAACTTCATATATTTTTTTAAGTTCATCCCAAGCATATTTTATAGTTTTAACACTATGGATATGAGTTTTTACCTCATCCAAAACTCCAAACATGATTATTAACTTAACCTTTTATTATATTTATCATATTTTTATTATTAATCAACATCTATTTCATGTTAGACCCATGTGACTTCTAACACTAACCAAATATATTCAAACTTTATATGTGTTTGTACTTTTGTTTTCCATGATGTGTAATTATCACTACAAAGCAATTGTGTGTCGGGGAGAAACAAATCTAGGTCCTGAACCAGACATTGTGAATAACAAGTTGCGTATGAAAAATTATGAATGTGTTTTTTAATTATGAAAATGAAATGTGTGGAAAATGAAAAAAAATACACAAAGAGATAAAATCTCATACCAACATGGAAAATGATGTTGGACTCCATAAAAAATGCATACAAAAAAGGCAAGGGAAAAATGAGGAAACTGGACATTGGTCTCAGCCAAAAATGCATCCAAGGAGTTTACAATTTTCCTATTTCAAGATGATTTGAAGATGGTGAGAAAATAATATACCCCATTTTTTATGTCTTTGTAATTTTGGAAAAAATAACCTATCTTATCATAATAGCCTCTTGGGCTAGACAATTCACCATAAAAATATGGCTTTTCACCTTACAATATTCATCATTGTGATGAATCAATAAATTTCACCAATGAAGTTTACAATATAATATATAATAAAAATAAATAGATGTTTCATATTTGAATAACATGTAAAAACACACACTTTATAAAAATATAGTATGCAAATCGAAGTTACTAGTCAAAAGTTATGGCGTCTTAAAGGTTCAAAATACATGAACTACTCAACTAAACTAGAAATAAACTAAAATTTTTAGAAATATGGGTGATAATAATATAAAAATAACCTTAAAACTACATATATATCAATAAAATAGCCAATTAAAAAAAATAAAATCACCTTCCCAGGCTTCACGGATCAAAATTTATGAGCCTTGGAAGAAAAGATCTTCAAAGATGGCTCATAGTGGTGAAGGACAAGCCCTTAGGGGATAAAAATGCTCAATAGGTGGTCATATGGCATGAACATAGGTTGAAAACTACTAGTGTCATGATGGTGGTACTTCTACTAGAAGTGGAAGATATGGATGGTGCTCCACCCAAAAAACTGACCCTGCACCAAGTGAAGACTTTTCAAATCTCTACCTTCAAACTTTCACCATGGGTGCCTTGGTGCTCCATTTTCAAAAAATGAATAATTTTCAAAAATATATCAATGAGAGGAATCTGATGATATAATATTTGATCCATTATTCTACCAAAAAAAAAATTATAATTGACATTTTTCTATTGTTCCTCACTTGCCCCACAAAATAGAAAGTTGAAAAAATTGTAGAAAATCACTAAAAGCTCTAAAAATTTTGATTTTTTTTAAATTTTGATTTTTATGAGTATAATTCATAAAAAATATATGATAAGTTCCATAGATTCTATATTTTTCTATAAAATTAAAAAAACTAAAAAATAACCCTGAAAAAGATTAGATCTGATACGCCAAGCTTGGATTTAAGATTGACAGATCTGCATGACAAATTTTTCCTTTTATAAAATTGTCTAAAATTCTAGAAACATTTCAGCTTAGGATGTGAAAAATTAGAGTAGCATGTCACATCCAAGGATCACATGAACTTGGCTCTTGATCTCCACCAAATCTCCAATGCTTCGAAAATCTCCTAAGGATAACCTGCTTTGATACCAAATGAAAGACGGAATGAAATTGCATTAGAAAAAGAACTAAAAGAGGTGATTTTTTATATAAAAATAATTTATACTAGATCTCCTAATATATATGGGATTATAACTCAAAATATAACTAATCACACATAGGAAATACCCCATCTAACCTATGCCAATCAAAGGTGTAATATCTAGAGACATTTATTACAAATATGCTTAGATAAATTAATTATTATAATAACAAGTAATATGAAATAATGAAATATCTTCTCACAAATTATATGAAATATATTGATACACATCATCAATAACATCTATCAAGTCTCACTGTAACTAAGCTATAAGTTTCTTGGAGTTGAATTTTCTTGTCTTTAAGGTGTGTAATGTTTTTGAGCACAACCTAAAAAAGTGTTGTTAAATGTAGTCAATGTATAAAATAAATGATGATGGGCATTATAAGATGCCCCAAATTTTTCATCAACATCATAAGATGCCCCAAAATGTAAAATAAGTGAAGGATAGGCATTATAATATCACCTAACATGTGATTGAAGAAATAGATGGGTATCAAAAGACACCCTAACCAATGGGATATAAGAGGATTGGATGGAACCGATAAATTTAATTGCTAATAATGATGCCATATGTTGTGTAAATTTGTGTTACAATAAGGAAAGTGACATCTAGGGTAAGATAGAGATCTCTAGGAGGTGACTAAATTTTGTTCAACAATATTGGTCTAGATGATACAAATAAATTGATCAATGATTAAAATGACTATATCGAGATTTTTGATACACTTTAGAGAATCTAATATTGAAATGAATTTATCAATCAACTGATACAAAGATGATGATATGAGAAAAATATGATTACATTAGGATGGCTAATACAATGATGCATAATAGAGAGAGGAGGTAAAAATGTATCGATACATTCTAAATAATGGCTATTATAGTTTATTTTTATAGGAAGTGAATTATAACTACAACACCACAATTTGAGTTAAGTTTAGTGTAGTTGTAATAAAAAATAAAATAACAAAAAATGACATCAACATGTCTGATGTAGTTTTTAAAACTAAAAAGTGTGGTGAAACTATATCAACATGGCCACTGTAACTATTTGCAGTAGGAAAATAATGTCTAACTGTATCGACATTACCAATATAGTTTTATAGAGTATAAAAATAATATAGATGATGTTGTCATCTAAAATAAATAAATAATGTAAAATTATATTAGCATGGCCGATGTAGTTGTTTGCAAATTTAGATGTTTTGAGGAGGGTCAAAATTGAAATGGGATCTGTAGGGTAGGTTTGAATGATCATAAAAGATTTAGGATCAATGCCACTAATTTTTTGTGTTGTGTAAGGCATGAAAACTATGTGTTATTCATCCAAGGGTGGGTAAAAATTGGTAAAATAATCCTCGTCATTGCTTGAGTTAAGATGAGGGCTAGTAACAATGGGAAGATAATATTAGATATCTTTATAAATGGTATGATAAATGTTAGTTAATAAAATTCTCATCATAAGGAGTTACCATCAATGGTGTTCATAAAATAAACATAGGTGTAAAAAATGGGAATATCCTCTATGGGAGCTTTGTCCATGATTTAATGGGAAGGTCATTAATGGGAGATTTAGACATACTATGATAATCATAAATATCTGACAGAATTATTTCAAGGTTTCATTCCATAGTAATGATGTAAGTGAGATTAATATTTATTTATTTGATAATGCAATTTTGATCATGGAATAGAAACATAAGGGATTACATGTTTATAAAATATTTCAAAGTCTAGGGTTATAGAAAAATCACATGTATATAAATGAAAGGGAAACATGAATAAAATCTAACCAGTGGTTAGATACAATCCACATCAGGTTCACCATAATTTATTATGATAGTGAAGCCAATGTGAAGATAAATTTAATAAGTAAATGTAAATGCGAAGACAATCTAACTAGTAGTGGTATAGGATTCAATTCAGGTTCACTATAAAGTTTTATAATGAATCCAAAGTGAAGATAGGAAATGAAAATAAATGGAAACATGAATAAAATCCAACCAAGAATATGATAGGATTCACATTGAGTTCACCAAAGTGTATGCATAGGCTAGGATGACCTATAATTATCCTCTTTCTCTCAATATACTTAGAATGTGGGTAGGGACCCAAAGTAACCATAGGTCTAGAAAAGGGTAATCTACACTCAAATGTCAAGAGGAAATATTTCTAAATCCCAATCCTATGACATGGGGTGTAACTCTCACTAGGGATCAATGCAAATAAATGATTATAAAAATGATAACAAAGGGGTGTATAAAGTATATAATAAGGATTACACATATAAGGAATTGGAAAATAAGGGTAATCTAATACATGGTAGATATAAATACTAAACTAAAAAGTTTAAAGGTTCAAGGTTAACCAATGGGTGGTCTATGCAACCTAAGGTGATAATTTCAAGCCTAAGCAACCATTTATTTATACCCCATTATTTGATATAAGGAAGAACATAGGAAATAATAAACACATACATTCACAATAAAAATAATCAATAATTATCTAATTTGATAAATAAATAAATGAGAATATGGATAGAGAAACTCGTTGACAAAATTTGGTCCACATGCCAAAAATATATATAGTCCAAAATTCTAGTGGAAGGAGCAAGATCTTGATTGAAGAGTGACCCAATGTCACAAGGAGTATACAGACCTCAAGTGGAGATCATATAGCTTTTGCAAATCTTTTGAAACTCTTTAAACAAGATCAAAGTATGATCTAATTTATCTTCAAGGGGCAAGTATAGAGTTACGAAGAGGAAGACCATGTAGGTTCTCATAGGTTTCGAGTCATTCAAGAGCATGAATTAGGTTGCACAAGCCTTAAAATATTATCAAATCCTTCAAATATTGAGTAAAAGATGGACTATGCAAGTTTAAAAAAATAGACCATCACTAGGATATCATCTAGAAAAAGAATGGACCAAGTCACTTGTGCATTTAATAAATGCACCTCAAGAACTCTTATGAGACAAATAGTTATAGTGTCATGGATTTCTCCATGCCAAGAACATGCTCTTCAAGTTTCATGTTAGCATGAACTTCTAGCTCAAGATCTAAGTGTTCAAAGATAAGCTTGTAGAATAAGACATTTACATAAATATCAAGTTTAAGATCCATAAAGTGACCATTTGAGTTCAAAGGTTAAATTTGATATTCATATAATGACCCACATGAGCTCACATACTAACAACATTGATCTAATAGTTCACACTAGAGTCAAACAAGTCAAAAGGTCCCTAGGTTAAAATCCCTTAAAGAACTACAAGTTGGACAAGATCTAATGGTACAGGTTCATTGAGACAAGATCCAATGGAATGAGGCAATTGACACAAGAAGTAGGTGTAAGCTATATCAATGATCAAAGCTCAATTATATTATATTGAATATTTGATGGTGTGTATTGACTGACAAGAAAGTGGGCCCAATGAGATCTACAGTGTGCATGAGCTCATATATTTAGATTGATGGTATAAGATCAAGTCAAAATGTTAAAGGATCTTGGATGATAGGAAATCAATGAACCACATACATTCATATATATAGATATAATGATATGTAAGGAGTCAAATAAGTTAGCAAAATCTATAGGACCAATAAGAATAAATCAGTTGGGTGCAATGTAAATGGTCTGAGTTGGCAATCAATGACCAATAAACAAAGAGAAAATACAAAGAGCTTTTATTCAAGGTCGATGAACCAATTTTTCAACCCAAGTAAAAAAATATTAAGGATCTATATCATCATTAGAGCTTGGTAAACAACAAACATAGTCATATAGGCAATATGGTCAAGGACAAGACTCTGTCACCATTAAAGTTAAACAGGACCTCTAGTTAATAACTTGGAACCTGTCGACCTTATTATAGGGTCATTCCATGACATGTTCATTTATTTTAGATAGATGATCCTCATCAACACTTATAGGTTTTGAATGCAGAATAGGTCTCTTATGACCTAATACAAATATCAAAGATGGACCAATGATTGTCAATCAAATTCAAGTAGTTTGTAGGTTTCTATAGATATTATGACTATGTGAAAACCAATAATTAGATTGGTTTCACCTATAATGGAATTGTGTTTGATATTAAAGTAAATAAAGATATAAATGTGATCATGGAGAGTTGTTTCACCTGTCACATGGTTACATTTTTGATAAGTAGGTACCTATGGCCACCCAAGTAGATGTGGCATAATTCTATCAATTTCAAAACATAGTCCTTATCAGTAGATCAAATAGATATTGACATGGTGTTCCAAGAAGGAAACCTAGCAGTTGGATAAGGGCAATGAGCATTTAATTCTTTTATATAATTTATTCCTTGTTGATAAGGTCATGAGTCAACATCCTTGAAATTGTGCTAATACATCATAGTTCCCTCTCTTTCCTTCTCTTTTCTATAAATACAAGCTTCTAAGCCTTGAAATGGATCCCTCTTTTTGGTATGACTAGACTCTACCGGTATTTGTATTGTAGCACCTATTTGATATAGTAAAGACTAAATTCTTCTTTTTACATCTAAATTAAAGCATGTTTCATGAATTCATTGATGTGGTCAAGTGAATATGTGTTTTCCTGGCCTCTTATGAGTTTTCTCACCTTCATGAACTATTTTGGTAATCCTCATAGGTCATTCTAAGTGCAATATATGGTATGTTGGTCAGTTTGGAAGTGGATAAATGCCCTCCCATTCTAGTTTAATATGTAATTCATGCCTTATTGTGAAATAATGATGTGAGTTATTTTATACAAGTCATGAATATATCCTATAGTGTGTCTTGTACAAGCATGAGTGTTCAAATTATTGGTGCATCACCGCATTTTCATATACTTTTCAAAAGTTATTGTTAATCTCTCTCCATTTTCCAAGCAAGTGCTAGTTTAGGTTTAGTTTAGGCGATAGATATAGAAGGAATCCAACCTTATTCAGAGGTTTGATCCATTATTAGGATACCCATAGCCTAAGATCAGTCCCATGTTGGTCTAGATTTGAGCAGAGGACCTAAATAATCCCCTTGCTTAGCTAGGGTACAATCTAGAACGTCAACAATTTTGGCACACCTGGTGGGATCCAAATTATTTGGCATAATTAAAGTTTGAATATCGAGAAGAATCAATTACAAAAGGAGGAGATATATACCATCATCAAAAGTTGAAGATCCTTCAAGTTTTAGAGTTCATAACATCTTTCAAATAGTGTTTTCATGCCAAAGGTTACTACAAGATCAACAAGTAAAGGTATTCCCTTTTCATTCATTGAGATACCTTATACTTATTATAAAAGAACAATATTCAATAGTACTAGACCTTATCTCCCAAAGCAATATTCATATTTTGGTCTTCTTATTATTTTAATCCAAGTTATTACCCCCATTTCCATAATGATACCAAGAAATCAAGTGTTTTCCCCATTTAGCAGAGGTAGTCCTCTCAATTTGGCCCATTTGGATGATATTCCAATATCTACCCTTAAGAGTATCCCTTTTTTCTTAGGAGAATGGGATAAAACAACCACTATTGAGCACATTCAAGATGTTGCTAGCCTTTTTTCTTCTCACAATGTTACTTAAGATAATGTGGATTTTAGACTGCTTACTACTTCCTTCAATGGAAAAATATTATAGCGGTTTATAAATCTCCCTTTGATTTCCATTGCTACCTAGGATGAATTAGGTGCAGCCTTAGTCAAACAATTTAAAGAAAAGTCTGATCACCTATCCTTATTTGAACAACTGACTACCATTCAGAGAGCTCCCCATGAGTTCATGTCTAATTTTAACCTTAGATTCTAAAATATATGGACTAGGATTCCTGCAGTGATTAAACCATCCCCAAAATATGAATTCTTGTATTATCTAAGAGCCCTAAATTTTGATATAAGTGTGATGATATATTCCATGGGTGGTAATACTTTGTTGGATGCCTATGAGGTTGCAATAAAATCATAGAACAACTTGATCTAAGATGGTCAACTTTCTCCAAGGCCCCCAATGCCCATATTCACATAATTACAAACTACTCCACCTCCTCAATTTACTTAAATTCTATCTTTAGCTCATGTTCCACCACTAAAATTCTAATTTGTATCCCCTTATAATCAAGCTAGTGAGATCTAAGATCTGAAAAACAAGTTACAATCTTTGGGAATGAAATAGTTCAACTCAAGAGATAGAAGTATGAAGGTAGGCCTTATCAACAGAATCAGAATTCTTATCAAATTTTCAATAACCAATGACCCCCTTATGAAGGTTTCAAGGAAAATAGGCAACCTTATCAAAATCAAGAAGCCATAACCCAAAATAAGACATATACAGCCCTTGATCCTAATGTACCTTCCAATTCAAAAGCTATTGTTCCTCAAAATAAATTGATGCAAGATTCAGGTTGGTAGCCTTACAATCCAAATGAAACTCAAAATCAAGCCTTGGTATCAAAAGATATTACCATGCCACAAATGACATAGGAAGAGTTATCTCTCTAAGGTGGTTAGTATCAATACATGACTATGACATTCCAAGGAGAATCTCAACAAGATCAAGGACACCCTAATGATGTTAATGTAAATTGTAAAAGACATGATCAAGTTACATTCAATCAAATTGGTGAAACTAGCATAGGTGATTAAGTTGTAGATCTAACTAGAGATAAAAGGAGAGATGTTGAAGAGCCTCAAGATGTAAACAATTCTACTAGTACTCCTAAGGTTATTTCTAAGAGTAATAAATATCAAACTATTATCCTTACTCTATAGAGAAATTAGAATGTAGATGCTACGAAGGTTTCCAAAATACCTACAACTCATGAACAACTAGTGGTTCAAAAGTTGTAGCCAAAGGTTAGTGGATCCTCATTCAGCTTAATAGATCAAATAAAGAAATAAAATTTTATCATTATAATGTGGTATTCCATTTATATTCCAAGGAAAAAGGATATGCTCATTCAAGAGCTTTCAACTCTCAAAGTGTCTAAAGAGCCAGTTAAGAAACAAGCAACTGTCTTAGCCAATGTAGACCAACCTATCAAGCAACCTGATCAACAGATACATAACATGACAAAGGTGGATAAAAATAATGTTAAATCAAACAAAATGCCTCCCTTCTATCTCTCTTTTATAGTTGGTGACTACTTAGTCCATAATGTTATGGTAGATACTGGAGTTAGTAGCACTATCATGCCTAAACAAATTGTAGACAAGCTTGGTCTTGTCTATGAGCCAAAGACCAAGGGAGTATTATAATTAGATGTGTCACTAAAAAATATAATAGTCATAATAAAATATCTAAAACTAACATTACATTCTTGTCCTAATTTTACCATTCAACAAAATGTAGTAGTAATGGACTTGCCTCCCTATTTTGCCATGTGTCTGTCAAGAGACTTTACTTCAAAGATTGGAGGATATTTGTCAGCTGATTGGACCTATTTAATGTTTAGGACTAGATATGGTACTAGGGTAACAATATGTTCTAAACCTATTTCAAGAATTCTTTTAGAGCCATATAAGCCAAGTATGATGAACACTAATTGTGCTAACTCAG
This sequence comes from Torreya grandis, assembly GCA_037957365.1. Classification (NCBI taxonomy): domain Eukaryota; kingdom Viridiplantae; phylum Streptophyta; class Pinopsida; order Cupressales; family Taxaceae; genus Torreya; species Torreya grandis. The sequence continues at coordinate 540,031 of JARHVA010004421.1, forward strand.
ACAAGGCACTAGAAAATAGTGAGGTGGAAAATGACTCACCTCTAAATGGAGTTCTAGATCAATTCATAGATGAATGGGCCTCTAATTTGTATGATAATGATCCATAAAAGTTAAATTAATAATAAGGACTTGATGTATATTGTCTTCATGAAAATAATGCACCAATTCAAATATTGATGAAACATGATCAACCTAATGATGGACTATGGCAACTATATTTTGATGGATCCATAAAAAAACGTGGAACTAGATCTAGAACGATGTTAATTTATCCATCAAATCAAAGTTATTTATCTTCTCTTAATTTTTAGTTTGGTTATTCCAATAATGTTACTGAATATGAAGCACTAGTGCATGGTTTGCAATGGGCAAGAAAGATGAAGGTCACTACCTTACAAGTCTTTGGTGCTAGTGAAATGGTAGTTTACAATGTAAGAGGAATTAATATATGCAATAAACCATTTCTTAGGTCATATAATCATATAACATGAAATTATTTGAATACTTTCAAGATTTCAATATTCAGGCCATATCAGGAAATAAGAACAAGCATGCAAATAGGCTGGTTGCCATTGGGTCATAATTTAGTATCCTAGATGACATAAAAAATGAAAAGATTCAATCACAAATCAAGGTAATTATGAGACCTATTCTATAAAATCATGACAATTGGTAAGTATTTGAAGATGATAGTCAGATTGTCATATTATTACAAGAGGAAGTTGAATTTTCCTCAATGAACCAAGACAAGCACTTGCAACAGTATAGTGACCAGATTTTGCAACTGAAGACAAATAAGTTACCTAAAGGTTTGGTCACCCTTGAAAACATATTCAACAAAGATGATGAATTGAGAATAAAAAATTTCTCTTTATCAACCAAAGAAGAACACAATACAAATGTGGAGATTGCAACTGGTAAGAGTTTAAATCTGGGCAAAGTTTGCACATATTTAGAGAAGGAAACTTTTATTGAGTCATGTTCAAGTTTTTTAGATATCTTTATATGGAAGTACAATGACCTTAAAGGATTTGATCCAAGTATAGTTCAACATACCATTGAGTTAGAAGATGAGACTAGGCTAGTCAAACAAAGATAAAGGCATGTTAACCCAAAGCTTGAACCTTTGATGAGAGTTGAGCTTTACAAGCTCATTGATTCGAATATAATATTTCTAATTAAGCACTTAACTTGAGTGGCCAACCTTGTTCCAGTATGGAAAAAGAGTGGTGAAACTAGACTATGTGTTGACTTTCATGACTTGAATAAGGACTCTCTTAAAGACCACCATCCATTGCCATCAATGGATCAAATTCTATAGCTAATTATAGGTTCATAAAGGTTCTCCTTGTTATATGGATATAATGGTTATAAATATATTTTGGTCAAAGAAGAAGACCAGTTCAAAATAGCCTTCACCACAAAGTGGAGGATATTTGCATATAGAAAAATGCCTTTCATCTTATCCGATGCTATATCCACTTCTAAAAGGATATGTATATGACATTTCAAGGTATCTTTAACAATTTTATACTTATTTATTTGGATGACATAAAAATGTTCTTTGAGAATGCAGATGAGCATATGAGTCACCTTAGATAAGTGATTGAAAGATGCAGGAAATTTGGAGTGTCTTTGAATCCAAAAAAATATGTTTTCTTTGTTCATAAATGTAGGCTTCTTGGACATGTAATTTCAAAGCATGGTACAAGCATAGATCCTAATACGATAAACTCAATTCTCGCAGTTTCTTTGCCTAAGAATAAGAAATCCTTGCAAAGCTTTTTAGGCAAGATCAATTTCATAAGGAGATACAAATTAAATTTTGCTACTTTAGCTAGGCCACTCACAACCATGTTAAAGATAGATCTCATGGAGCTAGAAGAGATAAGGCATTAGTCAATGTTGGCCATGGAAACCCATCAAACAATGGTAAAGATATGATGAGATCATGGAGCTAGAAGGGACAAGGCATCAATAAATGTTGGCCATGGAAACCCATCAAACAATGGTAAAGAGATCATTTGACAAAGGAGTTTTTTCAAGAAGTTTCCAAGAAGGAGATTTGGTCCTCAAGTGAGATGAGTATAGAGCTAAGACAAGAAAGCGCATAAAATTTTAATCTCTCTGGAGTGGTCCATATACAATCTCCTGCTACAAATCCCACAATTCTTTCTAACTCACAAAGATGGATGGTGAAGATCCTCCTATCCTAATTAATGAGATACATCTAAAAAACTGCTATTGAGAAAGCTAAGTCCCCTATACATAGTTGTTTTTTATTTTACGTTTTTTTATTAATACATTCTATCTTGTCCCAAATAAGTGTTTTGTTGTACATGCATTTGATAGATTAGTTGCCTCTACTTTATTAGGTTAGTTTCCCTTTCAAGTTTGTTTCTTTCCCTATTTGTTGGAATTATTTGTTTTGAAAGTCAAAAGGTTGTCTTACAGTCATGTAAATGGTCCATGCATTATGTAAATGATCCAAAAAGTCATGTATTTTGTTTGAGTTCTCAAGCATAGCAAGCATGCTACTCAGTAAGTCACCAAAGATGTTGACCAAATTTGGTTTCCATGTCAAAAATATACCTAGTCCAAGAGTCTAGTGGAAGGAGAAAGATCCTCATTGAAGAGTGACCAAATATCACAAGGAAAAAATAGACCTCAAGTGGAGATCATATAGCTTTTGCAAATATTTTGAAACACTTTAAGCAAACTCAAAGAATGATTTGATTAATCTTCAAGAGGTAGGTATAGAGTTACAAAGAGGAAGACCATGTAGGTTATCATAGGTTTTAAGGCATTTAGCAGCATGAATCAGGTTGCAAAAGCCTAAAAATATAATCATAGCCTTGAAAGATTGAGCAAAAGATGGACTATGAAAGTTTAAAGAAACATACCATCACCAAGATGTCATCCAAAAAAAGAATGGATAGGTCACTTGTGTATTTAATAAATGCACCCCAAGAAATATTACAAGCTAAATATTTGTATCACCATGGAGTTCTCCATGCCAGGAACATTCTCTATAAGTTTTATGTCTGTGTGACCTTTTTATCTCGAGATCTAAGTGTTCAAAGATAGGTTTGTAGAATAAGACGTTCACACAAGTGTCAAGTTTAAGATCCATAAAGTGACCTTTTGAGTTTAAAGGGTCCTTAAAAGGTTTAAAGTGATCTTGATCTAATAACCCATACAATCTTGCATAGTAATAAGATTGATCTAATGGTTCATGTTGGAGTCAAACAAGTCAAAAGGTCCCCAAGTTAAAATCCCTTAAAGAACTAAAAGTTAGACAAGATCCAATGTTGTGGGTTCATCGAGCCAAGATCCAATTACACAAGGCAATTGACATAAGAGGTGGGTACAAGCTAGATCAATGATCAATGCTTAATCATACCAAATATCTAATAGTGCACATTGACTGATAAGAAAGTGGGCCCAATGAGATCTATGATGCACATGAGCTCATACATTTAGATCAACATATGATATCAGGTAAAAATGTCGAAGGATCTTGGTTGGTAGGAAATAAATGGACCATGTGTATTCGTACATCTAGATCTAACAATGTGTAAGGAGTCAAATGAGTTAACAAAATCTATGAGACTGATAAGAATAAAGCAGTTGGACACAATGTAAATGGTCTGAGTTGGCAATTGATGACCAATGAGCAAAGAGTAAATACAAAGATCTTCCATTCAAGGTCAATGAACTAATTTTTCAACCCAGGTGAACAAAATATTAAGGATCCATATCTCCATTAGAGCTTGATAAATAATAGACATAGTCATACAAGTAAGATGGTTAAGGATAAGGCTTCATCACCATTAAAGTTAAATAGGACCTCTGATCAATAACTTGGAACCTATTGACCCTATTTTAGGGTCATTCCATGGACATGTTCATTGCTTTTAGATGGAGGATCCTCATCAGCTCTTATAGGTTTTGAATGCAGAACATGTCTCTTATGACCTAATATAGAGATCAAAGATAGACCAGTGACTATAAATCAAGGTCAAGTAGTTTAAAATTTTTTATAGATATTGTAACTATGTGAAAAACAATAATTATATTGATTTTTACCTATAATGGACCTGTGTTTGATTTAAATCAAATAAAGATGTAAATGTGATCATGGAGAGTTGTCTCACCTATCACATGGTCACATTTTTGATAAGCAGGTACATATGGCCACCCAAATTAGATGTGGCATAATTTTGTCAATTCCAAGACACAATCCTCATTAGTAGATCAGATAGATAATGACATGGAGTTCCAAGAAGAAGACCTAGTAGTTGGATAAGGGCAATGAGCATTTAATTCTTTTACATAATTTGTTCCTTGTTGATAAGGTCATGAGTCAACATCCTTAAACTTGTGATAATACATCATGTTTCCCTCTCTCCTTCTCTTTTCTATAAATACAGGCTTCTAAGACTTTAAATGGATCCCTCTTTTTGGTATGACTACACTCTACTAAGATTTTTAATGTAACACCTATTTGATATAGTCCTCCTTTTGTAGTTGATTAAAGTGTGTTTCATGAATTCATTGATGTGGTTAAGTGAATATATGTTTTCTTGGCCTCTGTATGAGTTTTTTCATCTTCATGAACTATTTTGGTAATCCTCAAAGGTCATTATAAGTGAAATATATGGTCCATTGGTTAGTTTGGAAGTGGATAACTACCTTCCCATGCTAGTTGAATAGCTAATTCATGCCTTATTGTGAAATACCGATGTGTGATTTTATGCAAGTCTTGAATATATCCTATAGTGTGTCTTGTTCAAGCATGAGTGTTCAAATTATTAGTGCATCACCACATTTTCATATCTTTTTTAGAAGTTATTATTAATCTCTCTCCCTTTTCCAAGCAAGTGTTTGTTTAGGTTTAGTTTAGGTGATATATCTAGAAGGAAGCTGACCTTCTTTGAAGGTCTGATCCATTATTAGGATACACATAG